>VZTQ01003993.1:13616-151493 GCA_013400755.1 Pelecanoides urinatrix | reverse complement strand
GTGGGATGTAGCCAAAAACTTCATGGAAAGGTTGGGGATTTTGTTGTTTCGCTTTGTTTTTAGCGTGGTGAAATACGACTTTTTTGTTGTGTTGTGGTTTGTTGGTTTTTTTTGGTTTTTTTTGTTTTTTGTTTTTTTTTTTTAGGGTAGGACTTAACATCTGGTATTTATATATATTGGAAAAATGAGTCCTTCCTCCCAGCACTGACTCTTTCAGCTTCACAGTGTCGCCTTGAGTCTTTCCAAAGCAATACTAATGCGAGGCTTTGCTTTGGGCACACATTAAGAATCAACAGACCTGAATTTGTACAATAATGTTATTTCCCCCTGTTTTAGCTGTTACTTTGCTGCTAAAACCCAGAGCCGCCGTGAAGCGTTACACCACTGCTGTAGGAAACTGCAGCCCTCCGGCCGGGCTGGCGCTCCCATCCCTCCTCCTCCTCCTCCTCCTCCTCCTCCTCCTCCTGCGTCTCCTCCTCTCGCCGGCTGCTGACGCACTCGGCGGGGCGAGACAGCGCGGCCGGGGAGGGAGCGGCGGCGGCAGCGGGCGAGCGTTCGCTTCGTCGACTCGGGTGCCCCGCTCGCCTCACCTCGTGCTTTTCCTTTCCAGGTGCTTCCCGCCCGGGGCTGGCGAGCGGAGGGGAGAGGGGCGCTGGCGAAGCCCGGAGCCACGCTGTCGGCGCCGGCAAGTTGAAAGGCAACTTTTAATTTGAAGGAAGTTCGGCTGGCGAAGGAGACGCCGGCGAGATCCTCGGGTCCGGGAGTTGCTCCGCTGAAGCGGCAGAGGGATCGTAAAACGTTTCAGCTCGCAGAGGCCTTGCTGCTCTCTCCCTCTCCTCTTGCCCTAAGCGTCGCGTCTGGCTGGCAGCTGGGAAGAGGAAAAGTTGGCTGCTGTTATCTGCTGCCCGATTTCCATGAGTGAGTAGCTCTCCAGCTCTGGGTGATCCCGTTTTAGTTAAAAGGCTGCTGTTGAAGGGCCAGGGGCTGTGTTTTGGAAGCGAGCAGAAGGACTCACATTCAATACGATCTAAAATATGGCTTTTGGGGATTTTTTTTTTTTTTTTTTTTTAAAGGTGACACTCAAGCTTGTGGTTAGTCTCTTGTTTGTGGGGTGTTGTGGTTTGTTTTGTTTTTCCCCAAATAAAAGCCAGCCAGGCTGCCAGCAACTAGGGCAGCAGTTACCTGGCAGTGTACCCCTGTCTTGTCCCCACCAAATTGTGTCCAGGGTCCAGCGTGTTTCCGTCAAACGGGTTCATCTCTCGCCATGGACGGACATTGAGGCACGGTGGAGTCTCTCCGTGGTTTCTAGGTTTCGAGGTTTTGTTTGCAGCGCGCTGGTACGAGGTAATCAGAGTTACGCGGCGTGGCAGCGGCGCTCGCTTGCACAAACTAAAAGGCAGGGACAAGCTGCTGTCCCTTTTGCCATCCTGGGCACCTCTCCCCACCCCTAACCCCCTCCTTAATTGCTGCCAAATATCCCCAGGACTATTGCAGTGAGTGTTTATATGAAACAGTAAGAGCAAGGATGTATTTTAGACTTTATGTGAGTTTTTTTAGCAGCTGTACCCGGGAAGAGGCAATGCCACGCAACTGTGCTGCTCTGCCTGTGTCACGGTGTCACCCGCCGCCCAAAAATGTGAATGCTTCGGTTGTAGAGGAGGGTGGCCCTGGGTGTATAGAGGAACACAGTGAGTCATGGGGAAACCACAGAAATCCTCTCGGTGAGCTGAACGTGCTTCAGAAAGAGGAATATAACTTTATCTGTAAGCTGCGTCTTAGATACGCAGCTGAGTCTCCCCACGGTATGTGATCCTATTTGTGCGTTTCTGGCATAGCCGCCTCTTCTTCTTGTTGTAAACCTCTTTTGCATTGCATGCTTTAATCTGGAAGCTTTCTGATAGATTTATAGCGATGAGTTGAACAATATTTTTTTTTAATCCGACTTTTGGGGAAGAAACTAAGAAACCTGTGCCTGCAGTAGCTCATATCTATTATATATCTGTGTATCTATACACACATGTGTATACACACAGAAGAGCTACTCCAGACATTGGTTTTTAGACTCTGTGTGTGTGTGTATATTAAAAATGTTTGTTTTTTTAAAGCAGGATTGGGTAAGCAAGCTTAGAGGAGCATTAATTTCGTCCTGTCTTCTCAAGTAATACCATGCCTACTTTATTTGTGAGTTGATTTGGTTATGCAGACGAAGGCAGACCATAACAAAACACGCTCTTACCAAGTATCTGCTCACAGCACTGTCAGGTAAATCATTAACATCTGGGCCCAGTGCTCGTAAAAGCTGCTAAAGAGGTTTCTCACCCCTGAAACTCCCTTTTTCCGGGAGGTAAGAAATGAAGTTACTTGCACACCTTGGTTTCGTGCATCAGTGCGTGCGGCTGTTGTGCTTTCTGTACCGGTTGATAAAGTGATGTAGTCCAGTGGATTAAGCATGGGAGAGGACCTCCTCCCCACGCACAAAGACTAAAGCGCTTGCCTAAGAGCAGCTCCAGCGAAGGCAGAGGGGGAAAACACAGCACGTCAGGCTGCTTGGTGGAATCAGCTCGTGCCTTGCTGTCGTGATGGAGGAACCGTAGGTGGATAATGCTTTTATTTCACGTGAGCAAGAAACTTGTGCTCTGACGCAGTTTTGGGTGGGGGGGGAATCAGTGTTTCAACTCTTTGTTGAAGTAACTCGAGGCCAGGAAGAGTTTTGCAGAAAACGACGACTGAGACGCGTGGTTATCCACAAACCAACAAGAGCAGCGTGGTTTTCTGGGCTGTTGCTGGTGCGTGTCGTGGGGAACAGGTTCTCAGACCTACCTTCCACCTGTGCTGCCTGGGGATACGGGTCGTCGTCTTCATGCTGGGGTTTCTCTCCCCTGGCCACAGCAGCAGCGTGGCAATTGCTTGAGTCACATCAGGTTCTGCCGCTTACCTACCTGTAAATACTGTAACTCTTTAATGAAACTTAATTTTAAACGGGTTTATGGCTGATGGGCTGTTTTGCTCAGCAGCTTTGTTTCCTGGGATCCTGTGATTCGAATCTGCTTGAGCTGGGAAGATTTACTGTGCGTCTTGCTATGCTTAAATCCACACCAGACTTTGTTTTGCCTGACTTTTGTTTCTGTAGGCATGTGAGAAACAGATTTCTCCAAGGCATTTGATAGTTATAATCTGTAGAGTCCTGTCTGCCTTTTCTTTAAGTTTTGATCGATTGTGTTTGCAATAAGCCTATTTTGTGCAAGTAACTTGAAGTATAGAAAATACATAGCAATATGAAAACACGTTATATGGAGAATAGCAAAAGTAGCCTCATTTGCGATGCTGCAGCTGTTTGAACAAGAGAAAAAGGGCTTAGCTCAAGAAGGGCTTAAGCTAGTCTAGTTGCCCACATCCAAAAGCATGACTCAAAACTTCCAGCTAACTCTTAAGCTCCCTGAATCGGCACTGGAGTTGTATCTTGCCCTCCCCAAGCTGCGTGTGGTTTAGGTGCCGAGCTCTCAGTCCGGCTGCCTTATGCCAAAGGTCTGCCTGGCCCTGCAAGGGCATTTTCAGTCCTCTCACTGGAGATGCCTGGTCCTAATAAGACCTTCAAGAGCACAGCTCAGAAACCTGGACCTCACTTTAAAAAAAAAAAAAAAGAACCCAAACCCAAAAGCGTGTTCCATGCCGTTCCACGTGGCTCAATGCCTTGCACAGCCTGTGCTCTGCATCCTCGGGTTTCCATCCGCCTGCGAAAGCTCAGAACTGCTCTTCCTGCTCAGGAAAGTGCCCTTTTTGCTTGGCTAACTTTACAGGGCGGCTGCACATTATCCTTTTAAAGCTGAGCTTTTTGAACCTGTTCTACCATGTGAGGAGAGCATTCAGGGTTCGCCGTGTGTCTGTGTTACACCTCATACCAAGTGCCTGAAGGAGGAGATATCCAAGTCTGGAGGAGAAGATGAATCCCAACCTTTCCCCGAGAGACGTGAGTTTGTCGAAGGAGATCTCTGTAGTGTGGCCATCCCGGCAAGAGCTCTCAAGTGCTGAATTAAATGGTAGTGCTGGCTTGCAGAAGGCAGGAGCGGTCCCTCCCTCTCTGTCCTGGGCGAGCCGGCCCCAGCAGCTAAGCGCAGAAGCGAGCCCACGCTCTGAATCTTTGCTTAAGCCTTTCTCCTTTGAGTTTTTAGGGACAAGAAGTGCTGGTTGGGATCTCAGCTGGTTTATGTGAGCCAGGAGAGCGGCGGTCCTTGGGACAACCAGGTCACCACGTTCAGTAAGAGCCATTGCGACCACGGGGGACAGGGAAAACAGCCCCGTTCCCTCTCGGCTACCTTGAGCTGTGGGTTCAGGGTAGCATTCGGGAGTGTCTCTGCCATCCCTTGTGCACTTGCCGTTGGCCTGCGGATGATTTTTTGCCAGGAAAATTGGCCTGATGGAGCACTCGGTTGTCTCCAGCTGCTTTCTGCAGCTGTCTGCATGGCAGAGAAGCTGGGGGAAATGACTCTGGTTAAAAATAGAAAGGCAGATTAGGAAACTTGAGGTATGGTTTCAACATACAGCCGAGCTGCTCTGACAACTCGCTGCTGCCACCGAAAGGGGAAGGACTTCCTTATGCTTATGCGCAGCCACCCAGCCCAGCAGAAAACCAGGAAAAGAGCATTTTTTCCACCATGCAATCACCCAAGCGCAAGAGAGGAGGGGTGGGGATAGAAGGCGGGAGGGAGGGGATGCCTCCGAAAAAAGGCTTGTTGACCTCTGCTGGCGCAGGTAACCCGAGTTCAGGTGCGCGGGGGCTGGAGCTGAATTCAGGTGAGCAGCTCCAAGGCTTCGCGTCGGTAACGTCGGCTCTCCGGTTTAAAATTGGAGCTACAACATGCAGGCTGCTGTGTCCAGCTGGGGCTGAGCTAATTCAGGTTAGTCTACCCCAGTGAAGAGCAAAGTATTAAGGAGATTTACTTTGCTGTTTGAATTGTACATGTTCTGATAATTTATAGGGAGAGTTTGAGTAGTTGGAAAAAAACACATAAAAAGTACCGGGGCCTTAATTTCACTTGCCAACAACAGACAAGACATTTGTCTTGCTTGGTTATAATATTACACTCTTATAAGAGACTTTATTTTGCAATAAGCATGTGAAGTGTCAGGAGAAAGGTAGTCAACAGGCAAGCCAAGGTGAATATATTGTGTGCTTTGTAAACAGCAAGCTTTTTAAGCATTGCTTTTAGGAAGTGGCCATTAGACAGGGTTTTGTCAGCAACTCTTCACTCGGTGTTTATTGCTATTTCTCATGGTTATCTTGCAACTTTGTCTGGATATCTTTTCTGTTGTCTTTCCTAGAATAAGGGCAAAAGCCAGTTAAGGCAACCTTTATTTTCTTTGCTGAAAAATTTGTTTCCTGATGCTTTTTTTGTCTTTGGTTTTGGGGGTTTGGGTTTATTTTTGTTCGCTTTCTTTTTTTTAACTCTTGGTCAGTCTTGAGAGCAGTGTGATATCTCAAGCTGCTCCTTGGTTCAGACGAGCTCCCGTTGTTGTAGCACTCCCAGCCACACGTCGATAACCAGTGAACCATCCTGTTCAGTGCCGAATGACGAAGGAAATATCCAGGGGCATTTCAGATGTCCTGGATATCATCCTAGATGGATCCGAAAAACCAGCAAGCCTGCTGTACCAAGCGTTCTCTGCGCAGGACATGGTGGAGGAAAAACAGCAGTTAGTTCAACATAACTAAATAATGCTTAGCTATATAATATTTAGTTCAGAAAACCTGTAACATAACACTTTCTCTGGGCAAATGACTGGAAGACAAACAGCATTTATTCTTTTCAAGGGGTGTAGATGTAAGCTATAAATATAAACGTATCTAGATCTTGGTAGAATTCGGTATTGAGTCAAATTTTACCTCTTGATTTGTGAAACTGGAATTATTCTGCGTTTTAAAAGTGAATTTAAGAAGTGAAGTTACTCTCTCAGCCTCTGGGCAAGAATCCTGAAGACAAGCAGCTAGTCTTACTCAGTTAAGTCTCATAATACTTCAGGATGCCTTCTCCCTTGTTACTGGGCTGCTTTTCATAACCAGGAGTCAAAATTCATTGGTCCCAGTGATACATACAACACTGTCTTCTTGTAAATTTGAAGCGATCAAGCAGATTTTTCACTAGTAAGAATGTTGACACTGTTACACTTTATTAATCTTTTAAAAACATGAAGTTGAACCCAGTTAAATGCAATTTATTTATATTGGGGAAGCTGACGCTTTGGGATTGGTGACTGTGAAGCATTGAGGATGAGGAGGATTTTGTAGGAAGACCACCAGCTAGTTAGTTTTGCTGCAACTTTGATTTCAGTTTCTTACGTCTTCCTAGCTCTCCGGGTTTTTTCCCTTATTATTTCAAACTCCTTTTATGTTTTGAAATTTTCTCTTTTAATCTCAGCCACGTGCTTTTCTTTGGGAACAGTGGTTTGTCTGTCCTAAACCAGTCACACCCTATCTAAATCCGCAGTGAAATCCTGGCATTGTTCAGCCCTCCGCAATGCGTTTGCATGTCGTGCTTAGATTAGAACAGCAAAGATCTGACCTGGGCAAGCCTCAAGAAACTTTATTTTGTGTTAATACAGTTGCAGAGACAGAATGGAGAGATGCTTCAGGTGGCGAGGGTTATCTCTGGTCCTGTTAAACTTAAAGCTATGAAAAGCAAATAATATTGCAAACGCAAAATGAGAAACGAAAACAACTTTCTGCTGTGTTAGAGGTTCTTCATCTTCACGGTTCTCCTTGCAGTTTCAGAAAACATGAACTGTGGAACTGTTTGCCAGGGACTGGATTTTAAAGAAATGAAGAAGCTCTTCTAGGGAGGCTAGAGTAAACCCTCAGGACCCAGGAGAACAGTTTGCCCCTGTTCTGATTTCTGAGCTGCTAAATTTACATAAACAATCCTCTCCCAAATGGTATATATTTTTAAATAATAAAAATATCTTCCCTGTATAATAAAAATATAACTGTCTAGCAAAGGGACTATTTGCAAACATTTTCCCTGTATGCAGTGGCCTGACGTTCGCAGCTTGTGAGGGAAAGGTGGGAAAAGAATTGATCCAATAATTCAGCTTTACTTAAGCTAAAAACACTCAGTTACTGAATTAGATTTATCTGGGAGAACAGGAACGCAGGCTCAGACTTTTGTTAATGTTTAATGTTCTGTAACGGTCTTCCCAGGCATAATTGAGCCATCAGCACAGGAGCGATCCCGTCAGAGGAGTTTATTTTGAGTGATTACAGAGCCCGCTGTGGCTTTCATTTCAGTGCAGCCCGAGCTAATTGATGAAGAGGGCCATAATTTATTTACAGTCCTCGGGATCCTTTCAGACTGATTCTCCTTCTTTTAAAAACCCTTGGAAGGGGAGGAGGAAGAGGAGATTGCTGGGGCTCATTGGGCTGCCAGTGCTGCTGCCCGTCTGTCACAAGGTTATCTAAACCATTCTGCCCTCTGTTTCGGGTGATGGTTTCGCGCTGCCCTGGTTTTAGCAGCCTCTCTGTTTTCTCCCAAGTCTGTTGAGCTTTAATCTGGAGCGTGTGCCGCTCGGCTGGGGTGGGTCTGACCGCGGGGCTGAAACAAGCTGCAGAGGATGGGGGAAAGGAAGGAGGAAAGTGCGGACGCTACTGCTGATGAGAAGAAAAATAAGGAAGAAAAAAGCTACAGAGGGCACGAACACACACAGTTTTTTGTCTAAGTCTCAGTTTGGGAGGAACACTCCTGATTTTTTTTCTTGCAGATTTTTTTTTTTCTTCCCAATTTTGCTAGATTCCAGCGTAATACAGTTTGTCTCCTACAGCTTGCTCTACTGATGAACCATGGGTCTGCATCAATACATCCAGCGTTATGCAGAGCTTTGAAATAGGGAGGAACTCCTGTCTCTTAAGTACCTTTCAAAATAGGTAAGCAGAAGTGATTTTAGACTCAGAGATCACTTTGGTTATGAAGATGACTTGCAGTTCTGTTGAACCTCAGAATAATTGGGGGACGAGGCAGCCGTAAGCTTGATGTGTGGCTTTGGGTTTTCCCCATGCTTAGGGCAGACCTGCTATTTCTGGAGATTCAGCCAGGGACCTGTTGAGCGTTTTAGTCCTGTATGGTGGGAAAGAGTAGTATGGAGTCCCTTAAAGACCTGAGCACTGCTGTCTCGGAGCTTCACATGTCCTGTCCTGTCCTAGAGAAGCTGCTTGTACAGCTAAGCACAGTCCTCATCCTGAACTTGGTCATCTGGCTGCAAGTTAAAGGCCACCTCAAGTCCACTTCGCAAATACGGAGTGGTAAAAAGGTAGTCTGAAAATATTTGAGACGACATCCTAATTTTCAAGATGAAAGGTGGTTTTCAACTAGATACGCAGTTAGTTTTCACGACTGAACTTTGAGGTGCCAGCTGCCAGTTGTTTGAAAGCTGCTATGCCTTTTGAGTCAAATTTTGCAAATACGAGAAAGGAAAGATGTTGTGCATTGTAAACATGAGCGCTGCAACAGTTATTATTTGTCAGTCGGCTGCCTGAAATAAAAAAAAAAAGTAAGAAAAAGGAGATGCCAGTGATTAGGGGCAAATCTTCCATAGGTAGCTATTACTCTTCCCCAGGGAAATTTGCTGAAGCAATACTTGTACCTGCTAACACTTGACATTGTAAAGACGTTGTGTTTGCGCTCACGTGCGTGGCAAAGTGCTGGAAAACAGATACAGCAACAGCTTTCAATAGGGCAATTCATAACTACTGTCATATCTTCAGGCAGCTTTGCAGAGAAGTCTGACGGAAGGGTAATGAAGCCAGAAGGGCTGAAACAACCAAACTGGTGAGTGTCCTGCCATCCCATTATAAGTTTTGTATTTGGTGGAGATCCACACCAAAATAATCTGATGTTTGTCTTGAGGTTTGATTCTGCCTTTCACCTGTTGGGCTTGACTAAATAATATGTGAATCAAAGCAGTTTCTGACATTTCCAGGCAGCGTGGATCACTAAGGCGAATATAAATGCAACACTTTTTAATATAAAACTTACTCGCCTGCTAAGCGACCCTCAATTCTGTGCCCTCCGTTAGGGGACATAAGTCCCGTTGTCCTCAATGATTAATGCAGCATCTACAATAACAGGGCCTGTTGCTTATGGAAGTGTATGCATTTATAATTTACATCTCTGCCTGCCCTTCATATCTTATTTAATGAAAAGTGTAAGGAAATTGGTTCCTTGGCAAAAACTGACTTTTAGCGAACGAAGGAAATGCAAGTTTCCTGATCCTTGGGCTGGCGCTGTGTGTGGTGCTCCCCTCCCTGTGGCTGTAGCGCTCTTTCTCAGGGTCTTTCTAAGGATTGATCCTTCCTCGTTACTCCTCCAGAAAGTGAGGAGAGCCTTCAGCCCTGCTGCCGACCCCCCGTCTCCTGCAGATCATGTTGTGCCCTCCGGGGAGGGTGAGAAATCCCCGAAACAGATAGGAACGCGATATCCCTGCGCTGTCCTATAGCCGCTGGCTTTTCCGGTCCGAGATCGGTTTTCCCCCTTAAATCTTAATTCACCTGGTGCCCTGCGTGGCCCGTCTTGCATTGCAGGTGGGATGTGACAGTCTGCGTTAGCCACGTGCGCAGCTGCGGCTGGAGCGGGCTGGCTCGTGCGCCGGCCCTTCTGTTTGCCGCTTGCCTGTGCTCGATGGGAAGTGCTGGTTTTACTCCGGGGCTGGTGCTGTGAGGTCAGGCTTTTGTAATTTGGCTGCCAAAGACCGATTCAGACCAGCACAAGTTCGCCTCAGGATCAAATTAAATCAAGTCCCTACATTTTTTCATTAATGATGTGAAATAAAACCCATAATAAGATACTTTTTTTTTTTTTCAGTGCTGTTGTGGTGCCATGTAGGGTGAGCTGCATATTTCATCAGGATTTCTGCCACGGTACTTTTATCCCCCTGCCCACATTAAATATTTGTGAATGTAGGTATTTTCAGACCCAATGAAAAGGTTTTGGAGTGCCTGAGGACAGATAATAATATACTTGCTTTTAAAAGCAAATGTCATGGGTATTTACATTCTGTGCAATATTTGATAATGCAGCCCCACCCCCACAAAAACCAAACCAACCAGAAGAGAGAAGAAGGAAAAAAAAAAAAGCACAACAAAACCCAACAGACCCCACATTACTGTGGCTGTTTAATATCTTTTGGTATGAACACTTTACAGTACTTGATCTTACAGTTTCCAAAATAGTACTTTTTTTTCCGTCAGTAGTCATTTCAACATTCTCTGTATTGCTTGCGGGAGAAGCGCTGGTTTTACCAGAGGACTAATGGTGAACTTCCGTGATCTTTCTACATGGAAGATTTTTTTTTTTAATGGCTTCTTAATAAAATGCCATATTTTATCGGGTTTAGAAGATCTTGAAGATGTTCTTAGGATTTACCTAAAAGATGCACGTCAGAGCACGGCTCAAGGAGAGTCCTGTAGAACGAGTCCGACCATGGGATGGGTAGGTAAAGCAGCAGCTATGGCAGGTTGGCCCTTATTTGTTTTGTACTCTTAAAATATTCTGTTTACTAATATATTTAGGAGGTGTATATGCATTTCCCAGGCCTTGAGGGAGTGCTGCGTAGTCGTGGAGCCCGTCACGAGGTGGCTGGACGGGGTTTTACCGGTGTCCCAATCTCAAGGGCTCCTCATCAGATGAGTTTCTGCAGTACTGTAAGATCCTTACCGCTCGGATGAGCCCCTGCACATTAGAAACATCAGCGTAATTGTTATTCCCTTGCTTTGTGTGCAGCAGGGATATTGTATCCTGCTGGACATCAGTAGAGAGTGCGTCTTCTGACTATTGACTTACGGGAAGGGCGTATTCCCAGCGAGCTTTTGCATCTTGCTGTTGAAAGTTGATTTAAAGGAGTATTGCTCTCTCCTGCCTGGCTGCCGCTTCGTTATCTACTTTGCCGTTCATCTTTTAGCTTCAGCCTCGGCAGCTTTGTCCAACCGTGCTCCGCTTCTCTTGCGATCTCCCGACCTTTCCCACCAGTCAGCAGAGCCGTGACTTTGTGGCCGACACCGATCCGGCTGGGAGAGGGGAGCTTCGCTCCGCTCGGCGAGGCAGGTCAGGGTTCGGCTATTTTCGAGCTGCACCTCGTCGACGTTACTGCCTTGCTTTCGCTAATACTTGCTAATCTGGGCTTCACCCATCTGCTTGCAGAAAGCTACGGCGTCCACGTGACCGCAGATACAAATCCTTCCTCCCCTTCCTCCCTCTCATCGCCTTCCCTGCAATTTATTTGGGTTCCTCTTTCTGTGGCTGGAAGGGGAAGAATGCCGCTGGGTTTCTGCAGTTCTCTTGCTGCTGTGAACGAGCAGGGCTTGTCCTCCTTATTGCGTGTTAACCTATTTGTGTAGCAGGGGCTATGAAGCCCAGTCTTGTTTTTGCAGGCAAGCAGCTCGGTGATCCTTTCAGAGCAACAGGCATCCTTTAATTGATTCAATGGTTAATTCACGTGTCCACTTTCTGGGAGGGAATGCTGATTTTTATTTTTTCGTTCCAAAGGTGGACGTGGCTTTTCAATTTCTAAACCAAAGTGAAACTATCCAATTTGTTTGCTGGGAGCAGCAAATAGAAAGCACGGCACAGTTCACCGCAGGGAGCTACAGTCGTTACGTGCTCGATAAAGCGTCTGTGCTGTGATGTGGTCCATGGGCTCGTACGTTGGGGTGGATCGTGGGAATGACATTATGTCTAGCGCTGTGCCACAAGCCGTTAACTCCTCCTGCCGGATGTGCTATTTAATGAAAGGAAACAGAGATTTTGAGGAGTGCATCATACAGTTTGTACTGTACCGTCCGGTTTGCCTTCTTTTAGTTAAAAGAAAATGCTTAGAAAAAGTTTGCTAGAGGCTGTGCACTCGTGCTGGACAGTCGTGCTGATGGTAGCAGGCTGGGTCTGATCCTTCCATCCCTTCTGTGGCAGGAGAAGAGGTATTGCATGAACAACCATCTCAAGAGGCGTCTGATTTAAGTATTTTTCATTATTTCTGGTTGTGCAGTGTGAACGAACTGCTGACTGAGCTTTGCAACTGTGTTTTGAGTTGCTTTGCAGCAGTTTTATGGGCTGTAAGTAGGTAGTGGATGATAACGTTCCCTGGGTGGGGGAGTTTGTGAGCTGAAATACTGTTTTCATTAAATACTATTTTGAAATGTAGTTTAATTTCCATGACATGAATGCAAGCTAGTCATCCTTACCCAGTACCTCGAGTTGAGATTCTCTTGTTTGGCTGGAATTACACGTTACTTTTTGAACTGATTTAATTGACGCATTCAAAACCTACCAGTTCGGGGTGTGAATCTGCCACGCAGTCATCCAGTCTTTCGTGTTCGGTGTGCCAGATACTGGAGTCACTATCTGCAGAAGAAAGGATGGCTGAGAGCCACCCTGCCCGAGGTGCTCCCTGGGATCCTAACCGGAGTTGCTGGGTGGCTGATGGACGTCTCCATAAAGACGTTAGGACAACATGACGCGGGCATATCTCCTATACCTCAAGCGTGTCACTAGAAAAAAAAAATAGAGGTAATCGGATGTCTGCAGGAGGAACTTCTGAGGCTTTCAGTCAGTTGTTGCAATATGCATAATTTCCAGCACAGTTGGACAGCAAGATACGAGTTTCTTATCTTTCCTTATCTCTCTCCTTATTTGTGAATGTAGTTGATCATAACTTTAAGCCGAGAGGAATATTTAAAACATAAAGTATTTTGCAGGCTTTGAACGCACTATAATGATTTCAAGTGCTTCTGCCTGTGGTCTTGGAAATTGTTTGACTGGTACCTGGTATACACGCAGGCGCCATCGCTGTCAGCGTGGAAGCAAGCGTGTTTTCAATGTTGTTTTGTGCTCTTAAAATATCTGGCAATTAAAAAATGTTAGGAACGCTTAATGTTTTGGGGAGGACGTTTGTGCATACCCGTTCTTTGGGTTCAATGGCGAATTGTTGTCAGAAGCAAGATTTAAGTAGGATTTGCTGGTGTCGCAGGATAATCCACAGGAGGGATGGCATGTCCGGCGTAGATCAGGAGCACTGAGTATGAGTAGTCGATGGTGTTAAGATCTGGAGTCCGATACAGAGATAAAGCTACTTTTCAGCGCTGGGGGAGGAATATCTTGGGTTTCTGAAGTCCAACTTCTGAAATTTGGAGCTTGTTGCAGAATCAAAGTGTCACATTCGGTGGCGGCAGCAGCAGCAGTCCTGAAACACCAAGCAACAATCATGAAATTATCTATACAAGGCAAAAAAATAGGGACCCTTAGAGCAGGGAACAGAGCTGCTCTGAATTGCCATCCCTTTCTGGTACTCTTGCTTTCGATGAAGGAGATGGCTGGACTGGGGAGGGGAGAGGATTCGTCTCTCCAGCTGCACTGGATTTTGCTGAATGAACGCGAGGGTGTTTTTCCCATCAAGCCGAACGCCGACAGTGGCAGATCTCCACTGCAAACAGCGAGATTTGGCATCCGTGTGATTGGCGGCGAAGAGAGTAAAGAAGGTGGCTGAAGCTTGGCAAGTGAGCTGAGAGGTATTTTTCTGGCTTGTAGCATTAACCACAAAAGGAAGGTGCCAGGGCAGTTCATCTGAATTTTCAGTAGATCTGGCTCTAGTAAGACAAGTTCCCATCCTTAAGATTGTACACCTGTAACTCACTGGCAATCCAAAATGCCTTTTTTTTTTTTTTTCCGTTTTCCTAGCCTTTCCTGGGTTTCTGGTTGCTCTAGACCAAATGTGCAATAAGAGTTTTCCTTTCCTTCATACAGATATACGTCTTCCAGATATATATGATTTATGGTACAACTCTGAACAGATATTGCTGGAAAGAGGAGGAATATGTGTTCAACAATTGGGTTAGGACTATTTATACCAGAAATCATCTTGAATATTTGTGGTGCTCTGTCTTTCAGACCAGGGATCAGTATGTGTTAGATGAAACTAAATTAATAAAGACAAACCCATGAATTGTTTTGTTTTATAAGGGTAATAGCATTGAAAATTAATAATGTTGATGGTGTGCCTTTTGGGTGGGTTTATGAATGCAGAGAACAGAGCTGAAATGCAGAGAACAGCATCTTGCATGAAGATATATAGATATTTATATTTCAACTCTTGAGGCTTGGAGTCTTTTTGATCTGAGTCTGATGTGCTGGACTTCAAAAGTAGTGTACTTGAAATAAAATATTTATATTTCTAATGAAATATGGAAACGTTATTCTAGGCTGGGATTCTGAGCGTGTAAACTCCATTTTTCTTTTACTCATAACTCAGGGAAAGGCAGTTTGGAGGAAGCAACTGTTGTGGTCTGGATGCCGTCTAATACATGTCTAGTAACAAACCTAAATATTAAAAAAAATGGCAATTAATTGATTTAAGCCTTCAGTGAGGCTCTTTTTCACTGTAGTTTCATCTGGCTTGCTTTTTCCCAGTCTGCATGGCTGGTTTGGCAAAATACACTGGAGTATGCATTTTAGAGCCATGTTACCATCAGTCACAAGACTGTCCTCAGTTTCCTTAGGCAAAACTTCCCTTTCTGTTTTGATTGGGGGTTTTTTGGTTTTTTTTTAGTTCTTGCTACTACTAAAATTCCTGGAGGCTCACCACAAATCTGACTTTCTAACAATAAATGACTTTCAGTTAAAAAAAAAAAAAAAAAAAAAAAGCCAAAACACCTGTACTTGGTTAACTGAGTTAAAATATGGAGCAAGTCACAAACATTTAGTATCTCCTTATTTTCTTGTTTCCATCCTCTCGCCCTACCCCATCCTCTCCCCATTTCTATTTCTATGCTTTGTAGGGGACAAACCACTTTTTCTGCTTTTTTCAGCATTTCATCCGTTTTCCTTCAGACGTCTTCTGTGGTGTGCGTATAAATATAAGGAGGTTTGGATAGTTTCAAGAGGCAGGCAAGTATCGTTTTGTGCTCTTTAGTACCGGAGTTAGCTCAGAGGTTGCGCGAGGACGCGGGGCTCTATTTCCAGCTCTGCCCTATCTCTGGCTGACCCAGATCCCGAGGCGTAACTCCGACCTGCGGCTTAGCTGTGCTGGAGACGACGGCCAGAGCTCGCTGCCGCCCGAGCGCTGAGCCCAGGAACACTTAGGGTTGCTTCGCTCCAGAAACCAGACGTGCCAGGTTTGAGCGCAGCGCGCGCGTCGTGGTGTCCGTGGAGGTTTTTGTATATAGCAAAGAAGCGACTGATGCGGTGGGTGGGTTGAGTCCTGCTGTAGAAGTCTTTGCTGAAGAATTAAAGATCCCTCTGTCGAAGCAGATTACCCGTGTGCAAGGATTTGTGACGGTCCGTAATGTTTTCACGCAGCCTTTTGCGGGTGGAGGGCTGAAATAGTACAAACCCACTTTTTCTCAAGGATGATATTCTTAGAGTTGTGTTTTGGTTTTATTTTTTTCCCAGTGCAAATTAACTTTGTGGTGTCATTTGCAACTTTCTTGCACAGAACTAAAAGCGTTTGGGGCAGGGAGTTGGAAGGTGGGTTTCCTATCGCAGCCGTTCAAAAATAAGCTAATATTCATTCCACCTCTATTGCAGGTGCTTTAGGATTTAGGGATTAGGATTGTGGTACGCAGTACAAAATGAGATGTGCGCTTGGGTTATCCCCGCCATAGGCGGAAAGCCCATGGCTGTTCCGGCGGGTGCCGGCTGGGGCTCTGCTCCTGGCGCTTGGCTCTCCCTCCTGCGTTTGAGGAGAGTTTTCAGTCTGAAATAATTGTTTGTGACTTAAACCAAAGGCAGGACCTGCCCTCCCCACCCCATCCTTTCCACCCCCGGACCACTCGAAGCGGCATTTCCGTAGTGTCAAAACAAAAGCCCTGCTTAGCAACTGCTCCCGTGATGAGATTGCTGGTCAGGTGAAGCCTTCTCGGGAGTGTTTGCTGGTTTCCATAACTACTTCCAAGCCCAAGGAAGAAGAAGGGAGAGGAAGAAAGTTGAGCAAAGAGATGTAGGGCTACAAAGAAGCAGTGCTGAGGCTACATCAGGTTTGGGGGAAAAAGGTGTCTCTGTCACCCAGCACAGAACGTGTGTGTGTGTGTATATACCTACGCACACAATATGGGTGATGTATTTTTGTAGTAGAGATATTCACAAGCAGTGTTTCCCATCTGAAGAGGAGCTGTTTGGTTATTTCAGATTTGATGCAAGTGCTTTCATTTTGAAATCCTTGCCACTGAACTCCGGGCTTGGGTTCAGAGCTGTCATACTGAGATCCCTGGCTGTGAGTGGATTTTCATTTCTTTTTTTTTTTTTTTCCCCCCCTATAAAGTAATATAGAAAAAATGGGTTGCTCGGGGATTTATGTAGTAGGCAGGCAATTTTTTTTTCTCTCTCTGAAGCTGCGTAAGTAGCTATTCAGGGTACGTGGGCGTTGCTTCACATATTGATCCCAGCCTCTCTTTTCGTAGTAGTAATTCTGCTAGCTCTGACTTTGTATCCGTGGAACAATGTTTTCCATCTGGGACCGACCTTGGAAACCTATCTCGGAGCTCCATGAAACTCGTGAGCCCATTTCTGCCTCAATTTTATACTTACAAATATTTTGTATTTGCATATATTTGTATTTACAGCACAAAACCAGCTTTATTGTAATGTTTTAAAATGCCAACAGTCTCTTGCTTGTTAGTGGTGCGGACTCTTGCAAGAGGCAATCTCTGGTTTGGAGGCAAGGCTATCCCGGAGGGAGGGAAGAAATTCGGTACGTTGCTTGAGAGCTCGTTAGTGATATCCAGCACATAATTCTTGGCAGGCATCGCCCTTTCATTGCAAATTGGCGTGCAGAGGTGCTTTACAAGTACAGGACATCCAGTTATTGAGGTGTCGGAGTGTTATTGTGAGTGATGATAAAATGCCCGTAGAGGAGGTGACTGTAGCAGTGACTCAGACCCTGCTGTTACGAACAGTTTGGTTTGTGCTGTAAAAATGCAGGACGAGAGCTCTCGGCTTTCATCCGGAGTATTTGGTCTCCATGTAACTTCTGCTCGCCGGGGGCTTTGCGGAATTCACTCCTGGCTTGGTTTCTAAAGCGTTAAAACTTCAATCCTTACAGCAGTTGATTTTCTCCTGCTTACGTGTGTGCACACATAATCAGTGTGCATCTCAGCGTTTGGTTTCCAAGGGAGAAAATGTCACTATTTTATCTTCAAACTGTGCTTATCCCTGGACCTCCCTCGTTTTAATGCTATTTTTTACCAACGGTTTTATCATCTCAACTTTTCTGGGGTGTTTGGGAAGGATGCTCGGTGTTGCAACTGAAACGCACCCACTGCCTCCGAAAGGATTTGAAAATCTCCTTGGCTCCTGGTGAGGAGCTCGTCGCGGTTTCTGAAATGGCTGGTTATTTTACTGATTTCTATAGTGACTGTTGCCTTGGCAGCAAAGGTCCTTGCTTAGAGAATAAAAGCACTGTACAAACATGAGGAAGGCATGATTTGATTTGGGAAGACTTGGGTTTTCTTCAGTCGGGTTTCACAGTGCTTTAGGAGGAGATCGGAGATGAACAAACTGGTTTGGGGGGGGGGGTCGTCTTTTGCTGCGTTGGGTGGATGTGGTTTTGTCTCATCAGTGTTAATTGCGAGACGTAACGCTTTCTGCTTGCAAGTTTAGAGGCAATAGGGAATGACGTGTTAACCTGTAAGCCAGCTCCAGGGGCGTTGGAGGGAGGTTACTGCTCCGCGGACCCTGCAGCCATCCCAGACAAAGCGTGCCGCCTGCCCAGGGGATGTCTGTCCCTCGCTCAGCGTCTTTGAAACGGAATCCGAAACAGTGTCGTCCAGTGTGAGTGCTTAGTTATCCCCCAAGCAGACCTAGGGACAGAAAACTGCAGTTTTCTGCACCTTGGCCGCCAAGTCAAGTGTGGAGGGGTAGCCAGCTGATGATTTTATTGCTGATTATCTTGTCCTTTAACCAAAGAGGTGGATGCTCCCACGTTCGGTCCTTATGCCCAACCGCATCTCCGCAAAGTGATGCAAAAGAGAACAGATCTTGATATGCAAGGTTACGTAGTGTGCTCTCAAATACTTGTTTAACCCACTGGGGTGGCCATGGTCATGGTATTACAACCCTCGTACGGGCAGATGGAAGCGGTGGTGGGAAACGCTCCCTGTCGGGAAAGTGGAAAAGGATCTGAAAGTTTTGAGTTAGCACTTTAATGTTTGCTGGCAACAGGGGAAGAAAGGTCACGTAAACACGAGGAGGTGGGGACTGGAGCCCTTGCTGAAGTTATTTCATCCTGCTCGGTCTTGTGGTGTGGGTATTTTGAGATACCAGTTTTACGTGGCATCATTATCATAGTGCAATCGGTATTATTATGATAATCGCTTTGTTATTTATAATTCGTTATCGGATACAGGCTCCTTAATGAAGCAGATCTGCTGCGGATGGAGGGAGCGTTTCAGTTGCCTGGCCCAGGTTAACAACCGGTATAGAGCTGGGGAGGGCTGGGTGTGTGCCCGCCCCCCTGCCCGTCCCTGTGCCTTCCTGGGGCAGCGGCACCAAGCTAAGCCGGTGGATGTGGTCTGGCAGCAGCTGGTGCCCGTCCCCACCTTCTGTCTTCAGCTTTCATGGACAGAAGACGACCTTTTGTGGAAGCAGGGGCTGGTAGTCTCCCATATCATTTCTGCGAACCTCACCCGATCAAGCTTTCATGAACACATGATAGAAAATGAGGTATTTTTAATGTGACAAGCTGGAAGGTCTTAGTAAAGAAGCTTTTTTGCCTGTTCCTCCCCCATTAAACAGGCTGTGAAATGGAGGTTAGAATGATAGGTGTTCGGTAAAAATTTTAGTTGTTTTTCCTCGTTTTAACTCTCAAGGAAAATGACTCTATGGCCTGCGTCCTTGGCAGAGTATTATTTTTCCTCTAAGCCTTCTTCCTGTGAGTATCAGTTACTCTGCTTTTACAAAAGGTGCTCGATAGTGATTTACACGCTGGTGGTGTGATAGCAGCGGGCCGGGATTGCACCTGGCCAGCACCGCACTCGCGCTCCCAGAAACGTCATCCCTGAGGACTGAAGCTTTCTGCTCGGTAGCGTCTTGCTCCTTGGTGAAACCCATGTCATCGTTGTTCATCCATCCACAGAGGATGAGATGAGGTGAAAGCACGTGCCTCTGTGTGTGAAATGGGATTTCTCATTTTTAAAACCAACAAAGACTCTCGGGAGATATTTATATTTTATATTCCATAAAGACACAAAAATCGGAGTTGAGCAATCTTTATTCTTCCGTATGGTACCTTTAATGGAATTACAGAGTTCAAAGCACGAGCAAGTTTCTGAATTGATTGTAGTTTTTAGCAATATTGCCAAACCGTCCAGTTTTACTGCAAGACACACACATTTGCTATTTCTCATAACACTGCCAGGCCAGGTATCATGAGATTACACCAGCATACTGTGACTCTTGTACCAGTATCAGAGTAGTATTTGCAGCTGGCAACAGATTTTTGTTCTTTTAGGCTCCACACAGAGCTCGTCTTAAAACCTACTAGCTTAGCCGCGGCAGGAGGGGATGTACGTGCCTGGTAAGTAAGGAGATGTAATTTGAAGGTTGGCTGCAGGCTCCTGAGCAGTGATGAATGCAGCCGTTTGCGCTGTGTCTTTGGGATCCGGAATCCTCAAGCACGCAGGAGGCTTGCGGTATATTGTCAGGGGCTGGATAGAAAGGGTGGTGTGTGGGGAGGATAACGGTTGAAGGTCTGCTTTCCTCCTTTCTGAGTGGTTTGGGAAACTGTGATTCAATCGCTCCAGCATTTAAAATGGAAAAGGTTTAATATTGCCCCACCTCGTGGTGTACTCAGACAACCCCAAACCCACGCTGAATTTGTAAAGCAAAACTTGGAGAGGCAGCCGACGTAGCTGTTAAATGGCATGGGAAAAGGAGGTCCTGCTGCAGACTAAGAGCCCAGGTATTGTAACAGGCTTAAAAAATAAATAACTTAGGCTTTATCAAGATTGTAGGGCGCTACCCTCAGAAACAGCAAGCCCAGGGAGAAGTCTGTTAGTATTAGTTGTGAATTTGGTGCTGCACAGTTTCTGGTGCTGCATCTCACGGATTTCAACCTGAGTTTCGACCCTAGGACAGGTGTGAAAGTGTGTGTTGCATTTTCTTTCACATAGACACTGATCCCTTGAGTTGTGAATTACTGGTGCAGCACTTGCGACTGAAATATTGTGGACATCAAAAAGGCGATGGTGTTTCCATCTCCTTGGTCTGCAGCGAGCGAGTCGAGCCGCGGGCATTAGTAAGCGAGATAGCTCAAGGCTGACGTCGCCCTCAATGCACAGACTGAGGCCAAACGGGGGGGCTGGAGGCAAAACGTCTTCCCATAACTGCTGGTGACACCAACTCTCCCCAGCGTGGAGTAAAGGTGCAGGGCTCACGCTTGAGCCTTGTGCTGCAGCCGGTGCCAGACCCAGGATTTCAGGTGCCCTGTGACTACAGTGAGTGCAGCGGAGACCAGCGTGGTGGAGAGCCGAGCTGCTCTCCTTCGGTCAAAGTCTTGTAGGAGCTTCTAATGTGGGTTAACGTGCAAAATTCAATCCACCCTTTTTCTCCATGTTCAGAGCTGTGTAACTAAATACTGTTTTGCTAAACGCAACTTGAATAATGAAGCGATCCATGGCTAGAAGCCTTCCTCAGTACATATAATCCCATTGAAAAAAAAAAAAGAAAAAAAGAAAACAGAGCTGTACCCTCTCTTCCGTGGTTTTAAAACAGCGCAGATACTCACAAGGGGGAATATTCATCTTCATCCCTGTTTGCTCCACGGATTTAAATGTGTGCGTGGTGTGCCCAGCAAGTGAGAGGTGGTGTACGCAAAGTACTGCCCATCCTTCATCCAAAGCTTTTTTTTTTCCCCTCAATCACCAGCCCTGGTTCATTCCACAGAGAAACACATTAAAAACTGCACCTTGTGTTTCTTGCTCAGTTTAGAGGTCAAAAAATATATTTATGTGCAGCATGGTCACATTGTGCATAGGAGTACAGCTCTGAATCTGTTTTGTACCACTGCTACTCAAATCCTGCCAGTAGCGTAGATTATTTTGGTTTTCCTCAGTGGCAATTTTGCTCCCCGCTATGAAACACAAACATCTGGTAGCTTGGTAAGAGGCTAAAAATATTCTTTAAGCTGATAAAGGCGTGATAAGACTTTTGAAAAGATGACGTGGTTTTTCCCCATGCCGTTACTTTCTTTAGGCCACTTTGTGTTTACGATGCCGCAGGAGAGACTCAGGCTGTGGGATGGTGGGCCAGAGGCAGGGCTTCTGTTTTCCTCTCTTTGCTCTGGGGAGGACCTTTTTTGCTTTGTTCGTTGAATAAACATCTCAAACCTGGGAATTTGCTGGTGGCGTTCACTGCCATGTGATCGCCGCCTCGTGCTGAGGATTTTGCTGCTCATGTCTCAAAAATGTAGGAAGAGGTTCCAGCAAGTAACATCTGTTTCCCTGTAATTTTTGTATGGGAAGTGATCAGCTTTTCTAAGCTTTCTAAGCTATTTTTGCAATTACTTGGGTGTAGAAGTTTGTTACCTAGGGGTTTTTTGTTTTGTTTTGTTTTAGTTTCACTTTCATTTTTCTACTGGTTCATTTTTTAGCTGATGACAAACATTTATTTGAATTGTAGCAGTATACCGTGGAAACAGTAAAATTTACCTTGAAGAGCTGCTAAACATCTGCTAGAATCCCATGAACCTAAATGCTTTGGTTTATATTCAGGCTAACCCGTTGGGGCATTGATTTTTTTTCCTGCTGGTGCTTTGGCCCAAAGAGTATAACCTTGCTTATCTACATAATTTTTTGTGTGTTGCTGACCTGTAGAAAAGCATTTTTTGTGGTACTCTAGATATTTGTGCCTGGCAGAACAAAAACCAGGCTTCCTATTCAATAACTGGGTGCAACACATTGCATTAAGGTACCAGTCTGTAAGGGGAGAGAAGATTTGTGACATGAATAACACTAAACATTTGCTCTGTAGGTCCTTAAATCCATTAGTATTATGATTTTAAGAGGAGTTTGGGTACTGATAACAGACCAGAGCTGCATACTAATAGAACATTTAACAAATACAGAGCAGGAGGGAGTCCTTCCCACAGCTGCAAAGTGGTGTTTATAATACAAAACTGTTAAAGCTCTTGAGAAATCAGTAGCAAGCTCGGGAAGGACAGTGCTGTGTGTACAAGAGCTCAAATCAGTTAGTCTTTTCCATGCCAGAGTCTAGCTATTGTTTTGCAGTAATATTGTCTTTAAACATGAATTGCAAACTATTGGTAGATGCTGTCCTAATGACTGGTTTGGGGTGTTTTTCCTCCCCAGGAAGAAGAATGCCAACACGAATATGAAGTGAACAGTTTCCTATGCTTGCCTCCGCGCCTGGATCCTCGTATCGGATGGTTAGAGACGGGGACTTGCCTCTCGCCAAACTGCTTCCTCGGACACGATGAAGCCAAGGAGGAGCTTTCCGACACGCTGGAGTCGCAGTGACTGCTGCCCAGTTTAAAATCAATGTCAGACTGCGCCCCGGCTGCCTGGCGAGATGAAAGAAGTGGTGTTGTGGTCACCCGAGGAGGTGACGAATTGGCTAACGGAAAATGCTGTGCCGGAGTATTGTGAGCCATTGAAGAGCTTCACCGGGCAGGATTTGATCAACCTCACGGAAGAGGATTTTAAGAAGACGCCTCTCTCCCGGGTGTCTTCCGACAGCGGACAGCGGCTATTGCACATGATTGAAACCTTAAAAATGGCTCACCACATCGAGGCTCACAAAAATGGGCACGTCAACGGGCACATCCGCATCAGCATGAGCAACACCACGCGCGAGAATGGCTTTAGCAGTAAAATGAAGCTGAACGGGATGCCAAATGGGTTTAAGAAGGAGATGATCAAGATCCCCATGCCAGAGCCAGAGCGCTCACAGTATCCTATGGAATGGGGCAAGACTTTCCTGGCTTTTATTTATGCACTTTTTTGTTTCATCTTTACCACAGTGACTATCTCAGTCGTTCATGAACGAGTGCCTCCCAAGGAGGAGCAGCCTCCCCTACCAGATGCATTTTTTGATCGTTTTGATCGGGTGCAATGGGCTTTTTCTATTTGTGAAATCAACGGCATGATCCTTGTAGGACTGTGGTTTGTTCAGTGGCTGCTCTTAAAATACAAGTAAGTGAAACCTTTTGAAAACCGAGTGGTAAGGTACACTTCTGACAGCTTTTGAAGGTCAGATACTGGTTTACATACAAATAAAATGAAGCTTCTTGTGATCTTTCTGAGTTTGGCTTCCCAAACTGAAACAGATATCATGCCATAGGCAAACTGCAGTTTGTGTGGGCTACTTGTGCAAAAGGGAGAAGTTCAGTCCAACTGCTACCTAACAAGCTAAGAAAGAGCCCTGATCTTGTTTGCCTGTGCAATTAACTTGAACGCTTTTCATGTGTGAAAAGCCATGAATTGGATGTAATGATGTTCTCAACACAGTTGACTCTCCTGTCTGTTGAGAGGAGCACAGCTCACGCTGTTCTGAACACAGCCGCAAACCCACTTGGGTCCGATTTAGCCTCTCTGTCGTTTGCCTGATGTAAAGACCTACCCAAAGATGATGATACTTTTGGACAAAACCAACAGGCAGTGGTTTAGTCCGTGCACCTAAACAGTGCTGCGTGAAAAAGTGTTAACTGTGGTTTTTGCTTGACGTTAGATGGGACAGGTAATGTCAAACACAAAGTATGTCAAAAGCTAATGATAAAATACGCAAAAGCATAGATATGAATGAATTTGCAAAGTCTTAGCGGTTGTCTGCCTCCTTGCTCATACTGGTCAAAATGGCAAGGGTGAATTTTTCTACCAGTGGAAGTGACCTACCGCTTACCCTCTACAGAATGCGTGCGGATGCTTAATTTAGGGTATTTATGCTGCCGTAAAGCCACACCTTGGGCTGCCTTACCACGAGCGTCTGATATAAACCCTTGTGCTGCCTTGGCTGTGAATGAAGTGTTCAAAGTCGAGTGGCTTTAAGCAGTATGAGGCGGCGTATGACCTTTCCTTTCAAAAACCAGGCACAAGCATGCCCCCACAGCTGCCCGGCCCAAAGAGGGTCTCCTCTTCTCCTCTGCTAATACATCATCTCGTTCTTTACCTGTTCACTGACTCTTTTTTGTGACTCCTATGTAGGAAACTGAGGAAGGAGCATAATTTGGGCCCCACCGTGTGAAATACAAGATCCTTCGGTTCACAGGACTTTGTAATGACCTTAGAATTACAGATTTCCCTTTTTAAAAGAAATAAAAACAGAGACCAATGGATCACTCGCCCTTATAATGGAGAAAAACGTTAAAACTTAAACGTAAGCATATGGTTCACCAGCTTCATAAGGTACAGGCGGCTTGAAAAGAGAGAATTGCTAAGCTGGGACAGGATACCCTTGTGCAACACAGCTGTGGATTTCCATAGGAATGCGACAAATGTTTAAGTAATCCACAAGGCTGAGATGGTTTATTAATCTTTTCTGCTGCTTTATACTACTTAATGTATTTTATCAGGTGAAATTTTAAAACTGTTGTACATGTTTACAGAGGTGGCGGTCCTTAAAGGAAAGTTTCCAGAATCGTTAATTTATTGTTATTATAGGACCGTAAAAAACTGGAATTGCTTTTTTGAGGTTTTTTTGTTTTGATTTGGTTTTTTAAAATGTGCACATATGTATAGGAGGAAAGATTTACCCCACCTTGGCCTCTTGTTTTCTTCATGGCTGTAAGCTTCAGTATCGCTCTTATGTTGGTAGCTGCGGTGCTACCATCTGCACTCCAGTTCCTCCCCCTCTGCTCCAGCTGCCTATGGTGAACGTGGGGGACCATTAACTTTCTTGGGGTCTCTGAGCATAAATGTTGTTCAAAACCAAGGCAAGCACTTGCAGAAGGTGAGACGGGATTGCTCTCAAGAATGGGGTGTCAGGTTAATAGGGCAATACGAGGGATCAAACGCCCTGTGATGGAGCTGAGCAGAGTCTTTAAATTAAGAACAGCAGAATCCATAAGGTCCTTGGAGATTTCAAAGCAGTGAGATGGATTGACTTGATGATAAAGTATGTTGGTATCATTGATAGATGTGAAGATTCTCCACCATCCTCCCCCACCCCATCCCCATTTGCTCCTGAAGGGAGGTTGTAGTGAGGTGGGGGTTGGTCTCTTTTCCCAAGTAACAAGTGATAGGACGAGAAGAAACGGCCTTAAATTGCGCCAAGGGAGGTATAGATTGGACATAAGGAAAAAATTCTTTACTGAAAGAGTGGGCAGGCCGTGGCACAGGCTGCCCAGGGCAGTGGTGGAGTCCCCATCCCTGGAGGTGTTTAAAAGACGTGTAGATGAGGCGCTCAGGGACATGGTTTAGTGGGCATGGGGGGGGTGGGTTGACGGTTGGACTCGATGATCTTAGAGGTCTTTTCCAACCTTAGTGATTCTATGATTCTATGATGTGTTCGTTTTTACATGCTTTAGAAGGGCTCTTTCTGGTGTTAGGGGAAGATGCCAGGGAGTCACAGAGCTTTCCATTCCCAGTATCAGCCCTAGAATAGCTGGTCAGCACTGATCAGTGTGTGTACTGGTCACGTAAGGCTTTGGAGACCAAAAGTCTTCTTTTATGTCAATGAGCAGAGGTATCGAAGTCTGAGAGGCCTAAGCTGTCGTAAGCAGCAGAAAGGGAAGAACAGGAGAGGTGCTCATGGAAACAGGAGCTCAGTGAGGTGGCTCTATCTGGAGGACCTCATTCTCATGGCTTTGGATGGTGAACCACTAAGTGCTATAAAAAGAGCTGAATCACTTTTGTGGTGTGGGTTATCACCTCCCTTTGAAACTTAATTCAAGAATAAAGAGAGGAAATTAAGCCACCTTAGACCTTCCTCACTTCTCTGACTTCTGATGGTGTCGGGGATAGCCATTGCCACACTCTATTCAAGATCTGAAGACAAGACGTGAAGCCAGGTGATTGCTGGGCAGGATGAGACCTGGTTCCTCGCCTACTCAGATGATAGAGATACCATTCATGGATGTCTCCAAGTGCAAGCTCAGGTCACCGGTGAACCGCATAGTTACCCATGAGCTGAATTGCAGCCAGCGGCTGGGTTGAACCTTTAACTGAAGGAGGCAGCTTCATAGTTTCAGACTTTTTGAAACACTTTTCTTTGCCAAGCAGTGAAATTCCTATTGCTTATCCTACCAGATCCATTATTTGCTGATAACCTGATCTCATCCACGCTGAGCCTGCTGTTCTCCCAAGCAATGAAGGACGATAGAGATGCGTCATGCATCGTACTGATCGCTCAGGTCTTCCTTGTTTCGTCTAGGGATTGCATGATGATGTTGAATAGGACCTACGTGTCGTCTTTGTTGGACTGCAAAGTTGGGGCCAAAATGGAAGAGGGTGTTGGGTGTGTCTGTCCAGCCAACCACAGTGCAGGGCTTCCCTTGGCCCCTGTTACGGCTTTCTTGCCTGAAAATTAATTTTCCCTTCAGGTGGAGACTGAAGTTTCTGGCTGCCTTCGGGGCAAGGCACTAGATTGGATGCGAGGAAATCGGTGACAGCTTTCTTTGAATACCCGTACAGAATAATGTCCATGGCATTGGGTTGGGTTGGTTGCTCACCAGGAAGCAGGAGCAGGGTGGGTGTGCAGGTCTTGGCTGGGGACTCTGGGCTGCCCAAGTTTTTTTTCCGCAGACACTGTGGGGAGCTCGAGGAGTCCAGGCGAGCTGTCGAGGCAGAATTAACTTCTCCGGGAAGCGTTCCCAGATGTTTTGGGAGAAGTACAATGCTGGTTTTTGGCCATGCTTGACATCTGATGCAGCCTGCACGCTCACGGGATTGAAAAAGCAGTGTGCTGGCTACCAGCGTTAGGTGAGGTCTGGATAGTTGTAATAGAAGTTGTCTTGGCCAGCAATAAGCTTAGATGTTGTACTTGCTGGCTCATAATCACACACGCACACACACAAATGCTTTTGAGAAAGCAAAATATGAGGCTTTGACATTTTCTTTTCTTTTTTTTTTTTTTTTAATAATATTACAGTACAGAGCACTTTGATGCAGACTTTCCTAAGGTAAAATATGCTAAATCCAGCTCAACCAAGTAGGTTCGTGGGTAATTTTAATTAAAAAAAAAAAAAAAATTCAGTGCTCAATAAAACACTGCTGCTTCTTCGGTCTCTCGAAATACAGTGTTGCTCAGCCCTTAATCTCCAACCCCCCTGTTTGTCTTTATACCAGGTTACAAAGAAAAGCAAGTTCATATTTGGTTATAAAAGCCAGGCACATGTGTGAGATCTTTATTGGATCACGCTTCCGAGAGAAATTCTTTAAACGAACCGCAGAGGAAAACCGCTGCCCCGGTGGCACGGTGCCTTCCACTCTTAAATTTCAGTGCACGGAGCTACGTTAATAAAGTACAATTTTAAACTCCCAGCTTTGTCCATGTTTACACCAGGAGGGGGAGGAAAAAATATGAAATACTGTGTTTCAATAGCAGTGAGCACTCGAGTGCAAAATGCATTTACAGTGTAATAGTTGAAGCTTTTCTGATAAAATAAGACACTCAAGTTGTTATTGATTTGGCACTGCACAGTCATACTCCTCTGGGAGCGGAGCACTACAGATTAATAATTCTGCCAAAAGCTATTAAAAATAAAAAAGAGAGCCAATTTTGAGCTTTGAAAGAGCTCGGCTTGATAGAAATATTATTTTTTTTAAAAGTGAATGCTTCAAAATAGCAACAAATGAATGCCAGAACTTGCAGCTTGTGTTGTAACCCTTGTATTCCCCAAATGATCATAACTGTAAATAACAACGATTTAAAATCAACCGAAACCAAGAGGGTCTGTAACCAGCAGGGTTAAGGGTTGGTGTGGTTAAGGTCACGAACTGCTGTAACCGGATTTGCCCTCGATTTTTGTCACGCTGGCAGCGACTTCTCTTTGCTGAACTCTCTGCGAGCTCAGGTAGAGGTTGCTCCCGTCCTGATGGCTGTGCCGGAAGGGGTTTAATTGCAGCTCTTTCCTCGCGGTGTGTTATAAGCTGGTACGTAGCAGTGAAACTCCGCGGGCCAGTTTTGGGGCTGGCGGTCACTCCTGAGTCGAAGCTGCAGCTCTTTACTCCGTGCGCTCTTGCTGGTTATGCAGAACTGCATCGCGATACCCCAAAATCGCATCTGCCCTCATTGTGTACGTCAGCGACTCGCTGGCAGCCCTCAATGAATAAACCTCTTTGCAGCTATGGCCGCTTGCCTTGAGAGTGGCTTCCTATGAAAACACCCTGTCCTGTAGCCAGCGCAGCTCTAAATTTGTATTTCGGAGGTTTCGTTGCTGATGTGAATTGCTTCCTCATTAATGCTGCTCAGGAAAGATGTGTTCTCACTTGTTTGGGTCATACAAGCTATTTCTTCTCAAGCAGCCCTTTGTAATTACTAAATGTGTGTCAGACGAAAAAAAACTTACTCCTTTTCATCTTATAATGAAAATACTGTAACTTTATCCCCTGCCTTGAATAGAAAATTAGTGACCGCTCAAAGCTAATGGAGGGGTGTGGGGCATGAAATCCCTTTTAATGTCTTCAACACTACATCTGCACAGGCTTTTGTATTCTAATCCTTATCTTTCCTGTCGTCACCTTCACGGGTAATGTTAGTTGAGTTGCTCTTGTGTTTCTGACCTGTAAAGCGTGGGAATATTTGTAAAGTAATTCAGTATTCTCAGGTGTAAGCTGATACTGTCACGAGTTTCAAAAGCATCAAGACGAGAACAGTTGGTAGTTTATTTTATTTACCTTTGCATATTTTGTTTGCATTGAGTGACCTCCTTATTTTTTTCCTCTCTTGTTTTTTCTTTTTTTCCTTCTAGGTCTATAATTAGCAGAAGATTTTTCTGTATAGTTGGCACACTATACCTGTATCGGTGTATTACAATGTATGTGACTACACTCCCAGTACCTGGCATGCATTTCAAGTGTTCTCCAAAGGTAAACTTCTTCTGGCTGCCTTTCCCTATTTTAATCTGTATGTTTTGCCCTTGTCCTGCTGTTACCAAAACTGTGAGCAACACTTTCTCAATAATTGTTACTAATTTGAAAATACCAGTTTGGGATGATGGGGACATCCTTCTTGCAGATCATCAGCTTCCCTCTCGCTGAAGGTGTTGATGGTTGCTTTGGGGCAGTGCAGGCATTCCCACCCTTTCCGAAGCGCTAACCTACGCAAATTTCTGTAGCATTTTCAGCTAATTTGCACGATCAGCATTTTTCTGTCGCCACCGAAGCAGTCGAAGGGGTGCAACCTGCGGAGGTGCCACGTGTGACTCATTTATTTCTAAACACTTCAGTGTGTCAAATCCAAGTATGATTTGTATTTGAAAATGGCCCAAAGAGACTTTTCTAAGGCTGGTGAAACTCTCTCTCCTTTGCAGCCATTTTATCCCTGCATATATTTTTGCAACTGTGTTAGCACAAGGATTTGCCACCTTTTCCCTCATCTAGCACTGACTCCTGTGTGTTGTGCTGAGGAATAAAATGGGCTTGCGAAAGCCGTGGCTGAAACCAAGCAACTGAGACAGAGGTACTTAGGCGAGACCCTTGTACTCAGCCTTGAAGGGTGATTCGCCTGCTCGTGGTGGAGATGGGATAGGGATGGTGGTGTTGCACGTGTCTCGTATCACACAAGCATTGGTGTAAGCGTGGTCCTTACTGCAGCGTGCTGTTTGTGGCAGGGAAGTGCAGTCTAACACAGCCTGGACTTCTACGGTAGGGAACAAGGGGCATGTATTAGACGCAAGTGCTCTTTCTCCATAGTGGTTCATCCCTCTGAAATATCTACTGCACACACAGTTCAATGGCTTTGCGTGCACAGCCATGAGTTAGATGACAGGTAGTAAAATCAATGATTTACAGGAGGTAAAATCCTGATTTGACTCGGTACCCGTGCTGTCACTGTGTCAGTGAGGATTGCTGGTACGTACAAACAAAGCCGAAACGCTTCAGTTGCTCGGGGAAATAAAGCCGACGAATGTACTACACCGGTTGTTTGACAAGGCAGAGCGTTTGCCAAGCCACATGTGGCTTTTTGAGGGACCGAGGTCTTTTGTAAAGAGAAGCGGGTGGGAGAGGAGTCAACATTGTATTTGATCAGTCAGCCATTATGAAATTAAAAAAGAAAGAACACAGGTATTTATGGGCTGAAGTGAGTAAACCTGCCACTTTTGGGAATTTACAGTTTTGGCAAGTCCGTCTCATTACTCAAGTAGAGACAAGCCTATGTTGTACTTTTCTATTGCCCTGATAAGACTAAGGATTAACTGGGCTTTCTTGAAAGCTATAAATATACTGGTGGGAAAAGAATAACCTCTCAGCTCCTTACTGAGTTATATATGATTGTGAAGAGTGAGCTTTGGGGAGCATTTTAATGTTTTCTAAGGAACTGTTAGCAGGAAATGTTCAATTGCTGCACAGACCCTATTTAAATCTGTCAAAAATTAGTAATTTCCACTTCTTAAAGCAAGACTGAGCTTTAAAATAAAAGAAAAACATGCCTATAATGGCCAGCCAGGGCGATCTGTGTTTCCTTCTGACTATTAAATGGTTACCATGGATTTTAAAACTTCATAAAATGAGGTAAGGATGCAGCGCACGTGTAGTCACATGCATTGATCCTTTAGTCCTGCTCCTTTGAGCTCAGGTGGTTCCTGCTTCCCCTTGGGTCCCGGAGGTGCTCAGTACGTCCTGGTCGTGCTTGTCCCAGGGCATACATTTTGTTGGTGGATTTGTTTAGCATTTGGGCTTGTGTTAGAGCTGGGAGCAGCAAAAGCGAAGTCTTGGGACAATGTCAGCTGCCCTTCGGTCACTTGGGAGGAGGGAGAGGGGCATCCTCGCGAGAAGGACCTGGCTTGCTTCAATTTGGCTTTCTTAAGGCAAATTCAGGTTTTTTCAGAAATACCCTCTAAGCCAGCGTCACGGGTTGGAGGTGGGTCAGAGCAAATCCATCAGGTGTGGAGGAACAGCCCCGTTGCTCGCGGGGATTGTGTCAGCTAAAGCCAGCGCAGGAGTTTGACGCCGTGCTCTGAGAAACGTCGTATATGTTTCTTCCGAAATGTGAAGTGGAAAGAAACGATCCTGAAGACTGTGCGAGACCTTAGAGTTTGGAGGGAGATACTCTCGTCTGTGTGTTGAATCTGGGTTTCGGTAGCTGGACGTACAGCTTGGGCAGTTCATCCTGTTTTCGGTTGGATTATCGTCGGTAGGGACTGCACTGTTACAAACAAGATGAGTGAAATTAAGCTTGATTTATTTTAGAGTGCGTTGCCTCTTGAACAAAAGGAAAAACAGATGTTTAGAGAACATGACAAAATTCTAGCTGTAGCTGGAAATATCTTTAATTCCTTTCTATTGGTGAAGCTGGATTTTTGAGACTGTATTACAGAAGTCGTAGGTTTTCCAAGAGTCATTCTAAACTCCACTGTATAGATGTGCAGTTCACGTATATATATACACACATCCACACACATTGTATATCCCAGTGTAAAAATATAATGAATAAAAAGAGATCTGAACCCATTAGCTTTGCGTGAAGATTCCCACAAAAATCATTTTCCTGCACAGCCACGAATATTAGCAAAGGCTGCCAACAAGACCTGGGAGAAAGATTATACCTTTACATGGTAGCAGCAATAAGTACTTATAAATAACATAGACAACAATTTTTGCTTACCTACGTGTTTTACTGTAAGTGTAGCACTCTGAGTGTAGCCACTGACAGGAGCCGAACAACTTTTGGACCAGTGTTTTGCTTTGGTATTATACTGAAATGATGCCACGTTTTTCGTTGCAACTGGAAGTGACCTGGTGTAAAACACATGTATATACACACATATATATGCACAAATATGCGTGTAAATAAAATTGCCTTTTTTCTGTGCCTTTTCAATCTATATCGTGAGCGTAGGAAAAAACAGTAGTCCTTTCAGATACTGTATTTATAGGGAAATTGTAATAATTTCCTTGATTCTTCATACATTGAATACTTCAAATAAGATATTATTTTAGACAAATGGATGGAGGTGCATATGGCCTGTGCTCACATGAGCACTAGCTATAATAGATGCAAAGCATCAATAAAAAAATAAACTTATGTCTCATTTCCAGTCTTTTTCCCTCTAGAAGTGTGCTGCTAGCTTTTGGAAAAGGCTGTGGATTTACTGATTGATCTTATGTATCAAAGCAGAAAGAGAGAATAACTGAACGGCAAAGTTGCTGGCTAACACCGTTGCTTTAAACTCTGAAAGGTTAGCGCTGATATTTCACTGTGCTTTTGTGGTTTATTCTTCCACCAGCTTTTTGGAGACTGGGAATCTCATCTGCGAAGGATAATGAAATTGATTGCTGGCGGAGGATTGTCCATCACAGGATCCCACAACATGTGTGGTGACTATCTGTACAGCGGTCACACTGTCATATTAACTCTTACATACTTATTTATCAAAGAGTGTAAGTACATTACTGTTCATGTGGAATTTCCTGTTTTATAATTCCCTGCTAAGTGAAGAATTATTGTTGTGCTGATCAGTAAATACAATTAAAGAAAACATGCATGCTTTTTTAATTAAATAAAAATAATAGATCTTCAAAGACATAGGGCTTCCTGAAAAAGGAAATTTTGGAGACAAAATAAAGCACTTTACCTTGTAAGTGTCTGAGTTAAGCATTTCATTTCAAAAATGTTGTGTGTAGAATATAATTGAAACCTTCATTGCACCCTGCCTGATGAATGGTATTTCAACTATGTGTCTCCTAGCCTAGAGAGAGATTAATGCCATGCTAAATGCAAGGTTGCTCGTTTTGCAAGAATCAGGCCTTAATGTATGCATTTATCTTTCATGAAAGGCAAGAGGAATAGATTGCCATCTATGTCGAATCAATATCGAAATACAAATCAGTTAATTATATCGTTACGTACTGGGCCTGTTTCTCAAAGATTTCATAACCTTTCTATTTTCCAAGGATCTCATTACCCCTGACTACAATTTTATGTTACACCTTAAGAGAATGATACTTATTTTGTGATCTCAGCATTCCTGCTCTTAATCTTAATGCAGGCATCGCACTACCCACCCAGGATTGCAGTCCGCGTCTTCTGCTAATTACAGCAATAGTCTTGTGCGCTGATAACGTTGCACTTTGAAATAATCACTGCTTGTGCTTCTTTCCAGATTCCCCACGGCGACTCTGGTGGTATCACTGGCTTTGCTGGGCACTCAGCACGGTTGGGATGTTCTGCATCCTCCTTGCTCATGACCACTACACTGTGGACGTGGTGGTGGCTTACTACATCACTACAAGACTTTTCTGGTGGTATCACACAATGGCCAACCAGCAAGTGAGTTTCTCCCAGTCTTTGGATCTGCGTGGCTCCGCTTGCCGTAGCGTGGTGGCGGGCGAATATCCACGCTTCGCCTTGAGCCTTTCTGCAGGAGTAGGAGTGGACTCGCCTGTGTCTCGTGGAGCATCCCTCTCTTCCCCCCCTCACATTGGGTTTGCGGGAAGGAAAGAGGCGTCATCGGTTGGGTTCATCTTGCGTCTTGACCGCAAAAATATCTGAAGGTCTACCCGCTGGCAGGCAGGCCTCTCTGCTTCCACTGTGTAACCTCAATCTCTAAGTCCTTCTGAATTTGGGCCAGTTGGCCAGTTTTGTGGTAGCAGAGCAAACCATTTAGATGTGGTGGGGTTTTTTTGCCTTGGGTTTCTTTTTCTGTTGAAGCCAGCTGGGTTTTCCTTGTATTCTGTGGCTCGTACCCTTTAGTTTGATGACAGGTCTCTTGAAGAATAGTATGAGGCCTCACTAAAAATGCACCAGTTTTTCAAAGTGTTTCCAAGTGGCGGTAAGTTCCCCTGACCAAGGGAAATGTTTTCATTTTGGAGGATAGTGCAGCAGAGAACAGGCTGCTCCCATCCAAAGGCCCGTGTCTGGGAAGGCATGAAAAATAGGGTGATGAGGGAGGTACTGAGAACCAGGAGCTGCTTGGGAGGAGACGCAGCGCTTGATGGGAGAGAGCAAAGCATGGTGTGTAATACTCAACCAGAGAGCAGCAGTAAATGATTCAAAGGTCGAACGAAGAAGTCTAAATGAGGTCTCATGTCATTCTCATTGTTCTTACTTTCCTGCCAGTGAACTAGATCAGTAAGAGATGAGCTTACAACACTGAGGAATGTGAGAGAAAAACGCGCAAGTCTGTTGACCATGGGAAAGACCTAGTGAGTTAAGAGAAACTTACTCTTAGGTCTGTAACAGCAAATTGGTCTCCAGATATTTTCTGTGCAACATGGAGAAATGTATTTTGCTTATCTGCATGTGACTCCAGTTAATTATGTTTAAGAAAGACCTCGTCTGATGATAGGAAATTAGCTAATATTTTGATGGTACAGATTTTTAGATCATATCAAGGTCTTCTAGCTACCATGTCATATTATTCCAGTGCGTTTGATTTACTTGAAGCAATACACCACAGTCAAACCCTGCGGTGCGTTTTTACTACCAAATACCAAATTGCAAAGAACGCACTTTGTTCAGTCAGTTTGGGAACCACTGTGTTCTGTAGCAATCTGCACCCAGACTTCGTAACTCTTGTCGTACAGCACTAGACTGACTTCCACGCTTTGAATTTGCTCCCGGGCTTTGTCAAAACAATGGTGCTGGCCGTGCTTCCAAGCTGGAAGCTACTGAAGTCAGAATTGCCTTGAGTGCTAGCGAGGACTTGCTTCAGAAAAGCCCTTTGCCTTACTGTATGGAAATGTACCTGTTTTGCTGCGTGACATGACTCAGAAGATGGCTCAACATTGCTTCCCTAAGCTGCTGGGATGTTGGGAAATGCAGATCCCTGGATCCTTACCTGAGCACACATTTGTGTACTAGTCTCTCCTTCCTGGTACTGCTCCATGCGCAGAGGCTTGTGTCTGACCTTAAAATCAAAAGCAAAACCCCGCTAGGGCTAAAGTGGATTTATTTTACATGTGAGTTTATGACATGGAAAGGAAGCTTAGCATACAAGCCGCGTGCTTGCACTTTCCGGTGGGTGAATTTCCCCTGCTCTGGCATTGAAAATGAGCAGCGGGGTAGTTGGATAACTCCCTGGGAGCCTGCCCGCTCCTTGTGTCTCAGCTGTGGTCTGCTCATGGCAAGGAGAAGGAAAAGGGTGGGTGGGGGCAGTTTGAGAGCATGTGGAGGGCAGGGCAGGGTTCCTTACCTCCTCCAGACGGGTTGAGGCTTGCCTTGCTCATTGCTCCGTAGGCACACAGCCGGGCTCCGAAGTGATTCTTGAGCTACGTGTAATTTCAGAGATGCTTATGGAAACAGCTGTGCTTTGGGTTGGTTGTTTTTTTTTTTTCATTCCGAAAGGAGAGGAGAGACTGATCTTTTGGACCATTCATTCTTTTCCTATGGGACTGTTGAACAGCTGAGGTCTTGGAAATGAGGGTGAGCCTCACTTGGGAGCAATATTTGATGTGCGCAGGGAGGCTATGGAAAAGTAGCTTGGCTCCTCTTCATCTTTGTCCACGCAGATCTGTTTGGGAGATCTTTCTAGATACCGAGAGATTTTGGAAGCAGCTGTAAGCAAGACGCAACTCCTGAAAGGTAGCAAGTGACATGCGATGAAGTCGTGCGAGTAAGTGCCGTGCTCATTTGTAACTCTCTTTTTTTCTGATTATCTTCGTGCAGGTGCTAAAAGAAGCTTCCCAAACTAACCTCCTTGCAAGGGTCTGGTGGTACAAGCCCTTCCAGTATTTTGAAAAGAATGTCCAAGGAATTGTACCTCGCTCCTACCACTGGCCCTTCCCCTGGCCGGTGCTGCACCGGGGCAGGCAGGTGAAATACAGCCGCCTGGTGAATGACACATAACAGCGTGTCGATGGACAAAAGCGGGGGAAAGGACCTGTCCCAAGTGCTAAGAACTCCCTACGAGAAGATGCCATAAAAAAACCCAACCACTCCCTAACCCTTTCTTTTAACAATTCCCTTGACTTAACCTATTCAGTTACCTGGTAAGCACTGTGATCTTTTTTTCTCTCCAAAGGATCTGCGTTGGACAACAATAAAGAAAATTTAACTTATCATGCACTGTTATACATTTCTTGTTAATAGATTTGGGATTTACATTTACCCATCACCATGTTCCTTTGTATATGATGCGACAGCATAAATGACAGCTTTTATATCATGAGTTCTGGTCTTTCCAGTCACGTCTGGGAATAAAGCATATTATTTTCTTGGGAAAACATACTTTTCATATCTCTTGCCCCAAAGATTGGGCTGTAAGCCATTTTCTAGCAAATGACTATATGAAGGTTTCTAAATACCTGCCTTGGGTAAAATCGTGAAATCTTTTTACCTGTTGCACCGCTCTATGAATAAGATGATAGACACAGGAAGGTTTGGTAATCTTGATTTTGTAGAATCTGCAGTGACTCTGTCAAAAAGTGCAAAAAAAAAAAAAAGAAGAAAAAAAAAAGAAAAGAAAAAAAGTTGTAAAGTGATTTTCTAAGTATTTCCTAACTTTATTTTTCAAAATGTGTATGAAAATTAAATTTAAAAAGATTTTTACATGTCAGAGAACAGAGAGTTAAAATTTAAAGAAAATGCTTCTTGGGAGAGAGATTTGTCTATGTTTCTAGTGCCTTTCTTGTCTTGATTGTATGGTCAGTAGGCAGTCTTAAATGTTTTTATTTAAAATAAAGTATTCCATGAAAGCAGAATTATATATACTGTATAAATACTAATTTTTGCATTTATAGCTAAATTAAACTGGAAATTTGCTTATAATATTGAAATTGCCATGTGTAGGGGGGGAAAAAAGAAAAAAAAAAAAAAAACCACAAATAAAAAGGGTCCGATCTTGCTCACACATTGTGGGCAGGTCAAACTAAAAGGTATCACTTTATTGTCTACTTGGTAGCTGTATTTTAAAACGAAAAACAGCCATGAATTCCTGTTTTTTAAGAATTTTACAAATGATCACTGAGTGAACTACGAATGGTTTCTCCATCCCGTATTGAACTGTTGTTGAAAAACAACAAAGATAATCTATTTCTTTAAAATATTTGTGCAGAAACTGCATGTAATTATAAGTTTCACTCCTACCATACATACTGTATGTTTGGGGAAGTATTCTATCCTAAACTTGCCAATGTGCAGAACAAAATAGTTTTTTTAAAGAATGAAGAAGAGAAAATATATATATAAATATATATATATATCCATTCTGTATTTTACGTGAAGCAGAGTTATCTTCTGTAGGGTTTTTGTGTATTCACAAGGTGATATTTGTATTGTAAAACAACAATGGTGAAGGAAAATAAAAAGGCTTTTGAAAAATGTAGTTTCCTTTATCTTTTTAATATTGAGTTTAAATTTAAAGCTGGGTTTATTCTTCCCAACCTGGCCTTTAATTTTATGTGTTATTGCACTGTAGGCCATCAAATTTCGACTGTATGGAAACTGCATTGATTTTGAATTGCTGTTCGCATTGGGCAAAACAGTGCCTTATCTGAAATAAATGCTATGCAATAGATTCTGATCGTGCGGGAGCCGGGAGCGGATGGGAGAAGCCTTCCTGGGAGCCATCACCAGGGCTTGAAAAATCTACCCCAAAACTGCTGGGACGGAGCACATTGCAGGGTAAACATCCGTGACCCCAGGATCTATCGGTCCTGTCATTTAAATGACAAAAAAAAAAAAAAGTGACATTTCTGTGAGTACGTGGTGGTGAAAGTGTCATTTGTTTCTTCTTTTCTTTTTTATTGGCATGGTTTATCTCTACTTCTCTGCCTTGTTCCTCAGCCGTGGCCAAAAACTTCCTTGAAGAATTGATGGGGTGTCACTCTTGCTGCTTTGCCTCGCCGTTGCTTGGGATGCTAAACAAGACTAACCCGTTCCTTATCAGTTCTCGTTCTCCCTGGGAGGGAAGGGATTTCTTCACGCCCCGTGCTTCTTGGCAAAACCCTTTGCAAGAGCAGTTGCAGAGCTGTCTGCAAATTTTAGGGATCAGCTCTGCGTGCTTTACCTTCAATTCATGGTATTATCTTTGCAACTGTGTGGTTGAAAGTCGATTTTTTTTGTTTTTTTAAAAAAGCAAACCCACCCCAAGATGGTTGCTTGAGAGAATTCACGCTCCCAGATGTAAATGAACGAGTAGATTTTTCAAGACCTGGCATCACGCACATCAAAACCATTGACATAAGTAAATGTATGGATATATGCACATGACATTAAATGGAATCTGCTGAATTCTGCATTGTAGTGTCTGACTTACTGCACGGATCTGGCTAAACATGGTTTCGTTTCTTTTTTCACAGCAGAGCTGTGCTTCGGTAAAGCATGCTGTCTTGAGAAATAACTCTGGGCAAGCAGGGACACGGAGCTCAGCAGCGTGGCCTTGCTCTGGGTGCTGCCTAGTCTGGAGGAGGGGACCAAGGGAATAGGTATGGGACAATCGTTGTGCATCCGTCTTCACTCCAGACCGTGGCACTTGCGCTGCCTTGTTCTCCTTCCCTGAGAGTATCTGCTTTTTAAGATGGGTGATGGCTCGTGATGGCTCTAACGCTGCGGGGATCGGCGCGTGGAGTGCAACCGCTCGTTGTGCAGCGTTGCGCTAACGATTGGGGATCCCAGATTTCCCACCGTCGAGCACTTCAGTTGCGTTTCCCCAAAACCACGCAGGTATGGTACCTCTACAGTGATTCTTCGGCCTTTGCTTTCTGGAGAAGCGTAGCCGAGGGGCGATGGTGGTCTCCTGGAGACTGAACACCCACGCTTGCCTTTTCAACTTCGTATTTGTGGGGTGAGATCCCTGGACAACTTCCAGGGGGAATCCTGCTCCCAATTAGAGGCTGAACCACCACGTACGTCGTCCCCTTGCCGTGGGCACACTGGTGCGTGGGTGCGTTTTGGGCATCTACCTTGGGTAGTGAGGCTTGTGCTGCTTGAGCGTGCGTGGACCTTTACCACTGATGCCCATCAGAGAGGTGAGCACGGCAAACTTGTGCCAGCGTGGAGTAAAAGAGCTGAAATCTGGGGTTCTGCCGCCTTGATCGAAGCAAACAGAGCTAGTGACTCTTCCCACGTTGTGCCAGTCAAACCGTCTTCTCTTGACTTGTAGTTGAACATTGTTGTTTAGTTTGAGGGCGTCTGTAGATGGACAGACGGGTTTGTGTGTGGAGGGGTAAACCTTAACGTGTTGTCCAGTGCAGATTCCAGGAGGCTGAAATTTGAAAGAGGGATCTCCACCATAAAAGGTTGGAAAAGGACGGCTTAATGTGGAGAAGGATCTGGCAGTTGTCTGAGTTCTGGACAAACAGAAACCAAGATCTTTGCCAGGAGGGTGGACTTTGATGTCGCTGAGATCCATCTTTTAGTCGTTCCAGGTGGGGAAAGTTTTAAGACCCTCCCAGGTTTTTGAGGAGCACAAGGGCAAGGATCTCTTTCCTTTTCTGTACCCCGAAAAGAGCAGTTAACCCCCACCAACCTCCCCCCTCCTGCTGTTGTTCAGGGGGCAGCTCAGTGCATTGTCCGTTGGCTTATCCTTCTCGTGGTGCCGGGGTATCAGACTGCTCCCTGAAGACAAGCCACCACGAGTTCCTGTTTTGGCAACTTTTTCCATCCAATTCAGCAGATATTGGCAGATCCGCCCAATTCTGCGTTGTTTTTCTTCAGTCTCCAGGCCCAGGGGGGAAGAAGGGTTTCCCAATCTCATGCCAGAGCTCTTCCGCTTTGCACGTGCTGCTTGGCTCTTCCTCGGAGCGATGCTTTCCCCGTGCTCTCCCGCATCCCAGGTCAGGGCCGTGCCCGTGGGGCTGCTGCTGCGCGTGTTTGAGCAAAACAGCCATCCAGGAGCCACTCTCATAGAATCACAGAATCACTAAGGTTGGAAAAGACCTCTAAGATCATCGAGTCCAACTGTCAACTCAACACTACCATGCCCACTAAACCATGTCCCTAAATTTTCTTTTTAATTTTTTGGTTGTGATCTGCAATGTTGATTTGACCCCCCCAAAAAAGGCATTTTCATGCAGAATCTTTTGGTTCATAAAAGATGTTGTTTCCCAGCAGCCACCTGACAACCCTCCCCCCTAAACCGAGAGATAAAGTGACCCGGGAGTTAGCAAAATAACGCTGCTTTGGGTGCGAATGTTGTCACCAAAGTGGGTGTTTTCCAACAAATGCTTCCGAACGCATCCAGCCGCCTTGTGATCTTGTTGCAGGTTGGTGAAAGGGGAACGGGTTGGCTTGGGGAACGTGCTTTGGCCAGGAGACGATGGGCTGAAGCCAAAATTGGCTGCTGTAGGGTTTCTTCTGATGTCTCCTACGCTCCTAAGCACTAAAAGTGCTGCCAGCTTAGCCTTGGAAATCTCTTAACCAAGTTTGCTCTCAAAAGATCTCTGTCAAAACAAGGATGTCTCCCTTCATCGCCCCTCTCTGCTGACGGGGACTATCCTCCAGGTAGTGCCATGGGGCCCGGCCGCTTTGGAGTTGGTTGCGTCCCCTTCAACGCGATGGGGACAACTTGCTGCCAGAGCTTTCCCGCTTCACCCCCTGGGCGGGTCAAAGCGATTCATCCAAGCCCTGCTTTTGCCTAGGTAATGCTTTAACGCACCTCCCTGCCCGGGCTTTGCGAGGCGGCCGCAGAGCCGAAGGGTCTAAATTTTGGACCTATTGGTGATGCTCTGGGGAACTTTTGGCCGACGTGCTCCCGAACTCAAGTAATAATCGCTTCTGCTCGGGCTTCACCGCTGGTCGCCTGCGGCCGCGGCCCACGCCGATCACAGCGTAGTGTTATAACGGCCAATTTTCATTTCTCTGGGAAGAAGATACGGTGCCAGACAACTTATTTGAGCGACCCTTTGTTTCGGGTTAATTTTGGTTCGTCTCAGCTTCTTGCAGGCAGAGCAGGTCGGCAATGATGAGTCTGAGCTGCGAGTCCGGGTGCAGAACAGGGTATTTTCTGCCTGGCGGGGTGGGTTTGGCTCAGGCAGCCCTCTGCCGGGTCAGCGAGCCTCGGCTCTCCCTCCAAAGTGGTTTTCTTTCTTTTCCACTTAATATTTTATAGGCTTAAAGGAAAGGGGAGTGGGCAAGGAGCTCAGGACATTATCTGCTTCTCAGCACTGATGTCTCCCCCTTGGCTAGAAGATCATAGAATGGTTGGGGTTGGAAGGGACCTTAAAGATCATCTAGTCCAACCCTCAACATCTTCAACTAGATCAGGTTGCTCAGAGCCCCGTCCAACCTGACCTTGAACGTCTTCAGGGATGAGGCATCTCGCACCTCTCTGGGCAACCTGTGCCAGGGTTTCACCACCCTCATTGTAAAAAATTTTCATCCTTATATCTAGTCTACATCTCCCCTCTTTTAGTTTAAAACCATTCCCCCTGGTCCTGTTGCAGCTCTGTACCTTCTAGCAGCGAGTGATACTCTGGTTCATTAATTTTTAGCCCTTCAGTGAACTTCCGCGCATTGCTTGCATTTTGACAGAGTGATTGAAACATGCCTTCCCGTTTCATCTGGCAGCCAGAATTACTTTTTTTTTTTCAGTTGTTGTTAAATCCACAATTGCCTTTTTGGCAGAGATTTTGATACTTGCTCCAGTGCCCTCCTTGTCGGTCGGTTTGTGCGGCTGTTCAGGGAAATGAAAATTACGGTGCTTTTCCACGTCTCTTCGTTTCTACCCCCTGTTCATCCCGTGGAAGGGACAGCCTGCCCCTGCCTTGTCACGTGACCTCTTCGTGACGTCATTCTGCATTTTGGCTCGTGGGAAACCTCAGCCAGGCGAGGGGAGCGGCAAGGGGGATGCTCAGTTTTGAAAGCAGGAGCGTTACATATGAGACGGGGAACGCACGTTTGGCCTTTTGCTGCTGCTTCAGATGATTGGCGGCAAAGTATTTTCCATTTGTGGTGAAGCTTCAACCCATTTGCATTTAATCTGTGGATTGATTTAAGGCACATAATCTGGGGAATTTTGGGGCGTTCACGTGTCTGAGCATCGATCGAGTATTAGACAGCAGCAAAAAAATCACCAGGACTTGGTTGTCCAGGAAGGCAGAAGGGTCCTTGCTCATCCTGCATCCCAGGACAACATTTTGGTAATGTTTGAGAGATATCCCTTCGGTTCAGCTATCGCTTAGTGATCTGCCCATGACTTTTGAGTTCAGAAACTGTAATCGTTGCAGTTTTGCCACCTTTGCAAAAGCCCTTCTCCCCGTTCAACCTGCCCTTCCTAAACTTTCTGTGCGTGCTCCCAGCCGTGTTGTCCAGCAGGAAAGCCGCTGTTCACCACCACAAATAGGTCTGATCCTGCTACCAGGAGCAGCTTTCAGCTACGCCATGGACCCGGGCTGTTTCCACAACACAGCGTGCTGTCTCCCGCTAAGCTGCGAGCACCCAAATGCCACGTCCCGCAGAGCTGTTGGTGTCTGTCCTGGAAAATATCTTCATCCCTCCCCAACCTGTTTAGCACATGCGCAAGGCCAGGCGCTTGCGGCCCTCGAGGGATGCCGGGTAGCCCAGCACTGGGACTGCAGCAGGTTTTTGGTTTTGCGGCTCTTTATGGGCCTCCTCTTCTGGTTTTCTGTCCCTTTGGCATCACTTTTGTCCTCCTCTTGCTTCCCCGTTGAAGTTTTAGGTTTCACCTGTAAAGGGGTGAAACAGAAGTTTTCGCAGAAAGGGGTCCTGAGCTCAAGTGATGTATTTAGAGCTGGCTTTAGCCCTGTTTCCTTGTGTCGCTCAAGCCCAAGCTCAGGCAGCTCCTGTGAGCAGGCAAGAGGCACATCCACAGCCAAAGCTCCTGTTGAACCCAACGGGATGAGCCGTCCCAGCTTGGGGGTGGCAGATTTGACTTTACCAGAAGAACTAGAGGTTTCACGACGAGACTGAAGGCAGCTGCGCTAACACCCACCCGGACTGGCAACCTGTCCACCATGCTCAGGTTTTCCAAAGAAACACTTGAGGAGCTTTAAGCCCAGCTCAGATCTTGGTGAGATACCTGAATTGCTGCATTGGCCACTGGAGGCAGAAGATGCTCCAGAAGGAAATCACTGCATGGCCCAGGTATTGGGCGACCAACTAGAGAGCTCGAGAGAGATCTTGTGCTACCACTTGGTGCTTCTGGGTCAGTCTGTGTGCCAGCCTGGTCATGGGCCTCTACTCAAGCACGGCCATCACATCCATGACTTCAGCCCTTCACCCAACAGAGCTACCTGCTGCTGCTTGGAGCAGGCATTTGAGCATTTTGACCAGGAAAGGTGGGGAAGAAAATCCACGTGGTGCTGCCTGGATCACCCCCCGGTGTGTCCTTGCTGAAGCCTGAGCAGCTTTTTGCTAAGAAAAAGCTCTGTGCAGAAACATTATCTCCTGCCATCAGGATCCTCTTGCGTCCTTGTAAAAAGGACTTTGGCCATTCTTTATTAAATAAACAACATTATCTAAGAGGCCTCATAATTGCTTTCCCCTCCTCACATCCAGGATTCCAGGCTTTGGTGAACATCTTGAGTTCATACAAGCAACACGCCCGTGTTGAGATGATGATTGTTTCAATTTTCTGCTCAGGAAAATGGTCATGGTTTAGCAAATAGGCTTGAATCATGGTTTCTGTCTTCCAAGTGATGAAGCCTGCGACATGCCTGACCTCACTGGAGAATTGCTCACCACTACGGGGAATCTGCAGTGGCTTCCAAGGAAAAAAAAGATTTGCCCCCAGAAAAACGCAGGGTTGATGCAGCTGGTTTCAGTGGCTGCAGAAATCCAGCCAGGCTTTCTGGCTTCGTAGATGGTGGCACAAAACATTCCAGCGTAATAAAGAAAAGCCTGGCAATGCAATGCTTGCCTTTTTTTTTTTTTTTTTTTTTAAAAAAAAAAAAAAAAAAAGAAATGTCAGTCTCTTCAATACCCGCCCACCCTTTGGATACTCCCTAGCAGAGGCAAACAAAAATTCAGCCAGATTACGCAGCAGATCTGTCCTCTTCCCAGCTCTGTATATGCCGTGAGTGATACCAGCTGATGGGTCTCTTCTGGACTCCTTTTTTTATGAGTTTAACAGAAAGGCAGCAGAATTGGTGTGGATCTCCAGGAGGGTCTTTTGAAGACGTACAAGAACATCCAGCAGACGGAGGTGTACGAGGCGGCTGCGTTTTGCAAGCACAAAGCAGCGGGTGCTTCACCCCAAACACGGGGCCGGACTTGCTGGTAAAACAGAAGTTTTAATTATAATGCAAATGAGTGCGTGTTTTGGCTTTGGGCCATTCATACTGAGATGTCTCTGGGCGTGGAACTCAGTCGGGCATGGAAAAATCGCACGGTCGGGTTGCTGTCTGATGATGACGAGCCACATCAGAAAAGCAGAGATCCTTTAGAGAAGGGTTTTGTTCTCCTGCCCTGGTGAAGGCAGTTGTTCCTTTAATCCTCCCAGCTTAAAGAATTATTTTTATTTGCTATTTTGAACAGATGAAGGTTTTTCTGCTTGTTTGGCTTAGGTAGGACATGGTGAACACAGCCCTATTCCTGGTGGGGACAAATCGCCTCCTGTTGCAATTGCATCTGCACTTCTGGCTGGCCCCTGGAAACCTCACGCGTCTCTGAGGGTTCGCCGAAAATGGCTGTTGCGAGGAGCATTGCGGCTTTGGATGAACATCTGCCGTGTGCCGAATTCAGGCGAAACCACTCTGAGCCTCCGCTTGGAAGGAGCTCAGACAAGGGCAAGTATTAAAGCTGGAACAAACAACGCTGTGAGACCACGCGAAGGATCGTGGAAGTGAGAGAGGAGGGAGAGAAAAACAGCCGGAGTTCTGGCTGTTTCCCGGAGCGGAGACCGCTGATGGAGCGTGACGTCCTTCCCCACCCTGGGAAAGCTGGTACTATGATAAATTCAGGGTGAAAACGAGGATTGAGAGAAAAGGAAGGAAAGCAAAGGGACGGAACAGATGAGTAAGTACTCTGTTTATTTAGTCTCTTCTGTGACCTGCTTAAATATGAGTTTTCCATGGGAAGAGCTCCTGGAAGGCCAAGGGCGGATGGAAAGTCCTCGGTGTTCCACCTGTACCTTCCCTCTGTGTCTCTTTGGTGATTTTCCCCATCGCCTTTCCTGCAGGCCAAGGTTGGAAGACCAGGGTGGAGGGATTCGGTTTCAGAAGGTTCGCGGGGAGGATCGTGGTCTCCTTTGCATTTATAAGGGAAGAGCTTAGCTTTATGTGGTCCCAGCTTTGACGGCTCACACAAAGCGAGCTCTCTGACAGACCAGGAAATGCTGGTTTTGTGCAGGCTTTTTTTAAAGCAAAATGTGGTTGCAGTAGGAAAGTTGTCTGTTCTCTGAAATCATCTGGTCTTGCTCTGGAGGGGTGAGAAACTTAAAAATGAGGAGCAGAAAGAGAAGCAAAGCTTCATTGGTTTACATTTTAAAGCAAATTCACTTAATTTTTTTTTCTTTTTTTCCTAAAAGATCATATGTAGAGGCGGTTTGAATCCTCTTTCTTAATGATTTGGAAGCACAACCTTCGCTGCATAAGAAAATGTACATTTGCAAATCTACGTTTACCGGGTTTCCTTATCTCATCTTTACTTTATTGCTTCAGTTGATCCATTAATAGTGAGTGGCTTTAGAAGTTTTTCTTTTTTAATTAAGGGTACATTAACAAAATATTTTTAACTTTCCGAATGTATGAAATGTTTTTAAGAAAGGGAAAATAGTGTCATTTTCTCCTCTGAGATCTCTTTACATGGTTTTGCCCTGGGTTCGGCTGGGATGGAGTTAATTTGCTTCCTAGCGGCTGGTATAGTGCTGTGGTTTGGATTTAGGATGAGAACAATGTTGATAACACACTGATGTTTTAGTTGTTGCGGAGCAGTCAAGGACTTTTCAGCTTCTTACACTGCCCTGCCAGCGGGAAGGCTGGGGGTGCACAAGAAGCTGGGAGGGGGCACAGCCAGGACAACTGACCCAAACTGGCCAAAGGGATATTCCATACGATATGACGTCATGCTCAGCATATAAAGCTGGGGGGAGTTGGCCGAGGCAAGGCCACTGCTCGGGGCTCAGCTGGGTATCAGTCGGTTGGTGGTGAGCAATTGTTTTTCATTTGCATCACTTGTCTTTCTTGGTTTTTTTGTTATTTTCCTTTTCATTACATCATCATCATCATCATCATCATCATCATCATCATCATCATCATCATTTCTTCTGCTGCTGCTTCTGCTTCTGATGCTTCTGATGCTTCTGATGCTTATCTCAACGCACAAGTGTTCTCACTTTTATTCTTCCAATTCTCTCCCCCACCCCACCAGGGTGGTGAACGAGCAGCTGTGTGGTGTTTAGTAACCCGCTGGGGCTAAACACGACAGGTTTACCTACAAAGTTGTTCCAAACCATTGTTGTTTAATCCACTGTGTGAGAGGATCCACAATCTCCTGAATGGTCCTTGTTAAATATTTTCAAGTAATTAAAACCTGGTACCTGGTCTCATATGAGAAATGAAGAACATCTGTCAGGAGAAGTCAAGACCAGCTGCGCGTTTCCACGAGTCGGTTGGGTGGTGGCCTCAAACCAAGTAAGTTTGCAAGTGCTCCGCAGTGTTTGTGCTATGTTGAGAATGAAAATCCTGTGCTCTTTGCAGTTACTGGATGTGTCTGGGAAGGGTACAAACTGGTCTCGTGTGATAGGAGTGATGGGTAGAAGCCATTTTTCAATAGGATAAATATTAGAAATAAAATATAACTTTTTTCAGTCTCATTTAGCACAAAATGAGAAGGGGAAGAAGTAGGATGGCTCTTGGTCTCTGGAAAAAGGATGATCTGTGGGAAACTTTTCATCTTATAAGAAGATAACTTGACATGTAACTTAACTACCTGAAGGGAGGTTGGAGCGAGGGGGGGTCGGTCTCTTCTCCCAAGTAACAAGCTATAGGACGAGAGGAAACGGCCTCAAGTTGTGCCAGGGGAGGTTTAGGTTGGACATGAGGAAAAAATTCTTTCCTGAAAGCGTGGTCAGGCCTTGGCACAGGCTGCCCAGGGCAGTGGTGGAGTCCCCATCCCTGGAGGGATTTAAAAGACGTGTAGCTGAGGCGCTTGGGGACATGGTTTAGGGGGCATGGGGGGGGTTGGGTTGACGGTTGGACTTGATAGTCTTAGAGGTCTTTTCCAACCTTAGTGATTCTATGATTCTATGTTGCAACGTGATACCAGCCTGGACTGGTGTGTAGGGCCAGGCTGTCCAGGCATTGCTGGACGAGGACCTCACGAAGGGAATAGTTTTCCTGGGTCTGCATTCATTTGACATGTGTGCCTGCTTTCAAATCCCACGTTTTCTCCCACTCCCAACGCAGAGCATAATTTCAGGGATGTCCTGACCCCTCCAACCATGACTACTGTTGCTTCCCAGGCTCTGGTTTCCTTCCAGCCTGGATCTGCAGTTACTGATCTTGACCATCAGTGGTTAACGAGCTGGTTCACGAGCACCCTGCCCCTGCGGGGACAGCTTTTGCGTGGGGGTCTTATTTTTCAGGCTAGGTGCTCCAGCGTGGCTGCTTTGGGGTAAGCATCCACGTGCCTCCAGTGGGACCACAATCTTTCCTCGTGGTGGTCATGCTGGTGACCGGTCTGATGTGGTGGACGTGAGGTGCAGAAACCAGTGGGGAGACTTTCTTCTGAGAGGTGCTGGAAACATTTCCAAGACTTCTCTTTTGAGCCAATTTGTTGTTGTTTCTCACTATATTGACAGAGGCTCTGAGGTGTTCCGGGGTACCCGTTGCACTGCCATGTAATGACCTCTGTGTGCTCAGTAAACACTTTCCTGGTCACCATCTTGGTAATCCACCTTCTCTGGAGGCACTGGCTTGCATTTCCACAGGCAGGAAAGAGTTCAGAGGGATTTAGCAAGCCCTTAGCGCTTCAGCTGAGGTTTTTGTTGTCCAGAAAGTCCCTTCTCTGTACCAAAAAGCTTGCTGCTTCTGCAGTCCTGAGCCAGGGTGGGTGGACATGGTCATGCCACCTGGGGGAGATGGGGAGCTGTGGGTGCCCATAACCTCATTGAGCAATCTTTTTAAAAGGGGAATGTTTAAGATATTCCCCAAAACGTGTTTTGAGCTGCTGTCAAACTTCCTTTTCCTCCTCCATCCCCCAGCAACAACTGGGTTGTCCTTTTGGAGCTATAGAGCCATGGTGAGGTCCTGGTTCTTTGCATTTCATGGGGTGAGACGCCTTAAAACTAAATTTCTTAAGTTTTCATGATGATCTAGCAAATATACCACCTTCAGGAAGAGCTCTTGCTCTTCCTGCCAATGCACAACCTAATCCTGGCTCATCTCTGTCTCAGGACCTTTCCCCTGACAGGAGAGTGATTGACTGCTCATGGTTTTGTCAAACGAGGTTCTTCAGTTGCCTCCAAGGCCAGTGCACAACTTGGGGCAACCTTGTGACCCGAAGCAGGGTCTTCCCAGCAGCGCAGAAGTGGCCAGGGATATCTGTCAGCCCACAGGGCAAAGCAGATTGGTTTCTCCACCGACAGCAGGGGCAAGCACGTTCTATCGGTATCGCAGCGAGAAGATAACGTATCAGTAAATCTTGCTTCTCCCCACCAGCTGGTCCAAAAATTGCTGCGTCAAAAGGCGGTACTGAAATGTGGCCTTGAAGCGATGAGTCAGACTGCCTGTGCTCGGTGCTAGCTGGAATATTAACCCTTGGATTAGAGTGCACAAAAGAAACAGCGATGAAAGAGGAAAAAGGAACCAAAAATGAGATTTTGCCTCTTGGAAACTAAGTGGGAGGGAGAATGTCAGAGGTGGTCCCAGCCTTAAATCGTCACTGAAACGCATGGGTGCTGGGGGAAGCAGAGGGGTATTGCTCGTGGGGTCTTTCATCCCCCTGCCAGCAAGGGTAAGCCGCTGCTCTCTGAGGGATGTGATGGGTCCCGTCGTGTTTGGGAAGAGCAAACTGTCAAAATCCTTCAGATAAAGAATGCTTTAGCAGCTGGTGGATTTACGCACATTGCAACCTATCTGGTATTCAAAAGGAAAACAGATGGGAAAAGCTGGTTTTTAATAAATAATTTTTTTAACAAATAAAAATATATTAATAAAATGTATTTTAAGTGTAAAATACAATCCTGTATTCAAGTTGTTCTTCTAGTAGGGTTTGGAAACCCTGGGGACTGATCTTCCGTGAGGACTAGGAGTCACGGCCAGATGGGAAGCAGCAGCCATCCCACAGGCTGGTCAAGCTGTGATGAAGCAGAGAGTCCTGTTCCCAAATTCCTCATGCACCGGAGCTGATCAGTGCAATCCTGGAAAGGTTAATTCAGAGAGATAGGCGCCGCTTGTAACTTAAAATAAACGCACTGGGGAAAAAAAACCTATCGTCTCCTTGTGCAGTAAGAATTATTGATTGGTTTCTCCTTATCTTGTCAGTGCTTGACTCACAGGACTATAACAGCAATAATTTTCATGCGGAACTTTTCAGTTCAGAGCTGGGAGACGTTCCTTTAGATGCTGGGACACACGAGGGATCTCAGGTACGTTTGCATGAGATTTCACTGGGATTTCGTAGGACTCATGTTTACTTCTTTTAGTATTACTTTGTCGGTTTAATCAGTTGGAAAAAGAAAACTGTAATTGCGTGTTGTGCAGGTGTGTTTAGGGCTGGTGCTGTGATATTGATTATCTGGGCGGGTTGCGGTGCCATGAAGACGGCTGCCGATGCTAAGCTTGGAGAACAAGAAGGGGAGGAAGGAAACCCGTAATATTAGATTTGTTGCCAGTAGAAAATTTTCTAGGTGAAATTCAGCAATGATCATGACTGCTGTAGCTTACCATGGCAAAAGAAGCTGGTAAGAGAGGTCACCTATAGCAAGTCTGGGTGACCACTCCGCTCTCCGGCGATGTTCTTTCTCACCGCAACCTTTGCAAGACCATAAATGCTCGTTTCGGCAGTTATTTTTCTGCAGGTTCATTGTTTCCAGGGCATATCCCCTCTGGGGAATAGCCTGCAGGCACGAGCTTTACCAACCCCCATGCCAGACCGACAAGGCAAATGTTACCTCCGGGAAAACGAGAGGCTCTGCCTCACTCCTCCCTTTCTAATCGCGTGTCCATCCTTCCCCATCTCCGCTCCCGTCGCAGTCGGGCCCCAGCGGGGCCAACGCCGCGGCTGCGACAGGCTGCCTGGGGCCGTGTCCAGACGAGTCGGGGGCATCCCCAAGGATGGAGACCCCCCAACCGCTTTAATCAAGGAACCAGTCCTTTGGGGCAGATATGTGGTTCAGTCACAGGCAGAGAAACGGGATCTGCAGTAAACTTTATCTGCTAACACATCTAAGCACACACGGAAACGTCCGAAGCTATTTTAAAGGCTTATTTCTACCTCGTACAGATGCTTGCAGGAAGGGCAAAAGGCACGTCTTCGCTACAAGTGCCACTTCCCACCGGGCAGGACCTGAGCCCTTGACGCGCATCTCAGGTGCCAGGACAAATCAGAGGCCACCAGAGCTTTTATCAGAGGGGAAAATAGCATATTTTCCCATAACCGTATTTTGCATGATTTTTCTTGTTAATCTTTAACCCAAAATAAATAAATAAAATAAACCTCTGTCCAAGGAGGAAGAACAATATACAAAAAGCAAACACAAAGAGCTCTGCATATGATGAAGAAAGCTGGCGCCTATCCACAGGGTCTTAGCTTGGAAAGCTGTCACAACCAATACTTTTTCCAGCCCGGAGAGAACTGCACTTGGACATGCGATGGGGTGTGCTTTTCTTGCACGGAGTTTCCTAAATTGACCTTTATTGTTTTCTGATGTGCTCTGAGCACGCGAGCAGCAGAAAAGCTGCGAGGCTTCAGGCTGCAGCATCTCCCTCGGCCGCCCAGTGAACGTGGGATCTGGTGGAAGATTGTGGGGTTCACTTAAAAGATTTCTTCAAAAGAGCGAGCGAAGTGTCCCGGGAAATGCGGGATCGGTAATTCAGCCGCTCACCCCGTCCTATTGGGCCTCGTGACGGGGAGTGATAGCTGCTCGCAGGAGATATATTTTTGCTGTCTTAAGCAGATTGAAAAACAAATCTCCACTTCCCATCCCTGTCGCTGCTGCTGCCTGCTCTGACACTGGGACGGGGGACACAAACCATCACCAGCTCTTTGAGGGTGCGATGTGCTGCTCTGGGTGGGACGTGCCCGACACGGGGGCTGTCCCGTCTGCCTTCCCCACGGGCTCCTTTCTGCTTCCACAGTGCCCCCACCATGTGTTGGAAGAGGTCCAAGTGCTCCTTCTCCCGCCTGGAGGTGATCCTCATCGTTTGCCTGGTGGTGATGATAGCGGTGACCATGGTGCTCCTCCTCCTCCACTTCCTCGCCAAAGACAGCAATGGCAAGTTGAGCTATTTCAGTCCTGCCGTCGCACCCTGCTCGAGTGTGTAATTTAAATTAAAGGGGTGCAGGTAGAGGGTCACTGGGCCACTGCTGAGCCTTCACAGTCTTCTCTGCGCATGGTTCTCTGGCACAGTCGCGGCACGGTGCTGTCGCTGGCCGCTGCGGCAGGAGAATGGTCAAACCCCATGGGAGCATCTCTCGGGGCATGGATGCACAGCCTTGGGCTGGTGGGTGAGGCTGGCCGCAGGAATCCAGACAACATCCCTTCCCTCTCTCCACCTGGTAGAGGGGGTCCTGAGAGCCCCTCGCTCCCGGCACCGCACCGAAGGGCTTCACAGCTGTTGCAATCCCATAGAATCATAGAACAGTTTGGGTTGGGAGGGACCTTCATCTAGTCCACCCCCCCTGCCGTGGGCAGGGACATCTTCAACGAGATCAGGTTGCTCAGAGCCCCGTCCAACCTGACCTGGAATGTTTCCAGGGATGGGGCATCCACCACCTCTACCATCACAGCCCATTTGCACCTCCAGCCCCATCACCAGGCGTAGGGCAGGTGGGTGTCAGAAGCTGCTGAAAGTTAACTCTCAATTAATTTCTTATGTACCCCACGCTTGTCGTCTGGAGAGATAAAATCTCACAGGGAAAGAAAACATTTTGAAGCTTTAGGTGTTTCCATGCGACAGGAGCCCTTTCCTAGAGCTGGGGGTCTCCCCTGCCCTGGACGGGGCATCACCCGACATGACAGCAACAGGACTTTCCAATTTCTAGATTTTGATCTCGAATTGGATGTAGTCCACACTTTCGTCATGTTTTTTACATTGTAACACCCAAGAGTTTTGCACCAGCGATTCCTTTCTGTGTCGTAGCTCTTGGAGGAGGAGGTGGAGGAACGGTAGTTTTAATGGGTAGCCTGTTCACTCATGCCATTTTAAATGAGAGAAATGCCCTGCGGTCACTCTGTGGCCAGTGTGTGTTTCACTTCTCCTCTGTTCTAAGTGACAGCCTAGCAAAGTCCAGACTAGGAAGACTGAGCGTTCCTTTATCCCGATGCCCTGCCTCGAGCAGCAGCAGCTGGCTGGGGAAGACTGTGAGAGCGGATCACGCATATCATAGAAATATTTTCCCACAGCGTTATTTCCGCCTCCAGTGATTTGTGGCTCTGGGATTTCCTGAGACACAGATGATTTTTGGTTTTGGTTTTGTTTTTTTTTTTTTTAATTTAATAACCCTCAATGGCTTTTCTTCCACGAGTTTGTCCAGGTGCTTTGTCCATCCTGTAGAAGGACTTCTGCACCTTCATGATGGCTGGGATGAGACATGATCTCCTTCGGGAGTCCTTTCCTTAACCGCTTGCCTGGAGGTCATTGCCCAGAGCTGCTTTTCCCTTCTTTGACCTTCTGCTGGTTCTGCTGTGATTTTTTTTGAGACCAGGGCACCAGCGCTGGACACGGGATGTGTTGGAGGCACCAGGGCAACGTATGGATGTGCCCCTCTTTCTTCTCTAGTCCTTTCCTGGTAGCTCCTGAAATGCCATCCCTTTTTTGTCACTGCTGCTGAGCTCAATTTTTTGTGTGAAAACAGTTTTTACACCCTTGGATCTGTTTCCTGCACGGTAGTAGTGGGCTTGGAGAGCTTAATTGGCAAAGCCAGGCTTGTTTCCCTCTCGCTGTGAATGACGACACATTTTATACAGTCCAGTGACCCCGTCTTGTGAGCTCCCTCTGCAGTTCTTCATGCCTTTACCACCCCAAATGCCTTAACAGGCATTTACCCCCCCAGGTCTACAGCCTCAGCACACTTTGACTGCATTAAAGCCCATTGGAAACCCAAGCAGACAGTATCAGCTGGATCCCCTTGTCCAGGGGCCTGCTGAGTCCTCTGGGGATGTCAAGCAGGCTTTAGGCGTGCAATCTCTTTAAAAAGGCTGGGTTGCCTCTTCTGTCCCTGGTTCTGCTTGCTCATCTGTCCACTAATCTACTATTTATTCTTGTTATAGAATCCAGCAACACAACATCATACTACTTACTGGGTGTAGGTCGAGCTGACTGCACAGGACCTGTGGCAGAAATTCCGCTGGTAAGTTGGGGGAATTGAACACGGAGTTGATGAAATACTGATTTTCATCATATCTGAGTATTTTTTGCAGGACTTCTGGTTTAGAGGCTCTGCCTTGCCAAATGGTTGTCATCTTAGAACGTTAGGTGAAAATTCTTTGAGGCTTTGCGCAACCTGATCTAGTGGAAGGTAACCCTGCCCATGGCAGGAGGGGTTGGAACTACACGATGTTTAAGGTCCCTTCCAACTTAAATCATTCTGTGATTCAATGATTCTTGCAATCACAAGGCAAGATAGTTGCAGCTCTGAGTGTTCGTATGTTGAAAGAGTCCTCTGACCCTCTGGCAAATCTACTTAGAAAAATACATGCAAACGAATACATCGCTCAATGTTTTGGCTGTGTGAGCTTGATGGAGCTCTTCCCTTCCAGATGGGATATGCCAACCCGGACCAGGTGGGCGGTGGGCTTCTCATGCGCCTCTACAGCCGAGCCTTCATCGTGGCAGATCTTGATGACTCCAGGCGAGTAGTGTTTGTCAGCGCCGACATAGGAATGGTGTCTCAGAGACTGAGGCTGGAGGTACGTGGCTGGAAATGAACGATTGGCACAGTTTGGGTTGTTGCTGGTATTAGCATTAAGGTTGTAGTCATTGCTAAATAATATCGAGCTCGGCAGCACATCGGCCGTTTGCTTTGGGATCTCCTTGCAGCACGATCTTGGAGAGATGTCTTGTCTCTGCTGAAGAAGAGCTTTTGATTCCTCAGCAAATGAGGCTGGACTTTGACCATGCTTTTCTTAGCAGAAAAATTATCACAAATACATTCGAATCACGAATACATTATCATGGTGCCTGTGTAATGCTGGGTCTCCAGCACCACAGAGGAGGGAGGGAGACAGCGGAGAACTGGGGACTCCTTGGATGATCTGGGCTTCATTGCCATAGGCCATAGAGGTTTTCATTTACCAGATTTTATTATTTTAAGGTTCTTGCTAAGTCAATAGCTATAACCTACTTGTTGTGACACTAGTATGGGAGTATCAGGCAGAAGGAGAAGAGCAAGGAGGAATATAGAATCATAGAATCACTAAGGTTGGAAAAGACCTCTAAGGTCATCGAGTCCAACCATCAATCCAACCCCCCCATGCCCACTAAACCATGTCCCCAGGCGCCTCATCTACACGTCTTTTAAATCCCTCCAGGGATGGGGACTCCACCACTGCCCTGGGCAGCCTGTGCCAAGGCCTGACCCCTCTTTCAGGAAAGAATTTTTTCCTAATGTCCAAATATAAATGGTTGGGTTTTTTGCAAGGGCTGATACAAACCTCTGTAGCCTTTGGGCGTGAAAAAGGCCACTTTTTAAGACCACTTCCTTCCTCTTAGGTGCTCAAGAAACTGAAGAGCAGGTACGGCGAACTGTACCGACAGGACAACGTCATCCTCAGCGGCACCCACACGCACTCGGGGCCCGGTGGCTACTTCCAGTACACCCTCTTCTGGGTCACTAGCAAAGGGCTTATCAGACCATCCCTCAACGCTATCGTGAATGGCATCGTAAAGGTTGGTGTCGTCCAGTCTGTTGACATAAGAGCCCATAAACACAGAAAAGGTGAGGGGAGATACGTTTGTGACTAACGGAGCTCTTGCTGTGATGTTCATGGTAGCACCTCCGTGCAGTGGTAGCGGTCTTAGAACACACTTGGAGGTGGGTTTATGCTTACCAGTGAAATCAGATCAAAAACCAGAAACCTTGAAGTCTGTCTTTAGAAAGAGACAGTTGTGGGTGGTTTCAAAATTTTATCATAATTTTCTAGCATTTTAGACTACTTAAGAAAAAAAAAATTCCCAAGAAAGGGTTGGGGACAGGCAGGGAGGGAAAGAGACAGTTTTTGCAGATAATCTCATGTATGCCTTACATGCATGGACTAATATTCCCTGCCTTCCTGCTTTCCAGAGCATTGATATAGCGCATCAGAATGTGAGGAAAGGAAGGCTTTTTATAAACAGAGGCACTGTAGAAAACAGCCAGATCAACCGAAGCCCTTTCTCCTATCTTAAGAATCCGGCATCCGAACGAAGCAGGTAAAAGCTCCTCAAGCGGGAGAGAAACAGAGCCCTGAAGAGGACCCTTCGGTTGGGACCATGACCCAGCCACCTTGCAGCTGATATTTCTGGTCATTCGTGGGGTGGTTGAAAATGTGAAGCCAAGACCATGGCAGAATGACACTGTTGCCATCCTGGGCGCTTGGGTGTGTGCATCCCCCAAAATCAGTTGCAAGACTGGGCTTGAAAGTTGTGGTTGCTACCTCCAAGTGTGTGAGGCGTTGGTCAAGGATGTGACCGTATGCTTTGTTTAAAAAAAAAAAAAAAAAGACAAAAAAAGTCTTTAATAGATGTTAGCATTTGCGTCAGATGGCATTAAAGTGCCATCCTCGGTGCATGAATTTGTATTCGGAGAGAGCTCCTCTCTTCCCTTAGCTTCACAGCTATTTTCAGATTCTCCTGTAAGGTCTGATTGTGCCCTGGTAATATCTGTAATAACGTCTTCATCTCCTTGCTCAACCTTGTGGAGATTTAACCTGTCTGAGCAACGCAGAGCGTGACCACGGCTCTGGCGCTAATGGTATTTCCCCACTTCGTTTTCATCCAGGTATTCATCCAACACAGATAAAGAAATGGTGATGCTGAAGATGGTAGATGGGGATGGACATGAGTTAGGCCTTATCAGGTACTGACCATGGAAGTAACATGTTTTTCTCCAAATCCTCACAAACCACAGTTCTGTAGCAGTTCAATCTTTCTGCACAAGCTCTCCTTCCCGGCACTGACCCTTGCCCGTGGAGCACAGCTCCCAGCTAGTCACCAGGGGGTCTCGGAGGGAAGAAGAAACGAGGGTCCATGAGTACCTAAACCAGGTCAGCATCCCTCATCTGCTCTGGGAGAATCAGCAGCACCTGGCCCACCTGCAGCTGGGCACATTTGGCACGACCCAAAGGCATCTGGGGAAGATGACCGTAGCTGGTCTTCCCTTGTAGGATGAAAATCCCCTCTGTGCCCCTCCAAGCAGATCCCAACCCTGGCATCTCCAGGACCCTTTGGGCTCTTCTTCTCTTGGTTATTTTAACACCCCACGTTTCGCGGGAAGCATGCCATTCCTGCAGGCAGTATTTATGACGCCCGTCCTATCAACAGATCTGCGGGGCAGCGTTCAGCCACGCGAAGTTCAGAGCTCAAGGCCAGGCAAATGAAGTAACGTGCAGTAACAAAGCCATAATGGCGTTTTCCTTGTTTAGAAGTCACAAGCGAGAGTCTGACTGTGTTAAGAGGAAGAGGAAGGTTTTCTTTTTTGTAAGAATGAAAACGTCCCTTCTTTTTTCTTTTTTACATCGTTGACTCCTCCTTGTTTCTTTGAAGCAAGAAAATAAAAATCCCTCCAAAACATAATTCTCTGGACTCAGAAAAGAGTCAGTTCAGGTCTGAAATAGCTCTTGGTGGCCCTGATAATTACAGTGCCAAATCCGTGTGGCCTCAAGACCTGGACCATCATAGCCATGATCCCTCCTGGTCAGGAAGGGAGAGGATGGGAATAACTCTGCCCTTGTTAATCCATCCCTAGGTACCATCGGTCTGCGTTTGTATTCTCTCAGAGAAAATGCCCATAATTGCAAATATATAGATTGAACAAGTCAATTGCCAATATACAGATTGAACGATGCATTTCCTATATGTATTTTTTGACTCCTGTTCAGCTGGTTTGCCGTGCACCCGGTCAGCATGAACAACAGCAACCATCTCGTGAACAGCGACAACATGGGCTACGCGTCTTACTTGTTTGAACAGGAGAAGAACAAAGGGATGCTTCCCGGAGAGGTGGGAATATTTTCAGACTACTGAAAATAATGGGGAAAAAAGTGCTGCAACAGGGAGGGGATGGTTGGTGCTTTCTATGGGCTGAAGCAGGTTCTTTCAAACAGTGAAACAGGACAGCAGGGTAAACAGAAAAAGGAGGACAAAGATGAACGCTTTGATGTATTTACTTTCTTCCTCTAGAGAAGAGAAATTACAGGGTTTACTCTTGACTTTCTAACCTAGTAATCAGTGGCATTTATTGAGGCTTTAGGAATAAATCAAATTTGTTTTGATTTGACTATTGGAAATACTAGAAAGACACGTGTGGGATACTTGATCCAAAGGGATCGATATATCACATCTGTGGTGTGGCATCAACCCTGTGGTCAGCCCCACTTCTTTCTTATGGCTTCCAGCCAGTTCTGCCTTCTGATTTTCATTTATCCAGAAGATTTGCCATCCTCAGAGTGCAAACACACCTCCTTTAAAAAGCATTGTTTCCCCTGAAATGTAAATATGGACACGAACCCATCTCACAGACGCTTTGAGTCATGAGTTGATTAAGAGGGTGTCCTGTGTGTATCTCCAGCATGTACCCTGAAACAGTTGCCCAATTCCTATTTTAATACTCTGGGCAGAAAAAGATGTGCAGTTCATACCAAAGATGGAAACTAAAGGAAGCCTACCTAATTCCTGCTTGCAAATGTTTCTTTTTATAGTGGATTATCTAAAACCTTTTAACAAGACTCAACTCTAGTGCATAGTTACGGGTACAAGGCAGTGCAAGTTGACATGTACGCAAAGCTAAGAATTGTTTGCAGGATTCAATATTTAGTTGTACGGTCTGCTGGGCACATTGTGTCTAGCAGTCTTACAAGAAAATGGCTTAAGAGCTGATAATATATCAAAATATCTGGTGTTGACACATCCCGTCTCTAAAAGAGGGGAAAAAAATGAGAGTATCTGTGAGACACTGAGCGTGTAACCAGCCTTGCTTCTAACGAGTACTGCCTGATGTTAACTCCTTCAGTCAGGTCCAATAGCTCTCACCCTGTAAATCCGTTGCGGTGAAAGCCTGGCAGAAAAAAACTCCTGTGCAAGGTGCTACAATGATCCAGTAACATCTGATCCGTAACACGAGAAACTGGAGACATGGGGGGAAGAGCTGCCTCTGAGGTGGAAGGGGTAGATGAAGAAATGCTGTCTGGATACCAAAGCAGTGTGAAGGTCCCCCTGAAATGGCAGTTGTATCCTGCGCTCCTGTTCTCCCCTGCTCTTCTCGTCCCTGACCCCCACTCCAGTCCTCCCAGTCACTTCAGAAACGTTTACCAGCATCTCATGCTCATCAGCTGGCTGTAATGCCAGCCTTGACTGCGGGGAAAGCTGCGGGTGATGTCTGCAATCACTGCAAGACGCTAACATCCATCTGACCACGTCTGGTTTTGGCAGGGCTCTTTCGTTGCCGCCTTTGCATCCTCCAACTTGGGAGATGTGTCGCCCAACACCAAAGGCCCGTTCTGCGTAAACACGGGGGAGTCGTGCAACAACCCACAGAGCACCTGCCCCGTGGGGGGGGTAAGTATGTCTTACCTGATCTACACTAACTTCTGATAAGGAGAAAACTCGGGGTGGAGCAGCAAATACAGAGCCATGTGATGGACCGTTGTGCATAAAGAGGACATAAAAAAAAAAAAATCACCTCTTTTTGGACTATTCTGGATACCTCTTCCAGGAATTTACTGTGTCTTGTCCTCATACACCCTGTTTTCTGGTCATTCAGCCCAAACTTAAATTTATCTTGCTGCAAGCGTTAGTGTAGTAAGCCAGTACCCAAATCTGAGGTGGCTAGCAAGAAGCAATTAGTTCCCACAGTATGACAATCACTCGTGAACTCATCCACTTTGCGGTGCCACGTGTTCTCCATATTAACTAATCACTAGCATTTAAATGAATTTCTTAACAGGCAACGATGTGCATGGCCATGGGTCCCGGTAATAACATGTTTGACAGTACAAGAATTATAGGACAAAATATCTACTTCAAAGCAAGGGTAAGTGATATTTTGCTTTACAAGTGTGCGTGGATGCCGTTATTACAGGAACGCTTGTTCATTTAAGCAACTTTCTTGCTCCTGTTTTTGTGAATGTTTGTAGATTTAAATGACTTTAAAGTCCGTATTTATATGCTTAAGGAAAAGTTTCCTCATTATTCAGAAAGCACACACTTCTGTTTAGATACATCTTTGTAGGTGTTGCAATTTGAAAATGTTGGTTCGGGCTTTTAATCTCAGTATTCCTCATCAGTATATAATGTGGTATATAATGTGGACGTTGCCCCTTATAATCTCCCCCTCCCTCCCACGCACACACCTCAGAAGTGTCAGGATGGGAAAAATCGCTGGTGTTGAAGACTCCTGGAAGAGCTCAGAGACACCACCACATGCCACTTGTTGGCCAACTTTGGCGTCATACTCCCAAACTAAGGCAAACGTGAATTAAAATGTGCCAGCTTGAACATCCACGGACAATACTCATCTTGCCCTGCTTGACTTTGCATTTACTCAGCCAGTGTCCTCCACCCTACGGGCTCCCTTACGTCACCTGTGTCCTTGGGCTCAAAAGTCACCTGAATTTACCAGTTCCCCTTCTGCGGCTTCGTGTAACGTGAGGGTAGTCAGTAAGAGGATATTTTTTGGCACTGTTGCAGGGACAGCAGCTTGTAGGAATTGGAACGGGTCCAGCAGAGGAGTAAGAGCAGAAGGCTCGATGGTGGCGGTTGTCTTTTAATCGCCATTTCGGATGCTTGCCCTGAAGTCACTCCAGGCTGATCGTGACTTGCAAGTGAGAGATTGTCCCAGTCAGAGTGGCCCAGCCCGTGTATCAAACGGCGAGGGAAAACCATTGCTGTCGTTTTTAACACTGCAGACTCTTGGCCTTCAGAGGCTGTGTCCTCTATTGCTTCCTGCAGTTACAGGAATATGACTAAACCTGTATAACTTCTGGCAACACGGCCTATGCACCAACTCGAGGCATGTGTGCCAGAAAACCATGCACTGAAGAGCTGAACGGCTTGGCTGTCAGCTGGATAGTAAATGCATAGTATGCATTCCGAAGCAATGAATGCAACCAAGTGGCTCTTTCTCATAGAAAACATTTCTTCTGGTCGGTCTAAGATGTGAGAAATGCCAAAAGGCTGCAATTAGGAAGAAGAAGTTGCCATCCTCGTGGAATAGGTGCCTGTTTCAGCTGTAAAAAGAGAGGCACGCACAAAACTGCCGAGCCCAGTGTCCTGCCTATGTTGCTTGAGACAGGGAGAGCTTGCAGGACGCGGGGCTTGCAGGGTGTAGAGATGGGGTGACAGAAAAAAAGGAGCTCGGGAAATACACTCTTGCTTTAACACCTGGAAGAGGCCACTGGAAGGTGTCAACAGAATGAAGAAATCATATAGCTGAATCTCAGAAGAGCTGGGTTCCTGATTTCTTCTTCCTCAAGGATTTCCACCTTGTGTGTCCCTTAGGAGCTGTATGAAAACGCTTCCCAGGAGGTGACAGGACCCCTCAGCTCAGCTCACCAGTGGGTGAACATGAGTGATGTCTCGGTGGAGCTCAATGCCACGCACACGGTAAGAGCGGGAGCTCCCGGGTATAAGGAAGGAAGAAATGTTATATTTTCACAGAAAGACTTGGTTTTAAAATATCTCTTTTTTTTTTCCCTCCTTCTGATTAAGGTTAAAACATGTAAACCAGCCTTAGGACACAGCTTTGCCGCGGGGACTACTGATGGAGTGGGGGCTTTCAACTTCACACAAGGTAATTTAGGGAGCAGGTGGCAATACGGCTTCGTACAAAGGGGGAGGACATGGGGCATCCCCCAAATAGGTTCAAACCCCCAGAGCCATTTAAGAACATTAGCAGCTGGTTGAACCACAGTCTCCACAGGGATGTTTTTTAGGAAGGTGTGATCTTACAGCCCCTTTGCAAGTCTGTTGTTGTTCGTCAGAAAGCTTCTGGAGAAGGATATGACCGTGCTCTGAAGGAAGGAGAGCGCTGGATGGGGAGCGGGGAGAAGAAAGAGCTGGCTTTGGGGCAACCCTTCTCATTCGTTCTCATTACCCGAAGGCTGCCAAGATGGAGCTCAGCTGGGCTAAAGCTCGTCTTTTCAAACCACCCCAGAAAAGGGTGATAGTCAGAATCCACTGAGAAATATTCTATCCCACATAAGCAGGAAGGGGGTAATAAACAAGTTTTCTGTCCGATAGCTGCGGGGGCAGCTGAAGGAACAGCGTTTAAAAGATGTTTCCCCCTCAAGGCTCAGTAGAAGGGGACCCATTTTGGGATAAAATCCGGGACCAGCTGCTGGGAGAGCCATCCAACGAAACGAAGGCCTGCCACAAACCCAAGCCAATCCTCTTTAGCACCGGGGAGGTAAGGATACACCGGCGTGATATACCTGCCCTGGGAAGTGCAGAGATTGCTGATCTGGGCTAGGTTTCGGTAGGCCGCTACAGACAGTGTCTGTGCCGGCCCATATGGTGAAGAACCAGGAGGGGGAGAGAGCTGCATGGGCTCTGAAGGCATGAAAATAGAAAGCAAGGATAAGCGTTGTCATCAGTTTGCATCAGAATGAGAGAGGTGGAAGTTTTCCTCTTGCAGAGCATCTTTTCCATATATCCCAGGAGGGAGGGACCAGACCCACTGCTCTCATCAGGGCCAAAAAAAACCCAACTGAAGATCCACGCTGGCCTAATCCTCTGCCTGTGAAACAGCCCTGAGCAGGATGAACAGGGAAAATGCATGAGGTCAGGGAAAGCCAAGGCTGCGTGGAGATCCGTGTTGCCTCCCCGCAATCACTGGCTTCAGGACATCCTCTGCTGGTGCTCAGATCTTAATAGCTCTGAGTGGATTTTTTCTTCTGTCCTACCATTGGTTTCCTACTTTAATCTACGAGAGGACCTTTCTTTTTGTCACGTGGCAGACTGGTCCATGCAAAATGAAGTAACTCATCAAGGTGCCTTTTGGAAACTCTGGGGACTGTATCAACTTACCCACCTTCTCAGTGTTGTCTTCAAAGGTTTCTACCAGGTTTTGACTTCCTGTGGAAATGTACTGTTGACTTCTCTGCTTTTCTGTCATGTTTACGCAAGTGTCTGTGAGCTATAACATCAACTGATGCTGGACTTACTCATCCGCAGGTAGAATCACACCAGGCTCAGGCTGGAGGTACCCTGGGGTGGGGTTCTCCAGCACAACCCTGCTCCCAGCAGGACCAACACTGCAGCTACAGCAGGTTGCTCAGGGCCATGTCCAGAAGAGTCGGGGCAGTCAAACACTGCAGCTACAGCAGAATCATAGAATCACTAAGGTTGGAAAAGACCTCTAAGATCATCGAGTCCAACCGTCAACCCAACCCCCCCATGCCCACTAAACCATGTCCCCAAGCGCCTCATCTACACGTCTTTTAAATCCCTCCAGGGATGGGGACTCCACCACTGCCCTGGGCAGCCTGTGCCAAGGCCTGACCCCTCTTTCCGGCAAGAATTTTTTCCTAATGTCCACTGATCCCCCATTGCTTTGGTCCCCATCCCAGGGATGTCCCACTCACACAGGGAAGGGCTATTTCTTTGCAGAGCTGGTCCCAGCCCATCCCATGCTCAGGGCTGTTCTGTCCTGGGCAGGACTTGGTGTTTGTTCTTACTGAACTTTCCCAAAATCCTACTTAGAACTTTAAAAGAAAATGGATGCTCCCTTTTCCACCTGCTGTTCCCTTGGCGTTAAGGCAAATGCACTGTAGTGGAGCGGGATCACGTCCAAGGTCCTTCAGAGTACTTAGAGGTTGCCATCTGGATGAGGCGAGTCATTGTTATTCCTTTCATCAGTCTCTTCAAAAGCTTTCCTAGCGTCACTTTGTGTTCAATCAGCTCCTCACCTCATCCCTCATTAAAAGAGGTCCCAGCACAGAGCCTCCTCCCACCCCACCTCCTCTGTCCAGGATGGGCTATTGAGGGTAAATTACACTTTATTCTTAGGATTTTATCACCTTTTGAGCATCCTTTTACGGATGCTCTGGCAGGCCTCCTGCTTCTGGTGTGCTTCACAAGGTTTTGTCATTCATGTTTTGCCCCCGGTAAATTGCTCCTCAAAAATCTTTTTGGCTTGCTGGAGTGGGATTTTGCATTTCACTTGCTGGAGCCATGCCACCCTTGAATTCTTGTTGTTCTTAATTTCCTTTTAACAGGCTTCCTCATTTTTATCTAGCTTTTTTTTTTTTTTTTTAAATATGAAATGCTGCTGTAGTGTGTGTTTTGGCTGCTGCAACGGTGCTGAGTCTGAGTACCGTGTGGTCCCTGCTAAGGGGCAGTTTGAAGTCAGGGTTAGGTCAAGGGTTCCCTGAGCGTCACCCTCTGGGTGACTTAGAAACTGTCCCTCTGCATCACGACTGACGGTGCATTTGCTCAGCCAACAAAGAGGTAACTCTCATGNAGTTGGACTCGATGATCTTAGAGGTCTTTTCCAACCTTAGTGATTCTATGATTCTATGTGCCTTCTCGGTCTGTTACTGTCAGACAACTTGCTGAACGTGTGGAGGTAAAACACTTTCTCATGTGCCTGTCTACAAAATAAATTCATTTGCCTGATTTATGACTGTAGGAAGGAAAACACTGCAGCTGTCTTTTTTTGCTACTATCCTACAACAGTCATATCCACTTTTTTTTTTCACCTCAGATGACTTGGCCTCACCCATGGCACCCTGACATCGTCGATATTCAGATTGCTGCCATTGGATCNTCCTGCTTCTGGTGTGCTTCACAAGGTTTTGTCATTCATGTTTTGCCCCCGGTAAATTGCTCCTCAAAAATCTTTTTGGCTTGCTGGAGTGGGATTTTGCATTTCACTTGCTGGAGCCATGCCACCCTTGAATTCTTGTTGTTCTTAATTTCCTTTTAACAGGCTTCCTCATTTTTATCTAGCTTTTTTTTTTTTTTTTTAAATATGAAATGCTGCTGTAGTGTGTGTTTTGGCTGCTGCAACGGTGCTGAGTCTGAGTACCGTGTGGTCCCTGCTAAGGGGCAGTTTGAAGTCAGGGCTAGGTCAAGGGTTCCCTGAGCGTCACCCTCTGGGTGACTTAGAAACTGTCCCTCTGCATCACGACTGACGGTGCATTTGCTCAGCCAACAAAGAGGTAACTCTCATGTCCCATCGCCATCGGGCTCTGGTCTCACTCATGCACTTTTGCTCTCCTGGTCAGATGATCGACCTTATTGATCCTAACGCTATCCTTTTCCCATGCAGGTGAGGGGTTTCTAGGTGCTACCCTGACCTTATTTGCCCACTTTGCTTTAAACCACCCCTCTGCCAACACCTTTTTTTTGCCTCACCCATAGTATTTTTGGAGCATGTCCAGAGAAGGGGAATGAAGCTGGGGAAGGGCCTGGAGCACAAGTCTGATGAGGAGCGGCTGAGGGAACTGGGGGTGTTCAGCCTGGAGAAGAGGAGGCTGAGGGGAGACCTCATCGCGCTCTACAACTGCCTGAAGGGAGGTTGGAGCGAGGGGGGGTCGGTCTCTTCTCCCAAGTAACAGCGATAGGAGGAGAGGAAACGGCCTCAAGTTGCGCCAAGGGAGGTTTAGGTTGGACATTAGGAGAAATTTCTTTACTGACACTTGGCACAGGCTGCCCAGGGCAGTGGTGGAGTCCCCATCCCTGGAGGTGTTTAAAAGACGTGAAGATGAGGCGCTTGGGGACATGGTTTAGTGGTGGACTTGTCAGTGCTGGGTTAGCAGTTGGACTCGATGATCTTAGAGGTCTTTTCCAACCTTAGTGATTCTATGATTCTATGTGCCTTCTCGGTCTGTTACTGTCAGACAACTTGCTGAACGTGTGGAGGTAAAACACTTTCTCATGTGCCTGTCTACAAAATAAATTCATTTGCCTGATTTATGACTGTAGGAAGGAAAACACTGCAGCTGTCTTTTTTTGCTACTATCCTACAACAGTCATATCCACTTTTTTTTTTCACCTCAGATGACTTGGCCTCACCCATGGCACCCTGACATCGTCGATATTCAGATTGTTGCCATTGGATCGCTGGCAATCGTTGCTGTTCCCGGAGAGTTCACGTATGTATGTATTCGGTCTTGTTCTATGTAATTGCAGCTGGCAGAGTTTCATTCAAACTACCTGTGATACTTCTGCATGAAAGGGGGTGTAGGCTAAAAACTGTCCCCAGTATATGACAGCTGTGCGGGCACTACACATATATGTCCGCTGCAGGTACTTTCTTGTATACCGTCTCCTCTGGTTACCTGGGGTTTCCCATTTTCTTCTCCATTCTGTAAACTAGCCATGGGAATGAAAACAAGCTTCCTAAATAATTTTAACTGTTCATTGCAAAATGCAGTTTCAATGAAATGAAAGGAACTTGTTAACTTTGATTTTTTTTATTTTTTTCATGCCGCAAACATAACGATGATTTGCACTGGCTGTTGATGGCACAATGGTGAAAATCTGAATAGGATAATGATTTGTTTCTAGCACGTTTTTTTCCTACCCCACCCCACCCTAGGGAGCCTCCAGCCTCACCCTGGCTGTGATGATGTGTGTGAAATGTCTTGAGGTGTTTTGGTTGAGCTCATGGCAGAGAAGCCTTAAGAGATGCTGAGCAGTGCTGCAAGTGCTGTGTGCATTTCTGGTGGGGTGCTGTGCGTCCAACCCGCGATTCCTGCTTTGGCTCCCTGCATTTCTGGAGACTGACATTGTTCCCTTAACGCCCCTAGGACCATGTCTGGACGCAGGCTACAGGAAGCTGTTAAAAGAGTAAGTCGCTGAGGAAGAGGTTTCTCCAGAGCGCAGCATATCTGGAACTTCACCTTTCTTGATCCTTCTGGTTTTTTCCCTGGTCTCCTCCCAGCTGGGGTCACAGGTGTTTCCATCTCACAATTGCTTCAGACACATTTTGCATGTGCTTACTGACATGCAGGAGAAATGAATATCCTCCCCAAAAGAAGCAAACTGCTCAAGTTTCAATCCATTAAGCCAACACAAGCTAATTCAACTGGGATCCAGGCATAACTGATGCTAGCAGGAGTTTTGTCTCTGGGATGGAGACAATCCTTAATCCCTACCAGGATTTTCCAACATGAGAACAGTTGGAAAAAAATGGCAAATGTGTTTTTTCCCTTTTCCTGATTGATACATCCTATTCTCAGCTGCAGCCTGAATACCATCTTAATCTCAGACACTATCTCCACAACTCACCGAGCCTGTCTCACATAGTTATATCACCAATTTTTTTAGGAGTATACAGACATCAGCTTCAAAAAAAACCCTAAATTTATTGAATTTAGTGGAGTAGGAAATCATTTCTCCTCTTTTTCTTTGGGAAGTGAATATGAGATGTTAGTAAAGACAAATTACCCTTGTAGGGTTGCATTCCTGAACATCCAGCCCCCTCCCCACCGTAACTTTGTATTTTGTCCTGGCAAATAACAACGACGACAACAACAACAACAACAACATAATTGTGCATTAAGCAGTTGTTACAAGATAAGTGATTTATTTCCTTTCTTAGGAATTTGATTCTCATGGTACACCAAAAATGGATGTTGTAATTGCAGGTCTGTGCAATGTCTACACCCATTACATTACCACCTATGAAGAATACCAGGTAAATGTTAAAATTGTGGATTGTACATGTTTAACAGAGTTCAACTTTTGGCTATATGGGATGATAATTTATGTGAAATTATGTATGTTTAGAGCACTTTTCCTTTGCCACAAAATGCTGAAGAATCTGTGGCAAAAATCATGAGACCTGGCCTAGATTCTGGCCTAGACAACATGGTCCAAGGGCCAACGTGGTTTCCTGACCGTAGCTAGAGAGTACGTATGGATGCTTTAATGTGGAAATGGTCAGACGTACTGAAGGGAGCTCCTGTGAGTTCAAGTCTGGTTTAGTTATCTCCTGATGACTGGGATGAATTACAAATTATCTTCATAAGGTGGCAAAATTGCCAGAATAAAGATTTGGAGCTGTAGGGTCGTAAGGTGAACATGAATTGCAATGCCATGTTGCTGTGGGAAAGACCGCAAGATAGCTTGCAAGACCCAGTTTTAAGGGTCCCCACAAGGCACGGTAGATGCTGTGCTTTGAGGAAGATGTGGACCATTGGATGGACTCCTTGGGTTTAGAAACCCTAAACTGGGAGGGAAGGTTGGAAGAACTGGGGTTGTCCAACCCAAAAAGTTGGAGAGGAGATGACTTACATCATAAGCCTTTTAAAGAGTAAAAAGCTGTGATAATTGGAAGAGTGACAACTGGTCCTCCCTGTTTGCGATGGATTGGAGAATGAAGAATAACCTGAAATTGCAGTAGAAATACTTAGGCAAGTTTTTGGGCTGTCTCCCTAGCAGTAAGGGAGTAAATAAACCCCCGCAGGTATAGTGCTGATCTTGTCTTGGCGCAGTAGGACGAGCTGTATAAACTGCTCAAGAGTCATTCAAACCCTCCTTTTCCAAATTTGTCCTTCGCTAGGTTCAACGATATGAGGCTGCATCGACTATTTATGGGCCGCACACCCTTTCTGCTTATATTCAACTGTACAGAGGACTTGCAAGGGCTATTGCCACGGTAATCAAAATTTTCTATATGCCAAATGCTGCTAGAGACAACTAGAACCTGTAAATAGCTATATTTGTTCCTCCGTGAGGTTGCATGATTGCTACCCTTTCTTTTCTCATAAGAAACCACTTTGAGAAATTCTGATGTGGTATGAGAATAATTCCTGTAATGGAGGTTTCATACCACTTGAGAAATTCTGGGGGTTTTTCTGTTCAAAGTTTAGGAAATAGCTACCTCCAACCTTTCAGCACGGCCTGAAGTTGCTGCTTTTCTACCAAGAGCAAAAAAAAACCTCCTACATTTCTGCTGCACATGGCAACGTTCATTACTGTTGTATCTGTGGACCATGTGAACGTGCAGGACTGATGGGTGGGTGATGACTCCTGAAGTCATGGGATATTCTGGTCGGGTGGATTTGGGGGACCTCAGCAACAGGGCAGCGCGTGTCCTGCGGGGATTGCTCCTGCATGCAGAGCACAGATGAAGTTTCTCTTGTTTGTTTTTACACTCACTTTATTACACTTGTTCTTAAAATCTATCTAAGCAATGGACTGGGATAAAGAGCCACAGCAGTGATACGATTCACCAGGGAGATACTGGTTATCTATATGTATGTATAATGAGCACATCTTCCCTCTCCCAGAATACCGTTCAGGATTTGCCACGTGGTCCCGAGCCCCCCTTTTTCAATATAGGTAACACGACCTTGGTGCCTCCTGTCATGGCCGATCGCGTGCCGGCGAATAAGACGTTTGGGGATGTGCTACAAGACGTGAGACAACACTATCGAGTGGTGAGAGCTTCAAGGATTTGCTAAAACCTGTTTAGGAAATTGCCTTTAAATTCTTACCCCTCATCTGAAAATGTCTATGTTTTCTAAAGGGTCGTGGTGCTCTCAGACCAAAAAGGTCCCGTTGCTCTTAGTGGGCATGGCTAAAAACACAAAGATGGTGTTTTTATGCCAGTGTCATTGTACTGAACGTGATTAGAATGGGTGAATGAAGGGGAAAATAAAAGCTCTTTATTCAACATGAAGAAGATTTCCCCTTCTGCTTCAACATAAAATAACGGTTGATGATTAAATAGGCAAATATTGTACAGTGATTTCTTTACAAGCAGAAATCAGGTCACCTTTGATGCCTCCGGTATGGAATGTAAATGAAATAAAAATGTCAGAAAAGGTCAGTTTTCAATGCTCAAAATTTAGATAAGGTGTTCAGAGCAAGGACTTTCATCTCATTGCTGTCTCCAGCAGTAAGGTAGGAAGAAAGCAGGGAGGCATTCTTAAAAATCTCACCTATTCCCCTCCCTCTTTTACACAGAAACCTTATGTCCTATGGTGGAGTTTATCCAGCAAGCAGGACAAGTGGAATGGCAAGGCACAGAATACCAGTTCACGGTATAAACTGCCCATTGCTGTTGCAACAAGTGAAATTATAAATAATTTAAAACAAAAACCCACAAAAACCCAACCAAACCACTAAAAAACTCATATGGCACCTTCAAAGGATGTTCTTAATGTGCAATATGCTGCTCAGTCTTTAACGTAAATCTCAATTTCCCCCACAGACAGACGTTGCTGAAGTAACTTTTATAGGCGCAAACCCCAGGAACTCCGCAGAGAATGTGGTAAATATGAGACAATGGCGCTGGAATTGGGGATGTTCGGGATTAGTGAATATTTAGTTACTGCCTCTGCCTGATGCATTTTAATCTTTGACATTCAGGTTTCAGAAGGAGTAAGAGCGTGTGCTTCCAGTGTTTTCTTTGTTTGCTGGGAGTTCAGAAGAAGATAGTTTCTCCCTTTAGCCCATGTTTTGGGAATTCACACCACCAGAATGTTTTTGGGGCAAAGTCCTTAATTTGGTCAGATACAGACCATTCATGATCTCTTCAAATTATTGAAGTTGAAGGCACCCACATCGTGGGTTAGGCCAGACACTCATCCTCAATCGGTATCCAGTTCCATCCGGTTGTAGCAAGCATGGTCTCTCGTCTCCATCCTATCAGCCCGGTGCATTATTTTAATAAAACAAAGAAAATTAGAAAAGTACTTCATTTGTCCCATCACTCGTCTTGCATAGACATTGATAGCAAATACCTCACCTGTCTATTCTCTTTTTAATGATCAAATTCTTTACTTGTTCTCTGCGTCATTTATTAGCTTAAATTTGTGCTTTGGCAGTGAAATATAAGCATTTTTGCTAGTAATTACCTCATTTGCCAGTAAAGCACCCAGAAGCATAGTCTCTTCTCCAGTGTAAAGTGACATAGAAAAGTAGGGACATGCCTATATCCCTTCAGCATCTGGCTAACTCTGTTATTTTTATTCCAGACTGAACACAACTTCCTGACGGTGGAGAGATACGCCAGCACTTTGGACAGCTGGCACGTGGTACAGAACGATGGCTCCTGGGACACCAGGTGGGTGCCCTGACCGGATTCCTCTGTTCCGCAGACTCCTCGGAGTAATTCGAGTTTAACCTGAAGGGCTTCATTTCAGAGCTCCCAACCGTAGGTTGGTCTTGTCCCCGCAGATGATGTCCTCTGAGGGCAGATCGGTCCGTGTTTGTGCGGTTAACCTGTCAAGACCACAACAGCTGGTCTTCCCCTTGGTTCTAGCTTCTGCAATGAAGGCTTATAAGTTTGGGAAAGGTAGAAGGAAGAGCAAGAATTACGGAAGGTTCGTGGTCCAACTTGTTCATAGCCTACATCCATCCACCTGCCGTACCGTGCTGATGAATAGGATATCAAATAGAAAACATGAGAGGTTCACCGCAGTAGGGTTTTCATAGGGAAAAACTGGCCAGCTTTGCTGTGCATCATAAAGTAGAAACAGTCAACAATTTAAAAAAAAGTTTGTAAGAAAGGGAAGTTAAGGTTAGAGATGTCAGTCTTAAGGGAAAATATCCACTAAGCAGCAAAGCTGGTGTCACCTTTCAGAGCTACACCAGAAGTCAGCACACGAAATAGGAATACCAAAGGTATCTTTTGTCAAACCATTCGATTTCAAGTTACTCCCCTCTTTGCATAAAACCAGACGTTTTCCCACCTGCCTCTGCAACCTATCTGTGAGAAACCGGACCCCCGAAAATGTCTGTCTTGAGGTCTTCTGACCTTGCAACGTCCCAGTGCAAATACGTAACGTCCGAGGTCAGAAAGGCAATGTTCCTGACAGCTTGGCTTCATCAGGAAAGTCTTCCTCTGGATTTCTGACAGGCGTTTGGTAGGGCATAATTCTCTCAGCTGCTCCCTAAACCTAATCCGGTAGCCAGAACTCCGGCTGTCCCAACATGGGAGATGTATTCCTACCTGCACTTGGAGCTCTGCATTTCTAAGTGCTTGCCCTCTGTTTAGCACTTGCATCTTGTCACTGTCATCGATGTCACCCTCTCCAATCAAGTTCCCTACTTGAGTAAGGGAAACGATGGCATTTTATCACCCATATATGTCACCCTGCCTTCTTCCCTCCTCTTCCAAAAAACCTACAGATTTCCCAATATCTTGGCTAGGAACACTGAAAATGCTTCATAACACGTCACTGGAGAAGGTGAAAAACATATAAAAGTGCAAAACTTGAAGAATGTGCTGCCATGATGCTGGAAATACAGGAATGTAGACATCTTATTTTTCTTCCTGAGAAAGGTCGGACTTTGGATCTCTGAACGATGCTTAAATACTTCTGCTAAGGAAGAGGAGCTGTTTGGCCTTTTCCTGCCTGAAGGGGCTGGCCAGAAGGCAAACCAATGCAGACAGTAATGTCTCCTGATGCCCCAGGAAAGTACCGAACACCACAAGAAAGGGCAAATGGTTCTGTTAAGATGAAATCAAGTCACTTTTTACGATGTCAGTGTGTTAACATTGAAATGTCAGTAATTAAGGCATTGGGGACAGGGAGCATCAAACATTTTTACTAGATATTAGTGGAGTCAGCCTGTGTTTTTTTAGTACAGGAAAAAACTAACATTCGATACCACTGAACATGCTGACATTGCAATAGGAGAGTAGCACAAGGCAACGCATTATTTGTTAGCTTAGTGTTGCAAAGTGCAAAGCTTATAGCTGCATCTGTAAAATGCATATTTTCAGGGATCAAAAGATATGAAGGTTTACTTAAAGGAGGTGCAGCTTTCGGGGAAGGAGATAGCTGTTATCTGCCCTTTGTCCTGCGCTCGCCATTGCGGCAGGGACAAACTTGCCCTTTTGCCGGATGCTGTCTTGGTGTTTGCAGTAGAGAAGTGTTTGGCCCCACGCCGCGTCTGCCGTGGGGGCAATAATTGCTTTCTTGGGACTGTTTAGGATGTGCCTGGCGCCGCCTTTAGCAAACAGCCAACAGAGATAAGACGTGGTGAAATCCCCAGGAGCTCATCTGCAAGAAGCCTCTTCCCAGGTGGGGTCTGAGCTACATTCCAGTTCCCGAGTCCCGATGCAGTGGTCCTGGTTCACCAAGCCTGGAGGGCAGGATGGGGAGGAGACTGGGGGGTGGCACAGCTCTACCACAGCAGCATTTTTAGGAGACAGCCAGGCTCAGGCTGCAGGTCCAACCCAGCTCCCAACAGGGCCAAAGTCGCAGCTATAGCAGGTTGCCTGGGGCCGTGTCCAGGTGAGTCGGGGTGGTCCCCAAGGATGGAGATCCCCCACCGCTTCAGGCCTTGTGCTGTCACCTTGCTGTCATCTCCCAAGACAGCATTGTCTTTGTCCCAAGACAAGCCAGTGCAATCCACAGCCAAAATCTTGGACAAGAGCAAGCCGGCGGGTACATGGGCCCTGTGCCAGCCTGCGGTCTCTGTTTACCAAAGCAAATTTCCCTGTCATTCACTGTTCTTTCGCCCAGTCATGTCTGTAAGTATTTATTTCAATCTTCTCAGTAAGACTGGTATGGGGAAACTTTTTATCACTATCGCTGATGAATCAACATATTTTGTTCATCTGCTTCCTTTAACTAAAGCCCTGAAATGGAGGTGGTATCTCAATAGGACTTGATAACTCTCATGTCTGGCCCGGATACAACTGGGGGGATATCCAGCAGTGCCCCTCATTGGCAATATCAGAAGAAAAGCAGGTTAATCTTTTCCATCTCCCCAAGAATTGCTCCATCACAGCTGGCTGAAAAATCCCTCGCCCCCAGATGGTGTGTGGCTGTCCATAGAGTTTTGAGGTTGAGCAGAAGCGGTTTTGCACGAGGAGTCTGCAAAAGAAAATAGGAGTCTGATGTGGAAATGGGTGCCAGAAGCCCTGAGCTCTACTATGATAGATTTTGTTTGTGACCTTCCATAAATACTCATCCTTTTGGTTCAGCATTCCCCCCGCGCAGGGAAGGCTAAGCTGACGAATATTGCGCACAGAGGTAATGTTGTATGGGGTTATGATATGGAGTTGGGAATGTAAGAACACGTTGGTAGAAATATTCTTCATCTGCAAAAAGGACCACTGACTTGTTTTTCCACGTTTCCAGATATTTTTCAGTCCTACCAGGTTTTGGGTTGGCTTGTTGGTTGCTGCTCTGATAGCCTAAATATATGAGGAAAGGTTAAAAGAAGCTCTTAAAATATACTTAATTGGAGTGCATTCATCTCATTCCACTTAGTGAGCTCTTGGGATATTAAAACAAATGAAAAGTGGATTTTCTTGCTGACAGCAGTTTTTGGTTTGTCTGCTAGGTTTTTCTGGACCAAAGGATTACGTGGTCAGAGCAACGTGACTATTGAATGGCACATCCCTTATGGCACGGAGCTGGGCATCTACAGGATACGGTACTTCGGGCACTACAAGAAAAAACTATCCAACAATCGCGCTGCCTTTATTCCATTTGAAGGCTCATCTTCAGCGTTTGAAATCACAACTCTGTAGGTGATCTCGTTCATTAAAGGAATTGTTTCCTTTGAGCCAGTAGTTTTGCTATCCACGATGTTCACAATGCATGCCTGGGGGATTTTTTGTGGCATACGTGACTCTATACATCATTGCTGTCCCTCGGGTGCTGCTGGTCATCCTTTGCTGTGCAAAGCTCGACTTCCTGCAAAGTTTTGACTTTTACCTGCAATCCAGTCTCACTAGCCCAATGTATTCTCATTCAAGTGGCTCCCATCCTGGCCACATCTCGTTGCGGTTGATTCTTATTGTAATAAAAGTTGTTTTTCTTTAGTCATTAAACAAGTGCTTATAGATTGTGAATAGGCTCTCTCGGAAAGAATTAGTGCATAGCGGGAGCTAATCCAGGCCATAAAATAGTCCATAAAATGGAGCCCAGTCCATAAAACTGGAAAGAACTGCTGAATTCACAAGGCATCAGAATAGGACTCCTCAATCATGCTTGAAGTGCAAAGCTGACATCTTAGGATGGTAAAGGGATGAATGGGATAGATACTCATCAGAAAGGTTTGAATATTATTTTGTTTAATCATTCTGGTTTAGGTTATTTGGAGGATTCGTTCTCTGAGTTAAAAGCCACCATAGACCACGGGTGGTGGTGAGGCAACGGTGTCATATGAAGCGAATTGCGCATAGCTCTGCATAAGTCTTGGTTTCACAGGTGCCTGACGAGAGTGGCTGTATAGGGTCCTACCTCAGAGGTCTCGAGTAAGGAAAGGAAGGTCAGTCACTCGCAAAATAAAATATTGAAGCAGTTGGCAGGTTTTTCCTGTTATTTTCCTGTTATTCCCTTTCACAAATGTCAATTTTGAAGTGACCAGCGTGCCAGGTGGGCTCGGTGCTGCCCACCACGTGTGGGTTTGTGTCATTTCAAGGGGATGCTGGGCAAGTGTTTGGAAGAGAAGCCCTCTGAAAGCTCTCAAATAATTACAAGTGGCCCAAGAAACTACAGATGGGGTGGAGGCCACCAAGTCCTTGGAAGGACTACGTATGTTTGCTCTGATTTTATGACCTAAGACATCATGCGTTCTGCGGCACAGCCCAGAGGCAGGATGCTGGGTGAGAAAGACTTTGGGGCTGACTTTGTCCACTCTTGTTGTCCTTGTGTTAAGCTCCTGCCCAGCCCTCTGACCACAGCAAAGGGCAGCAGATGGCATTTCACCCTCTAAACATCACTTTGGGACACATCAAAATGATCCAAAATAAGGATGCTTACGTGTGCCAGAGGTTGTTTCACTAGGAGGTGGCATGGGAGGGCACTGGGGTTACACCAGGGGCCATATGCAGGATGGGGGTTTTGGGAGGGACCTGTTGGTGAGGGAGAACCTGCAGCTGCTAGCAAAAGGTGACTGATGTCCAACCAGAGCAGGGTTGGATTTCATCACAGTAAGTTTATATTTCAGGTACTGCAGGTGGAAATCAGTAAGAATTGAACTCATGAATTAAAGCTGTGGGTGAGGCAGCTCTGAACAGACCTCAGCCTGCTTTTTAGCATCAGGAAGGACACAAGGAGAGCAGGCTCTGGCTGGATGAAGGGCTGCCCAGAGCTGATGGCTAAAGCCTACATCACCTACGGTAGGTCACCAGAAGGGCTCGTGGTGCCCCTCCAACCCATGTGAAAGATCACTGGAGGGTTTCATCAAAGCACAGAATGAAGATACCGTTGAAGGGGGAGAACAGCAGCCCCAAAACCTGTTGGCTGAACACGTTTCAACACAGAAAGGTCCCCAGGAAGGTAAATGATCTTCTCCTGGGGGTTTCAGGCGCTGGCTGGACAAAGCCGTGACCACCTTGACCCGGTGCTGGTGGCAGGTCCCTCCTGAGGTGCCTCCCGCCAGCGCTGCCGTGGGCTGCTGTAAGCAGGGATGGCTCCGCAGTCCCCAAGTCTCTTCCAGCCTCTGTAAGGGGTTGATCTGGGGGCCACAGGGAGAAGAAAACATGCCTTTCAGATCTGGATTCCTGTAGCGTCTTACAGGTAAACAATTGTAAATGTTTAATAAGGTCCAACAACGTGTACCGATTTTGTATGCAATCTCTTTAATTCTTCAGAGAATCATCAGTCAGATAATTTTGCCTCTTTCAAATCAGTAGGAGAGAATGAATTATTCATTTTAAACCAGCTGCAATCAGTCTCAGAGATCCCCATCCGGAGGAGCTCAAAGCAATCGCAATATTGAGTCAGGAAAGGGAGAGCTTTGGAAGAACAACACTGGGAATCAAATCCCTGAAGATGCTCTTAACGTCCTTTCCTAAGAACTCACCCAGCTGGCCGGTCCACCCTGCTCTCATCGGCAAAATCGCTCTGACGGCAGCAGTGGCACCTGCAGGATACGGGCAGCAGCAGAGGATGCTGCTCCAGCATCCCACCGTGCCGTGGGACAGGCTTGGTCAGGGCAGCAGTGCTCAAGCTGCAAAATGATCCAGAGAGTTTCTTGCAGTTTTTCCCACTTTGCTCGTGTTTTCCTTAAAACCTCGTGACCCTTAAAACAGGGTCAGATCATCTTTATGAAACACAGGAGCTGCTTTCTGGTCTGAAAATGGTGCTACCTGATGAATCCCAGTATAACAATCACTCTCCCTCTACTTGCCGTTTTTCTCACACTATGTAAACTAGAATAAATTACGTGGGAGTGCTCCTGTTTTCCTAAAAGAAATACATTGGGGAAAAAGGAAATAGAGGTTCATTTTTTCCCAGGCAACACTGAGATGCTTTATTTGATTGTTTCAGCTAATTTTGTTTGTATTATTGCATTACACTAACTGTGGATTTTTTTTTAGTGGTGCTCGTACTGAATGTTTTTATGCAAGCAAAATTGAATTGCACAGCATTTGCTCACAGGTAAGATTTACCCTCTCAAATGTGAGCATCTAACCCCAAAAGAGAGTTTTTAGGATGCTGGTGTTTCTCATGGGAGAAGAGGTGTCGAGAGCCAGAATGAGGGTATCTGGAGAGTCCCACCGGTGCCGCAGAGCAGGTCCCCTTGTGAAATACCTCGTAGCAGGCTTATTTATGTATTTGTCACCAGCGGATACAGGCTTTTTGAAGTTTTGGGGGAGGTTTGTGGGGGTTTTTTTGTACTTTCCCTAATTTTTTGCGTCTAGAAAATTCAGCAGCTCCGAGCGCCGCAGCGTGAGAAAGGCTGTTGAGGGAAGCCCTTTGTTTCATTCGCTCTTTAATGGCATCGTGGCTGTCATCTCCTCTTGGCACACAGTGACATACGGCCCTTCCCTCCTACCCTGTGTTTCGGGGTGCTGTGGTTGAATCCAGCAGCCACTAGGTGCCAGTGCTGGTTTACACCAGAACCAGCTCGCCGCTGAACAGAGCCAAAGCCTAGAAAAATTTTTCAGGAATTTGGGCAACTTGCCAGTTGTTAAATATAGCATTACTCATTACAGTTGCTCTTCCCTCTCTCAGGCTGCTCTCCTTCAATGTGTAGACATTCGTGCCTTGCGTACGTGCTCGGGAGGCGAGCAAAACTCCACTTTTTGTTTTGTTTTGTTTTTTTAAAATCGTGGGACATAAACTAGTATGAACTTGAGAAACTTGTTTGTGTCCGCAGGCTGAGCCGCCTCGCAGAGCTCCTTTGCAAAACTTGACCATGCCACGACTTTCCACCTGCATATCTTATCCCTCCCAAATTTACTGTCAGTTTTTGGAGCTTGCAGAAGAGATGCTAAATTAGGATTTGACCTGAGGCACTGGGGGGGAAAGGGGAGAATCCCTCTGCTGCTTTGATGCAGGCTTTTAGGATCTGTCTGATCCTGTGGTTGTCTGGTGCTGTTTGCATGTGTCCCACAGAAGATATTTGTGTGCAACTTATCTACGGGTCCACCAGCCATTACCTGCTTTTTAACATCTTCATAACTGGGGCTGCATGTGCACGAGAGACCAAGGAACGTCACTTTTCCAGTGTTTCCCTTAACCAGCCCCAAATCTGGACGTGCACAGTCCCCATCTCCCGCAGGTAGCGGGAGCCAGGCCAGGACAAGTCTTTAGGCAGGGAGAGGAGTTCGAGGTGGCAGGGCATCTCCAGGGAGAGAGCAGCCCACCCCAAGCACCCCCCGAAGGAGAGGGGTTGGTGGGTAGGGGTTGTCTAAGCCCCCCCACCGACACTTAACAAAGGGCAGCTGAGAATTGCAATTTTAGCCAGGACTAAGATTTTGGAGGGGACATGATAATTTCCAGCCCTTGAAAGAAAGGAGCATCCCATGAGAGTACCATGAGCAGCACCGGGGCCAAGCTGACCCCCAGGCAGCTAGTGAACAGCAGTGATTTGTAGTCCCTGACTGGAATGTCACTCTTCAAAGGGTTTATTTTTTTCTCAAAAAAGGGAAATCTAGGTAGGTACGTGATGGGGAGATGAGATGGTCTATGGGAGATGTAGCTGGGCTAGTGGGAAAAGGGAGCCACGCAAGCGCAAAGATAAAGCAACTCCCCTTGAAGGTCACTGGAGACCTTGTCCCATGGACTTCTAGAGGGGGTTTCAGTGGGACATGGGAGATAGTTTCCAGGTGCGATGTTTCAGGGTCTATCCAGCTCCAAAGGTGGAGATCTTGTATAATCCTCAGACGTGTTTTATTCTCGCTTTGCACCTCAAATGTGAGGCCCTGTGCTGTAGAGACCTCCAGGAAAAGTCTCTGGCTGGAAGAAGGGAGAAGGACAATGCAGTTTTTGTACCTCCTGCCCTGCAAGCAGCCAAACGGGTGGCCATCTGCTGATTTTTCTGGGCCATTGATCTTCTCATTACTTACGGCTCAAACATGTCTTAGACTTGTTTGTGGAGGACAGATACGGTTTTTGGCTTTGCCTTGCTATCCACTGGGAACCCACATCTTTACAAATGGGAAATAATGTTTTTTTAAGTTGGGTTGTGGGTTTCAGATTTCCTGAAAAATCATTCTTGCTCTCCAAAATTGATCAGCCAGCTGCTGCTGAGCAAAGAGAGAATCTCAGTTCTCCGAGAAGGGAAAAGTTAAAGCACAGAAGCGAATTCTGCCATTGCCCTGATTTCAAAGAAAACGAAAGCAGGACATCGGGAAAAGCTAATGAGGTAAAATAATAGAACTGGCAGAGCTGCTGTTCTTGCTAAAGCCCAGAATACAGCTGACCTCTTTGTAAGTCTGTAAGAACAATGTCAAGCTATTTTGGTGAAATTTCTTTTGGCTTGGTAGGGAGGCCACTGGTTGAGTGCTGTGCACTATCAGTAGCAAGCTACCAGATCTTCCCCCGTTTCTTGGGCTCAGGATCTCTCTGGAAAGGTGCAAACCCAGAACCCCTTGTACTGGGCGTGGAAGCAGGAATTGTTATTGCTCAGTCATTTAACTATGATGGTCTTCCAAGTAGGAGGTCCTCATCTTTGTAAAACGACCAGGGCTGTAGCTGATTTACCTATCGGTGACCTGGCAACAGGCTCTTCCCGAGGTCGGACCAATCCCTCACAGCCCTAAATCGCGTATCACCCCCTCTACCCCCTTATTTTTGCACATTACTGTCTCGCTATTGCCCCCGAGATGTCTCCATTGGGATCAGGTAAGGAACAAAGGTACTACCCCTGTAATAAATTTATAGCAAAAGTGATTCCTGCAGTGTTGACAGGTAAATAAATATTGGCCAAAGAGGTGGTGGAAAAAGACCCTAACCCCTTGATTTTTTACTTAAAAGTGCAGAAGTATAACACTGCTGATTTTCTGCTGCGTGTGCATGCCAAGTGTCACCAAAGTGCATGTTGAAAACACGCTCGGTATTGCCGAGCAGCTTGTGACCTTGCCTCAAATCGATCCTTACAGAGCAAAGTGTGCTTTTATTTACCATGCACACGATGACCCTTTCAGGTGAAACTTGGGGTACAAAAGGACTGAGGCATGTATGTTGGTTTAAAAAGTTTTAATGATATTTCAAAGTCCAGTTAATGTCCTTGGATTACTCTAGAATTACAGACTTGCTTCACAGAATTTAATCCCCGTTATAATTTCCTTGTAACGGATGATTGAGATGCCATTTTCACTTCATTCTGTTTAAACATACATGATTGTCCTCCAGTAAATGGATAGTGTGATTTTTCGCTACACTTCATAGTGTTAAAACTCTATACAAATATTGTACTACGCGTACAAAAATAAGTGCTTCATGCACACACTTTTTAATACTGCTTCTTGCCCTTTTCTTTGACATCTTTCTGAACTTATATAAATAGCTGAAAAAGCAGACTAAAGTTACTGAACATGGAAAGTGAGAAACGCTTTCTGCCAACGGTAGTCTTTTAGAGAGGGAGACAGGCACGGATATGTTACTCGTTGGCAGTCAACCACGACTTAAAAGACACAGACAGAAGAGAAAATAAAGCCACAACACCCATAACACTCTTGGTTATTTCGCCCTCTGTGAACAGGTTTGTCGTCTTCTGCAAAGCCAAGCGTGCCGAACAGCAACCACAGAGGGCTTGTAATACCTTTAGGATGACCCTAATGAGCTACTTTATAAATAGAAAGGGTCTAATAGGACCGCAAACTATACAGCTTATCTGTTTTTGTTCCATTCCTAGTGAAATCGAGTCAGCAGAAGCATGAGAATAGAAAACACTTAGCTCCTGGTAGTCAACACCTTGTCACAGACCATCGTGCTTTGTACAGCTTTGGGAATGACGGGAAAAGCTCCGCTTGAAATGGCTTGTACCGTGCCACATCACATGATCTAGACCGGATGAAAAATTCGGGGCCATATCTGTGGAATCATTGGGCATCGTCAACCCGGTTGTAAATTCTCCCCCCAAAAGGTTTTTTTTTGGTCCTAGACTAAGCAGATTCAAGTTTTCATAGTGTGTGTTACTGTATGGGATATATTATATAGGATTAACTTGTCTGCTGGAGTTATCTAACACTGGGTTTCTCCTATATCTCTAGAGCATTGTTACTCCTGCCTCAATCCGATGGCAAAAATAAACGGATGCCTTCCTACTGTAAACCGAAGGCTGCTCTCAGCATCCCCAAGGCGTTCAAACACACCACCAACAGCAGTGCTCTCCGAAATAAGAGGTGTCTTTACTCTAGACGTGAACCCTCTTCCGCTAAATCAATTTTTGCCAGAATCGCAGCAGCCAGCAGCCTTGCTTTAATCTGTAAAGCAGCGTTGATAGGCAGGCAGGGCTCTTTCCATCCTGTCAAAAAGGTTCCTTGTATATAATTTTATTCCTGTAGAGGTGCCTGTTATTACTGGGCCATGGTTGTGAGCTCTTGTGCTCTAATTAAGTAGAGAATTGGCCCTAATGAATAGCACTTTTCTGGTCCTCAACCTTAATAGTCCTCTTTCACTGAATGTGCCATTTGATGGGAGGTGGAAAAAAATACGTCATTATTTGTTTTTTTGTGACTTGTAGGTATGGCTGCGAAGTAGCAAAGAGGGAAAACTCTGCTGAATGCTTGCTTCCTGCTTTAAAAATTAAATTAGCATTCAAGGGCATGCAAACTAGCCTGTTAGGCTGGGCAGACACATTTATGATAAACATCTTTTTTCCTTGGCTGTGCCAGAATGAATTTAAAAGACGCTTGAGATGCCTGAACACATCCACACGGCGCTGGTGCTATGGGATGCTCGGAGGCAGTAAGAGGCAAACCGGAGACCTCCGCGTGGCCAAAGGGCAGCTTTTCATTCTATCCGCTGCTCTGCCTGGCTTGAGAAATTTTGGGGTGAACGAAGGAGAAGTCCTGATGCATGGAGGGGCTTGCTGGAGACACCCCATCATTCCCTGGTCCCATGTCACAATGTCCACGGGACCAACTGTTTTCAGCACAGGTTGTTGCTTGTAAACACACACACAATGGTGTGTATGTATATACAACATATATATGTATATATATGTATGTATGTATATACACACACCTGAGAACCACTCATTTTCTGAGCTGAGATTTTTCTTTCTAGTGTGAAAATCTGATTTTGAGCGAATTTTTTTAATTTCTCCTTTCCCCCCCTAATATCCTGTTATGAAACTAAAGAACTACAAGAATGAAACTCCAACTAAAATTTAACTTTAGGCGACAGATTAGTTTAAAATCATGAAGGTGTAAGAATTACCAGACTGAGATTTTTTTTTTTCTCCTGCCTGTGCTCGACTTAAGGGAACTCTGTTAAAGACAGGATTAAAATGCTCCGTAACCATCGCTGCGTGCAGCGACTGCGAAGGCGGGGTAGGCTTCATAGGCTGCATACGTCGCTAAATCTTGTCCCATAGTCACCGCTTGTTTGAGCTGAGCGGCTGTGACGGTCGCGGCTGCGTTAGCAATGGTATATCCTGCAGGGGAAAGGAAGGAAAAAACCACAGATTAAGGAAAAGATGTTCAAAACTCCCCATTGCCTGATAGTTTTTGATGGGAAGACTTTGCTGTCGATGGATATGACATAGGGAACAATGAGTTTGTTAATGGCAATAATCTAATTAAATTAAATAGGTCACTTCTGGCATGTTTTTTCTCCACATTAAAGGTAATTAAAAAAAGCTGGAAAATAAATGCATCTTCTCACCTATTATTTGTTAAACACGCTGCTTGAAAAATGCCCCTCTCTGTTGAATATTTTTTCCTTAGGCTTCAATTATTTCTGAGCTAGGAGAGTGTTAATGGTGCTCTGGACACGTCCTGCCACACATGACATGAGGAGGGCAAGAAAATGAAGGAATATAGGGGAAATCTGGGCAAGTTTCATAGGGAAAATATGGCTCTGATACCCTTCACAGTCAAAATATGTGCAATTCAGGACAGCCGCGTTAGAGAGGAGGGAAACTCCCTCTATGCAATATCGGGGAGAAAATATTTAGTAAACTGGATTTTTTTTCCCATCAGTTTCTAATGGAAAATGTGGTTTCAACACTTCAAAAATTTCCATGGGAAAATGTTAACTTTGCCGATTTAAAATGAATCACTGGGAAAACAAACATCGTTTGGGGATGGTTTGTCTGAAAGCAGGGTATAGCAGCTGGTCGACCAGACCACAATATTTTATTGTGAAAGAATCAAGAATCAAGACAAAGCCAAAATTTGGGTATCTGGGGCACCCATTGGCTCTGCTGGACCAGGCTCTGCTGCCAAACTACATCTCCCAGGGTCCAAAATCTCCGACTGACCAGCTGGGCAATGGGATCAACTCAAGGTCAGTCAGAGCCGAGGTCCTCTCGGTGAGGAGAATGGAGATATTGGGCAACACTCAGAACAAGTTGCCTTGTTAAAGGTGTTACCTTAGGGGAAAACATGAGAAATTCACTAGAATTTGAGTATTGTGGCTGCTCAAAGTACCTTCTTTGCATCAGCAAAGCAAGGCGCAACATTTCAATTAGGAATTGAGAAATCTGTCACTTAAAGCATATCTGCCACCATCGTAAGAGAAATGAGCTGCTACCTGGCCTGGCCTGAGCTGGGCTTCAGCAAGCCCTGACCAAGGACCGGTGTGTGTTGCAAGCAGAAACTTTAATGTATGTCAATTTGTTGAGTTTCCAAGACAAATAAATAAGGGTGGATGAAAGAAAAAGGAGAGATTATAATTAACAGTAAGTGGAGACTGAATTCAATAAAGAGCCCATTTGGTTTCCACCCTGCGGAAGCCTGCACAGACCCAGACAAATTGATTTTTCTGTGGCTTTTGCGGACTCCTGTGGCAGGAAGCCGGATAGATTTTTTTTCTTTTTTTTTTTTTTAAATCCATCCTTGAGACACTCTAAACAACTCAGTAGTACTGACTAATGCATTCCTCATGTGCAGTTTGGCATGCGTTGCTCCCACTACATCAGAATAACCGTTATGCTGGAGAGCACAGTAAATGTAATGCCTTGAGCTGGATTCCTGCTCCCAGCCCGTGTTTTCCATGGCTTCCCGAGTCGTTTTGGGCAGCTGCAAGAGCTGTTGAGTATGAATTCCCAAACTGGAAAAAAAAACCTTCCAGTGGGGGGGTGAGACCTGGGATCAGATCCTAACTTTCACAGTTGCGTCATTTCTTCAGTGGATGAAATCAAGTGTTGGTTCAAAAGGAACTGGGAGTGCTGGGGGAGGACGGATAGACCATGAATCAATCAATCGTGCATTTTTACAGTGAGGAAGATCTACTCCATCCTAGGTGGCGTAGGCCAGACCGCAGCCAGCAGGTCCAGGGAGGGGACTCATCCCAGAGGTGGCACCGGGGACGCCAATTCTGGATCCTGCATCCTATCCGGGGCTCCCAGTTGAAGGGAGGCATCCGCAAACTGGAAGGAGTGGAGGTGAGGTGCGTACCTGGGATGGGGCCCCGAGCGGTGGGGGATGCCCATCCTTGGACACTGCCCCAGCTCGCCTGGACACAGCCCCAAGCCACCTGCAGCATTGACCCTGCTGGGAGCAGGATCGGACCAGAGACCCCCCACCCCGCTGCCTCCAGCCTGAGTTGCTCTATGGTACGTACACCGTAATTTGGGTAGTCCTGATATAAAGACAAATTACTATATAGGCAATAAAGATGTCATACACAAGAGTAACATGAGTCAAGGTAGAGGCGTGTGGGGGAGCACAGCCAGGTCTGTCCTCAGTGGCCAAAACCAGGTTCATTCTTGACATCCACGAGGAAGCAGCAGGAAAAATAATATTGCAGGAGACCTGTGCTGTACAGACCTTCCCATACCTGGAAAAGCTGGCACTGCAGGAGGCACCTCTGCTCCCTCCGTGGGAATCCCCAGCGTCTGAAGGGTGTATTCTGCCGCGTAAGTTTTGGCTTCATCGATATAGGCACTGAGCTTGGGTGGTGTGAAGGGATGTCTGTGAGTACAGCAAAATGTTAGCTTGGTTTTTTGGTTTTTTTTGCTCTACGACTTTCCTGCAAGATGTTTTGATCCACTCATAGACGGCATCATCCCACATATGAAATGAAAACATTATTCTACTGTGCTGATGCTTTAACAAAAGTGCTCTCCTCGTAGTAGTCCGGTTTCTTTGCTGAGATTATCGGCCCTGGGTCTCATTTTGGACACAACACCCTTTCAGAGCATGTCGTGCATTTTCAGTCCAAAAGAAAGTCTGCTGCAGTCTGGGTTTTTCTTTAGAATACACGGCAAACAATTGTTTAGGTCAGAAACGTTCATATTTAGAGCCGAACTATCAGCATGTTCCTTCAAGCTGCTTTCTTTTTCCCACAAGAGCTATCGTATACTTTATTTTTGTACTAAAAAGCTCTCTTTTGCCTGATTATTTCTGGCTTTCTGTAGTCTTTGCACCACCAGAGAGAGAGCACCAAGCACGGCAGATATTGCTATCAGTCTATTTTAGTTTGTGGATGTTTTTCCCCCTAATACATATTTTAAAAAAGGAAATAAAGACCTGTGCAATTGTATTTTGAGGAGAGATGCTAGATAAAATGCCATTTAAAAAAAAAAAATATCCTAAATCCCAGAAAACCTCGAAGAGTTACGTACATGGTGGGGTTCTGGCTGGCAAGGGCAGGGATGGTGATTTTGTATAGGAAGAGCTGTCTTTGGTCTTGGCCAATTGCAGAGTGGAGCTGGTAAACAGGCTGTCCCCAGTTGTTTTTCTGGCAGATTTCTTCTAAGATCTAGAAGGGAGAAAAGGAATTTTTGCTCGGGTTAATTGGTGCGCAGCAGCCGTCTCGCCCAGCTCCGGCCCCTGCACTGGTCAGCTTCCTTCCCTCCAAAGGGTTTTCAGGGGTGTCGTGGTAGCTTCCTCAAGGCTTAGCAAAAAAAATATACAATAAATTGCAGGCAGGATACCACATTCACCTTGAAGTATGAGATTCATCTAAATGTTTTATACTTTAAAAATCTGTTTTATTCCTGAAGTTAATTATTACCCCATTAAATCGGACGTCTTTGTCCTTTTGCTGATCAGCTGTTTTATTCTGTTATCGGTGTGGTTTTCTTTGAATTCTCCCCAGAAACTCTATCTATGCTTTTCTATTTAACAGTGCTAAAACCCTAGGGTTGCATTCATCTTCACTGCTCTGTTGCCTCCCTGGCTTAGTGGGTTACAGTGCATAAAAAGTCCAAATAGTCTTCTTTTTAAAAAAAAAAGAAAAAAGATAAAAGAAAAAAGGCTGTGTTCCCATCCAATTAATTATACAGGCTTCAAGAGGCTATTTCTGCTTTTGGTTTGAAAGAGAAATGCTGAACCACGTTTGCCCCAGCCTTAGCACAGTTTATTCCATGGTAATTGGGAATCGCTGTCCAGAAATGCTCTTGCTTTGGCTTTGTATTTCTTTTTTTTAACCCACTGGTTATGTGCTGTCCCAAATGGGTTTGAACACAGCGTGGTGTTCCTGTGCCTCCCTGTGAGTGGTGCTCGGACCAGTTATTTTTTTTTCAAGTAGCTCCACCGGACCTGACATTCAGCTGAAGAGTTGTTGGGTCTTGGGGCTTTGCTATGTTGGCCATCCTGCCAGATGGGTTGGACCAGAGACCCCTGGGTGCCTCCAACCTGTGTCTTTCTGTGGTGTACCTTATTTAAAATTTACACTTAATTTTATTGAAAATTAAAATGTAAAATTTAAATGTCAGTCCTGCTTTTAATTTTGTAATCGTAGCTCCAACAGAAGTTTAGCACTTTGTAGAGTAAATAAAGTAGTTATTACATTTCTTGACTATGGCAACCCTTGTTCCCTGCTGTCCCAAAGCCTTATATGGATGTCAGTTTTATAATGTTACGTCAACATTTAAATCTTCAACAAGGCAGATCTACTTATTAACACCGAGCATCCCAACTAGGCAGCGGGAATGAAATCCATCGTTCAAAGATGCTGTTGGAATGGTCTCATTGCAGCAGATGGGAGAGGCTGACCAAGTTGACAAGTATCAATGAGGCTGTCCCATTAATGAGGCTGTCATGAAGCAAGCTGTAGCTCTTTAAGACCTGCTGTTGTGAAATAGTCGGGGCGGGGGGGGGATTAGGGAGCTCAGCTGATGGGAAAACGTGTCCCAAAAAACTAGTGTTGCAATGCCTGGCGCTGTTACTGCACAATTTGAAATACATGCAGTGGGGGTTTGGCACGCATGGGCAGAGGAAAAAATGAATTTCACCTGCCCTAGGGCACCGCTCAGGCTATTTACATGCTGATAAATTAGAATAAAGGGACTGTGAAATTTTGCAGGGGAGGGGGGGAAACCCACTTTCCAGTTTTCTGGGGGAGAAAAGGATGTTTTCATAGACTTTGGCAAACGGGATGCTGTGGCAATTGGATTATTAATAGGCAAAGATGTGCTTCAAAATTCAGGGTGAAGTTTGTTCCTCATGTTGCTTTGGACGATGTAGGGAAAAGGAGTTGCCATGAGAGCTGGACCGCCAGAAACTCGGGGAGTTTGTGCTGGGTTTGTTCTCCTCAGCCCTCATCCATCCGTCTGGATCCCAGTCCCACACGTACAACCCCATCGGAAGCCTCCTTGAGTAACCAGAGTTCCTGCACTGGGCTGGGTTGTGCAGGCAGTCAACACCTCTTTCCCCATAAATTATTTTAAAGCGTATGTTATTTTTCTAGATATGCGCATTCATTCCTTGGTGAAGCCCCAGGCGATGCATCCTGTTTACCAAACCCATTTTGGGTGAAAATTTCTTTACCCTCAGTGCTTTTATGGAACGACAGCCATAGTTGGATTTCATCTTACACCCAGGGTGTTTATGAAAGCTCTCCTCCGAGGGAGAGCAGACGCTGTTCTGCAGTGAGGTGAGTGGGTATTGCAAGATGCAACTAGTGGTATTCTATTTTTCTTAATGTCTTTTGAGATGCAAGAATGGATTTAGCTACCAGTCCCCAGTGCAGATTCAAGCAGGGGGCCATTTTCCCAAAAGCATTTTGGGCAAAGACAACCTCTGGCCGGGATATTGACTCTCTTTTTCGCGCACGTACCTGAGGAGCGAGTTTGATCCCTTGGGGTTTTAGCGTGACGTGGTTCATCGGCGTGAGCTCCATTCCTGGCAAGAGGTCGTAGAGTTTATCCTCTCCCCTCTTTTCTCCTTTGAGCTGGTATCCGCGCCCCAGGCCCGTGTACGCCAGGTAGCCGCGACCTCCCAGTCCTCTAACTCCCGCAGCCCCTACAGGTACATTCATGTAAATTTCTAGGAATGTAAGAAGGCATTAAACTGAATCAAATCACCGGAAAAATTACCCTGATTCTCGCTGAAATGGAAAAGTTAGCCCCATTCGCCGGGTTTGGGTAGAAGATGGGCAGGAGCCCCCCCTAGCCTGTTGCTGGGATAACCCAGGCTCGGCATTGACGCCCTTTCTTTTTGGGCGCGTACGCTTGCATGGATGAGGTTTTTGGGGAAGCCCTGCTTCATTCTGACCCAGTTTCCATCTTTCCTGGTCAGTTTTGACTTCGTGACACGTTTCTAACTAGATTTGTAGTTCAAAGGCAGAGAGGGGACAGCTGGTATCATTTGCTACCCACCAGTGTAATTTCACTTTCATGAAGAATTCAGAGTTTATACAATCCCTTGCTTATATGAACGAAATTCCCTTTATTTTTCCCCATTATGCTTCTGGTTTTGCTCGGGGAGCCCTGCTTGGGAGTCTGGGGAGACTGCAAGGCAAGAGAGGGCTGGTGGGTTGTCACACCTGCACCTTTCCCAATGCAACCTTCAGAGAAGCTGGTCTCACCTCTGCGAGCAAAAACACGGGGGGTAGCAGGGGAAATTCCTGCTCCCCTGTCCCCTTCCTTGGACCACAAAAATTGGCTTGTGTGGTCCTTGCCAGCCCTACTGGGCTGCCACGTGAGGTCCCAGCCCGCCGTGGGACCTGGCCATGGGCTTGGGGACACAAGCTGACTGCTACAGGTGTCATCTTCGGAAGGAAGATCAAACGGGCAGATTTATTTATTTTTTTTGCTAGTCCCTAAGCGTACTTCTGCACTTACCAAACAACGCCTGCAAAGATATTTCATAGGGGGGTGAGCGTGGGGATTTGATTTGGTCCCAGGTGTGATCGCCCAGGATCAAAGGCAGAGCCTCAGCAGCTTTCAGAAATACTCTTTGTTTTCACAGACTGCTTATTATTAGGTTAATGATTCCCCCAAAAAGGAGTCCATCTCCCAGCGTACACAATTAATGGCTTTCTTGATTTCAGTGCTGGTTCCCCACCCTGCATCAGGGCAATATGACCTCCCTGGGAAAGGCCATGGCTTTGGGTTAGAAAAAAAACAAGACTGGTAAAATTTTCCCTGTGACCTTCAAAGCAAAGAGGAAACACAGCGGAGAGCTGTGCTGGTGGCTGGTTGAGGGAGTTGGCTCTGAAGAGGGGAAAGGAAAATTGGTTTATTTGGTCTTCCCTGCTGGGGCAAAACCAGGAGGATTCGTGGTTTCTTTACACTGGACATAGGGCGATCTGGAAGCTGTTTCAGGCTGGCTCTGGGAAAATGGTTATTTTTTTCATGCCCTGCTTAGTCTGCTGGAAGATTACTATGCATTTGGAAGGGACAGAGCCTAAAAACGGTGTTTTTCATCCCTCTCTGAAAGGGATCCAGCATCCAGGGCAAAGTCAACGCCCTCGACACGAGTCTGGGGAGCAGCCACCCAAACCCCGCAGGAGTTATTTTGATAAAGCTGCCGTGTTGGCGCGAGGGGAGTTACCTCGGATGGACGGGGGCCGGATGATGCTCCTGTTGCTGAGCCCCTTGGTGGCGGGGAAGTGGAGGTTGGGGATAGCTGCGTAGGCTTGGGGTGCGTAGAAAACCGGGGCGCCCAGGTAGGCGGTGGAGGGGTCGTACACATGTCCGAAGGCGTAGGTGTATTCTCCTTGCAGCATGGTACCTCTGCCGCCTGTGCCCCGCGTGTATCTGACGTAGCTGTCTTTGTCGACGGGTTTGGCTAACGTCACCTCGATTGGGGACCCGTCCAGCACCTTCACGCCGGGGTGGTGGGGAGAGAGCAGGGGAGAAGCACACGCGTAAGTCTCCAAAGTGCACGGGGGTTATCCTGCCTAGGGAGGCAGTTTCCCCACATGGCTTGCTAATGGGATGGGAAGATGGAGAAAAAAACCCAAAAAAGTCAAAATCTCCCTCCCACAAGTGGAAGAAGGCACTGGCTGGGTGAAAGCTTAACGTGTTGAGAGCACCCAGCCCTACCCCTGCCGGGAGAGGCTCCTTAAGCGAATTAGCACAGTTGTGAACCCTTCAAAAGGCTTCACTTCCCTGCAAAGTAGCACGTAAGTCAGTGGGATTATTCGTGCTCCTATGGAGAAGAGCAGTAGCACTAAAAATAGGAGCAGGGTTAACACCTCTTTGGGAACAGCTCTTGCATTACAGTGCCGTGAATTACATGCAGCGCAAGAAATACTAAATACAGCAACCTCCTTGCAAATCCGCATCTGAATTTGGAGCAGATGTTTTGGGTTGACCTTGTTTGTCCCGGTTTGCCATTCACAGGCTGCCCTGCGAGTGTTTTTGTTGGCAGACGTGGAACAAGGATGTGAGCGTGAGCCAAGGGAACCATAACCCCTCGTCTGCTAGTCCTCATTTCGGCTTTGCTCCGCTTTTTTTTTCCTGAGGGGTGAACTACAGTCTGAGCTGGGCAAACATTTGGCATGAATGTGAGGAGCAAGAAGCTAAAACGAACAGTTTGTGTACATCAGGGTTGCTGAAAAACAAATTCAGGAGTATAAAAGCAGCCTGCGAAGAGAAGATAGGGCTAACACCTTCGGGATGTTTCTGTAGCTAATAAACCGGGCAGCTTTATTTCAGCTCCGTATAATGTACTGCACATAAGCCCCACAAATTAGCATTTACAGCAACTTTACCTTCCCATTCAAGGCTTTCATAGCTTCAACCGCATCTTCTCTTTTATTAAAGTGCACAAAGGCATAATCTCTAATTTTCTTTACTCTCTCTACTGCACCTGCAGAAAATGTTGGAATATTAGTTGGAAATGGGTATTAGTTGGAAAATACAGATCTGAAAGAGCAACTGTGTTGGGTTATGAGCCCTTAGAGAGCAAAGGCTGACCAAGAGTAAAAGAGCAAGAGGACAGTGTCTTCTTACCTCTTAGGATGTGTATATCATGGGAAAATAAATATAAAGGCTGTAGTATTTCAAGGAACACTAGAAATACTTGAGGTCAGACACCAGTAAGTTTCCCATTACACTGGAGTGGTTTTCTCCTGTCCAAAATGCTCTGTTGGACGCTACCTTTGGTCTTGTGTCTCTCTTCTGCTACAGACCACCGAGACCAGGATGGCTGAGCAGGACATGCGACAGCCCCACCCTGGTGCCTCCAGCCTGAATCTTTCTACGCCTTTGCGATTACCCACAAAAATTCAAATGTAAATGGCTTCTTGTTCTTCTCTTCTATGTCCATACTCTACAGCTTTCCCTTGTCAGCTGCTCTGCTGCTGGGAACTTTTTGTCACCGAGATACTCAGCACTAAATAAGTTTGTCTCCAAAATAAACACACCGCTCCTATTCCCTGTGGTCACAAGCTTTAGACATCTACCTTTTCTTCTCTAATTGTTCATCTTCCCCACGCCTGTGGGTTGGGAAGCACATCATCAACCAGCCCAGCCACCGAGAGTGTAACATCCCCAAAGATATCCTTTGGAAATAAGGGATGCTGAACAACTCTCCTGTTGGCTTCTTACCCTTAACAGGTGCGCAGGGAAATGTCATACTACTGCAAAAAGCGCTTACTTAAATAACTGCAAAAGAAAATATATTTATTTGGAGTTCAGGGGAAGTCATTAGGAGCTCCAGCGGGCTAAATGAAGCCTGTCCCAGCCCATAACCTGAGCAGCCCGCACATCTTTGAAATGATACCGGAACTGTAAGTAGCACTTTGCATCCTTCTGGGATCGGAGGGTGATTTTCTAAGCTCAAAGTTATGGGAGTTATATGCTGATGCCTTGTTTACAAGTCAAGGCTTTAATGAACTCTCTGTGTTTTGGAAATCTCCCTCCTGCCTCCTTGAGAGCTCTCTGTGTTACTGATCCTCACTTGAGCCAAAAATCTCGCTCTTCGCTGCTTCTGCCTCTGCCAGGGCAGAGCGATGTGATACCCATCCTCAGGACACCTCCGTGGAGAGACCATCCATGTAATGTTATGGGGGAAAACTTGTCCTTTTCGGTACATTTGGAGATCACAACCTTCCTGCTGGAAACTTTGCCAGGGATAAGGATTTTTGCCAAAATCTCTAGGTAGCAAGGGTAGGGCTTTTCAGTGAGACGAGTGATGCAGATCTCTATAGAAGTCATCCGGCACTGAATTTGGCACAGATTTAAGGGGTGATACTTGTACTGTATTACGACTTGAGATGCATAAGCAGCATTCCTGGTAGTGTCTATGGAGCCCATAGCGATGTGGTAACTGCTCTACCCTGGGGACCTCTGGATCATAATTCCTTTGGTTAGGATTATTTTTTATTGGATGACTTGTTATGGTCAAAACCGCTTCTTAACGCCCTAGATCAAATGTGCACTTCAGGCAAGCAGTACTGCAAGGGAGCACAATGAATAAGGCAGATAACCAAGACGGGGAAGTGAATCATTTCAGATCCTTGCTGACTTTTTGGATTGTAATCTCACTACAACTTAAACTGCATTTGCTCTCCCTAAAGCTCAGGTTTTGCTGCTCTGATGCACATTATTTGGAAAACACGGCACAGCTTTAAAAAAGGGCATTCCTGATTTTATCCACAATAAATAAAGTTGTCCATTTAAAAAAATAAAAAGAATCTCCAGCACGAGAAGTAAAATGATAAAGTGAAAATTAAAGATGACACAGTTCTTCTGTGGTTGTATTAGAAAACTTGTCTTAGGAGCAAAGCAGATAACTGTTACCAAAGCGTCAAAAGGGCATAAATGTGTTTCTGGGGAGTGCGAGCAGTTCAATGTTCAGGAGGAAAACTGGGTAAATAAAAGGAGGAAACAGTTAAGAGAGTGGGATGATACATATTTAACTCAGGGGTAAAATGGGATCTCTAACAGCTTGATGGTGGCTAAACGTATTGGCCGGAAACGTTAGAAGGACAGAAAAGACTCATAAGGAAACCTCGTAAAGACCTTTGCATTGCAGCCTAGTACAGAAAAAGAAATGTATAGAGCAGAAATGAAAAGTTAGTGAAAGAAAATGAAGCTCTGTAGTGTATTTTAAAAAATTAATAGAAGGAAGTTAATAGGAACAAGATGAAAGGCGATTTCACATTGCCAAGCATAAGTTGCTAATGCCTAATGGACTGTGTGGCTTGGAGAGCTGCAGAAATGGGTTATTTTTACTTTGTTGGTTTTGGGTGGAATTTCCTAAAGCTGGAGCAACTCAGAAGTAAAATCTCCTTTGAAAGCCAGCAGGATTTTTATTCCCAACAAATCTACTTACTTTTTGAAAAATCTCACCCTAAGTGCATGTAATATATGCCACAAAGGAATACTGTCATATTCTGCGTTAAATGATAAGCACTGATTATTCACAAATTCACAGAAGAATGTGGGGGGTTTTGGATGAAAATGATAGAATTCAGAATTTAGATAGATGAGATAAAAAGCATTTGTATTAAATCACTGTATGTCTATCATCACCCCTTGCCATAGAAGAAGAATGCTGAAATCAGCCAGCTGTTTCACCAACTCTCTCTTTTCAAGAAAGACTGAAATGATTAAAAATCATTTTTATGACACAGGCATCCCCGTGCAGCATTTTGGATCTCTTCCAGTTGCCAATCATCCTAAAAAGGTTAGTAGTGTTGTCAGCTGGAAATTAAGCAGCCCTTAATGGGATGACATGATGTGCATGTTGGGGGGAAGCCTTCAGCCTAATGACGGTTTTTGTGGCATTACACATGAACATTTTACAGCGGAAAAACAGTTATTTTGTATCTCCTCCTTTGGCATTTTATGAATGGAGAAATATTTCCATTTGCAGTAGCAGTACTTATTTAGGAGCTACCGTGTCAATGGGTTCCCACCTGGTTTGATGTTGTTGAACTCCTTTTCTATGGTCTCTTCAGTGGTCGAGAGCATGAGGTTCCTCACGTAGAGAATTTTTACCGATGACATGGTGTCTTCGTCCACCTCCACTTCGGGTTCTGCCCAGTCAACGGCGATAGGGTGTCCCCACAACTGGATCCTTCCTTTAAAGGAATTGGCATGGTCAGTGTCAGACGGGCTTTGGTTCCTCTCAGAAATAGGCTCAGAGCCTGTTTCACATGCAATATGAACAGCAGAATAGACCAATTCTACAAACGGGACCGAAATAAGCCTTTCTAGCTCAAAGCACAGCTGCTTCGTTAACTCATTTCCAAAAGCAGACGGTCACACTTTGAGCGTGCTCCCGCTAATACCTTAGATGCCTGCAGAAATGCAGGGTCCACAATTAGAGAAGTGAAAATATGGCACGATTCACTAAGGTCTGCATTCCCTGGAGTGCTCTCTAAAGGGAAATATTTTAATGAACTTACAAAAATCCCTCTTGGCTGCAAAAGTTTAATTCCCTAGATAATAGGAAAAGGATCCAGAAGTCATAGAATCATAGAATCATTAAGGTTGGAAAAGGCCTCTAAGATCATCAAGGCCAACCGTCAACCCAACACTACCATGCCCACTAAACCACGTCCCTAAGCACCTCAGTCCCAGCTGGATGAAATGAAATAGTAAAAGCAAGATGTCTCTGTGTGCAAATATTTGAAGTCCTATGGTCCCCGCTGGGTGAAGTTGCAGCTGAAGTAGTAGGAGGGAGGGACACAAAAAGTAACGAGGTGTAAAACATGCTGTGGGTGTGGAGCAGAAACCCATGGGCTCTGTACACGCTGGATCGAGCCACTGAGGGGCAGAGAATAAAAAGACCAAATAAAGAGGTAGTTAAAAGCAATGTTGACGCCATGTTACCACGCTGACGTCCATAATCATTTGCATTGAGTAACCTAATCTGTTAAGTAATTGATTAGTCAATTAGTGATGTTTAATATGTAATGAAAACTGACTGCCACAGCCTTGTCTCAAAGGTGTGGGAATCGCAGTGATGAGCAGCAGGACACCAGGTAAAGCAGAGGGACCTCTACGTAGTGATGGTTTCTTCACCTCCTGTCTTCTCCAGAGGGCAATGATACCTCCTGCCTCCTCTTTTTCTTCCCTGTCCCTTCTGCACATCTTGCAGGGAGATCTTCCTCCCTTTTTTCTTCAGGAGTGGTTGAAATCTGGCCACCCACTAACATCCAGAGCCCCACATTTCATGTGCTCTATCTGTGGCCCACTTTTTCTCCAGCAACTTTAATTGGCCCAGCAGCAAGTTCTTTAGATGTACAATAGGGACCATTTTCTGTCTGTGTGGTAAGTGCTAGATATTCCTTCCAAATAATGAAATAAAATGTCTGCTTCTTCTGCAAATGTCCCCCAAAGAGTAAGTGGTCTTTCCGTGTTTTTTCTTTCTTTCTCTCTGATCTTTATGACACGAAGATTGGGTCCTCTGAGGCCTTAATTATGCTAAAACCAGGAAGAAACCCAGCGATGCCTATGCTGGCAGAGGGAAAATGAGAATCCTGCAAAACATTTTTTGAGAGATCTAAAAGAAGGCATCCTATCTTGCATCTCTGCTTGGATAACCCATCTAAGATGGGATGGGAGCCCCAAAAGAGAGAAAATTAGAGGGCAAGGGTAGAATTTGGAGACCTGTTTTTCTATATTGGAAGTGAAAATTAACAAAGTAAATGGAAAGAGGCTGCTCCCTGCTAGGAAGGCTCATGAATGAGCCATGAAGCGAGGTTGGGCTGATGTTCAGCTTTCAACACTGTCCAGCCTAACTCGACCAGAAATAGAGATGGCTGCTAATGGCAGCCAGCTGAAATGAAAGGCCGTGTGCCCCTTTCTGAATTGCCATTTTCTGTTCAACAGTGGAAATAATGACCTGGTTGACTTGCAGCAAGGAGCTAAGCTGGCTGCCCACACTAGCTTCTCGCTAAAACCCAGTCTTCCTCCACCGTCTTTTTTAACCAGGAGACAAGACAAAGTTTTCATAAAAAGCATCTTCTTTTTTGAGCATTTCTGTCTGTTCTGCAAAGCTCCCTCAAAAAGCAGCGAGGTTCAGAGTAAAGTAAGCATCTTGATAATGATATTCAGTCTCACATTCATCCAGTGCATCAGCTGGACACACATTCACTTCTGGCTTGAAACTTTTTTCAAGTTCCTCCCGTATGTTTGCGGCACCAGAAGACTCTGGCTCCTCCTCAGGCCTCTGAAATTCCCCAAACTGTTTACCGAGATGTCTCTAAATTGGAAATCACTCGCGCATTGCACATGTCTGTTGAGGGCTACGTGCTCGTTCCATCTGTCTCACTGTCTTTGCTCAGAATTTGGTGTTCTGCTCCCCCAAGGCTGCCATCGGCAGCTGCGGCTGTGCCTGCTCCTTCCTTCGTTCTCCATATAGAAACCATGGAACAGTTGTGCTGAAGCACAGACCAGCTGAATGTGCTCCCGCAATCAGGGGGGTGCTAAACTGATGCAGAAAATGCAGGATAAAAGGAAAAATAGTCAGTGTGAGATATCCCACAATAGCTAAGCGTATTCAGCGCTCGAAATCACGCTCATGTTTTTACAATAAGAAAAAAGGATTTAAATGACTTGGGATGTTTCATGGGCTGTCGTATAGAAAGAGTGAAAGAAGGCTGGTGGGTTACGAACAAGTCTCCAAACAGAAGGTTTATTGGATTCTTTCACCAGCAAATGAGCTGGGTTCGACAAATCAGTGCAGGAGCTGCCGAGCATAAGAAAGCATGAGAAAATTGGTGAAATCACTGCAAATACACTTAATCTTAAGTGACTCCTTCATCTAACACCTGCCAAACCTCTCTTTGCTTCACAATGGTCTTTGAATGTCACCCAGCGCTAAGTTACAAAGACTTTTTCTTTATATTGTTTAAATCCTAAAGCAATTCCTCATTTGAAGTTTTCTTCCCACATGGAAAATACCCATTTTCGGGAACATCCTCAGTACATTCTCAAGACTGTGATGTTCTTAGATGCTTTCCTGAGTGATTGTCTCCAAGAGGCCATAATTGAGGCTATATTTTATATATAACCTAAGATAACCACAGGATAGTACATATTCTACAACACAGCTGCATGGATACACACAGCTAAATCCATCTAGCTGTATTTTTAATAAATTCAAGCTCCTAAATGAAAAGCATGGATACAATGAGGGGACCATTTTCTGTCTCTCTGTAGTGAATCGCCCGCGCTGCACCCCAGAGCCGGGGTGACTCCATCAGCCACCATGATGCATTGGGGTCCCTCCTTGCTCTGAGTGTCTCTGGCAGCTGAGAGGAGAAAACCCAGCAGCGTTCGCTTCCTCGGGTACCTGGGTCCTCTGGAGACACCGGTCTCACTGCAGCGCAATGCGTACGTAGGTGACCCCTGCGATGAAGCCATCCCTACCACCCTCACCATCTGTACTAACCTGGCAGCAATTTTCTCCTGGCCATGGCCGCTGCCCGATGGCTTTCATATTCCACAAACGCAAAACCCCTGTTTTTGGTTTTATCGGCTGCACTAGGGTAGACAATGACATCCACAACTCCATCCGTGACTTTCTTCATCTCTGCTAAAATTTCCTCCCTCTTCTTCGTTTTGGGGATCCCTCCCACAAACAGGCGGCAGTTGTCCACGCTGGCACAGACTCCGAGGAGACGCCCGTTCCTGAGAATAAACAACATTGCTGGTTAGTCAGGAGTCAGGATCAGTTCTCAAGAAGAGGAAAAATTTAAATAAAACCCCCCTCTTGTCCCAAAATGCAAGGTCAAACGCAAGGCCTCCTGCTCCTGCAGCATATGTTGTTTGGGATATTCAAGCGGTTTTGCTCAATGCAAAAGCTAACGTGAAGGCTGACACTCTGCTAAATTCAACATCAACGTAAGGCAGCACAGTTGAAATGAAGGATTTGAGATCAGGGAGAAACCAAAGCCAAATTTTGCTTTTGCCTCTTGGGATTCTCCCTTTTGCTGTTTGCAAAAACGGCTGACACTAGGCAACTGTACCTACCACCCATGGTCACAGCAGTGACTTTTGTGTTGCCACCAGTATAAGCCAGGGTTCATTGTGTTCACCAGTGACTTGTAGCTTCCCAGTCACTGTTGGGCCTCACAACTGAGGTTTTGGGGAAAGAAAATCCCTTGTCATGAGAGACACCATTTGGGGGCTTACTGATGCCAACTGTTGTGCAGACCCCAAAGTAAAAACTTCCTTACATGCACTTTACTTACTTCTTTGTGGTCCAAGTACCTCTTGCAGGTTTTGAGAAGTTAAAAACTTCTTTAGAGGAGTCTTTGGAACATGGGCAGTAAGCAGAGGAGGTGGAGGTGGATGAAGGTGGATCTTTAAGACCTTCCAACCTCTGATACAATCACGTTTCCAAGCCTTCCCTGTGTGCCTTGTGACCTGCTCATCCTTAGGGTTGCTAGTAAAGCAATTCACAACCCGTCTTTTTTTATTAAAAACAAAAATGAAAGCCATAAAATTGCCAGAATGGTTTGTCTCTAAATGATTCTAAGCAAAGGCATCGACTCATCCCACTTTGAACTGGAAAAAAAGTGTGGTTGAAATCAAAACAAAACATATTGATGGGCCCATATGTTGTTGATTTCTGGGTGTTTTGTTCCCAATTTTTAGTCACAAACATGAGGGCTTTTTCTGTTCCTATCTATTAGGAATTGTCACTGTTTCGCCAATTGGTTTCCATCCTATTTCACCATTTTTTGCAATTGCTCTGTCTCCCAGAACATATCTGCAGTATAGGTCATGAGAGAGACTGTGAATAGGAATAAATCAACAAAAAACAGCCCAGAGGGGAACATGAAATAAACAGCAATGGTTAGGAGAAAGTTAATTTGATCCAAAGCAAAATATTTTTTCCAATGTTCTGGTAGATTTTTTTTTTTTTTGTAAGTAAGACATTTCCTGCAAAATATCTTGGCTCTGATGAGTCCTACATACTGCCTTTGTACTATGGCATAAAGCAATGACTGCACAGGGAGACAAGAGATGGTTTCCTCTTAAAGCTTGGGTATCTAAATAACCTTCCTCTGGGCTGCAAGGAAAAATATGCCTTACACAACAAAAGAGATTAATATATATGATTTAAAGTTGATGTGAAGGTGTTTGCCACGCTTACCTAATTTCATAATTATTGAGTTGCTTTATTGCATTCTTCGCCTCCTGTTTATTCGAGAAGGTCACAAAGGCATAGCCCCTGTTGTTACCATTAAAGTCCATCATCATTCTCATTTCATAGATTTTACCAATCTGCAAATAGAAAGAAAGTTTTGTAAAGCAAGATGGGAGGTGTTTAAACAAGACCGGGTGCTTCCTTGACTATATCACGTCAGAGCTCCACCAGCAGTCTGGGCATCATCTCCAGTTCAGCCTCAAAATGAAGCTTTGATCATCACTAGCCTCTGCAATGCAACTACCCACCATAAAGTCTTACTTTTTCACACAGTGGTATAAGTTCATCTTCAAAGAGGTCTCGGGGCAGTTTCCCAATAAAGATCTCACACCCCCTCTCCGGCGGAGGGCCATCCCAGCCGGGTGGTGGGCCTCCATATTTCCTCTGCCCATTTTCCTGCCATGGAGAAAAATAAAAGAATGGTTTAGATATAGATTTTAAATGTGGATGTAACCAACCCCTTCCCAGGGAATGACACTTTAGACATGCTCTGTTACCAGTGAGCTGGAGGCAGACGCTCTCCTTCCCTTCAAGAAGCAACTCTTTACAGACTCATCAGAGATAACATAGTGTGCATTGGCTGCCCCACTGCCACATCTGTATTGAAGGGTTTTGATAACCCAGTTAGCATGCTGGTGATGTACTGGAGAAGAGTCTGGTTTGTACTAGTTGAGTTTTGCTAAGGAACATGCATCAGTGTATGCTCTGCAACTCAATTGCTACTTCAGATGTCCAAGATGGAGACAGTCAAATACCTCCTTGGAAAATGTAGGTCTTCTTGGCTATGGGAGGTCCATCTCTGTGGACTGTGTGTTAGTTGTGGACTGTGTAATATAACACTTGCAAAATTTATAACTTGTCATGATTCTTCATCCAATTATAAACATTTATTAGCAATTATATTGCCTGTTATTTTAGTAATTGATGGAGAGCTTCCTACTCTACAGACCAAAGAAAAGATACTGGAAGGGTCGTGTTTGAAAGAAGAAGGACTTTTCAAAAGCAGAAGGCACCTGGACCTCAGAAAATGTTAATGTAGGGGGAAAACTGGGGATGAAGGTAGAAATTTGGAGAGAGATGTGGACAGAGTGAAAGGGGTCAGCCAGGGAGCCCGAGGCGTCATTGGCAGTAGGTGATGCTGGAGCTACTCAACGCCCTTGAAAAAAGATATTTGTGCCAGCAGTTGGGCTTAGTGAAGCGGTAGCAATGCTTGGCACAAGGTGTGGTGAGGACCTGGGCCTGGAGATGGGCGTGGAGAAATGGTGCACCCCAACACCCACCCCTTCCTGCACTCAGGAGCGGTGAAACCCTTTCTCCAACTGTGCCAGGCATTTCAGAGGGAGACCAGCAGGGCAGAAGGTCTGGGCAGAGGAGATGACAGAAGCAGCCCCGCAGGGGTGACAGAGGAGGGCCCTCGATGGTGGGAGGCCATGCGAGGGGCAAAAGATGACACCTGCCTACCCAAGAGTTTCTTTAGGCAGGGAGCAAGTCTTTGCCCTGAATAATATTCAAAGATGTGAAGACCAGCCAATATTTCCTCTTTTCGCTGTGTTTTTGCTATGTAAGTGTGGTTTCTGCCTCCTCTCCTATTGTTACTCATCTTTCCTATATTTCTTGTTTTCCTTCTTTCCTTCCTTCGCATGCTTTCTTCCTCCCTCCCTCTCTCCCTCCCTCTTCCTTCCTTCCTTCCTTCTTTCCTTCCTCCCTTCCTTCCTTCCTTCCTTCCACCTCCTTCCTTTCTCTCCTTCCCTCTCGCTCCCCTGTCCTGCAGCAATGCCCTGCTCCCAGAGGAGCTGGGACTCTGGTCATTTTTGTATTTTTGGCTCCCTGATCATTTCTGTAGTCATTTCCCACTCTGGGATTATTCCAGGCAAGTGAGTGCTTGTAGGGCTGAGTGAAGAGGAAGGCCTAAAGCACGTAAGCAAACAGGGATCCTTGCAGGAAAATAAGAATATACCAGGAGCTCTTTCAGTTTTCCTGAGTCTATAACAGGCCCTGAATTATCCGTGCTCATTCCTGTATTGCAAATATTTTCAGTGTAGTGGTGGAGTCATGGGGACATTTGAATTTATGGATGAATTCTTATAGCAAATCTAACAGGAAGACCATGATGTTTCAGGCTTTTTTTCTGCCCCCAGTTTGGCTGAACTTTGAGCACGTTGCTGGCGTGGGATTTTTCTGTCTCTCAAGCCATTTGTTAGGTGAAGACAAAGAGTGATGGTTGTGTTTTGTGTTGTTGCGGTCATCTGCAATCTTCACCGGCGTGTCAGCTGGAGGAAAGCTGAGCTCATCAATTATGATCTGAAAACGGTCAGGGAAGTCTTATTGTCCCACTTTAAGCCAAGTGAGAGACAATCAAACAGTTCTTTGTTTTTTTCATTTTGTCGATGTCTGTGGGAGCTGGTGTGCGAGGAGGCACAGCAAGAAATAAAGTCTTCCCTCAATCTGCAGTGGCTTCGTTTGTGGCTTGAAGGCAGCATCTCAACAAACTCATCTTGACAAAGTGTCTGGAGGGACGGAGGACTTCATCATCCACTTCACAAAGATGAGTGACCCTGGTGTGCATTGAGGAAGAAGGTGTTTGGCTGCACCAATAGATAGGTTGGAAGAAAAGCCCAAAGAGATGTGGAAAAGGAAATTAGGAGGAAAACAAAAAAAGATAAAATAGTAAGCTTAGAATGGAAAAGGTAGGGAGAAAGAAGTTGGGGTGCGCAGCGGCTGGGGATTGAAACCCATGGTTTAGGAATGAGCTATAGCCAGACGTGACAGTATGAAAAACTGAAGACAAGGATAAAGAAAGCCACAGTAAATATGAGACATAGATAAATTATTTATCTTCTGGGTCAGGTACAGCAGAGAGCCTCCTCAAGGGCAACAAACCCAGCTGCTGGCCTGGTCCTGGGGTGCACACAGGATTTAGGGCTGTAGGAAAATGCTTTTTCCCAGGAGTCTCAGTTTTTGCTTTGGGCTGTTGTGCCCTCTAGTGCTATGCAAAGCAAGGCAAAGTTCAAGGCAGGCACCTGCCTAAAATTCAGTGTTTCCAGTTACTTCTTCCAGGATGCAAGGTCAGTCATATTAGTGCCCAATGCTTTAGAAAAATTAGCTTGTTTTGGTCATGCTAACTGAGAAAGACTTCTTCAGATGGCTTTTGAAGGACATGCCCAGTCTCCTCCTGCCCTAACCAGCGGAGGCTTTGCACTTGGAGACCTTGAAGACTAACCTGGGAGCAAACCTTTTGTGTCTGGGCAGGTGAGAGACCGTCCTCACATGCACTTGTACGTGCGTGAGGGTCTGTACAAAAGGCAGATCTGGTGGTGACGTGTTGGACTTCCTATGGCCAACTCTGGACCTACGCTCTTCTGACACTTTGTTTAGTGGGTTTTCTTTCCTACGCTACCACTGCAGCCATGGCTTTGAGACAGCAATCCCAACCTTTCCCAACATTTAGCAGTGCTCAGGGTTTTTTTTTTTCCCCACCCTTATCATAATTTGGCATCGGGCAAAGAATTCCTAGAGGAATAAGATCCTGCTTCATAAAAGACAGCATCTATTACATGTAGTTCTGTGCAGCACATATCTTAGAGAAAAACAGAGAGAAGAAGAATGAGCAAGGAGCGCTTCATGCGTACAGATTCGCTGCTCAAGCCCACGATGCAACGCATCGCTTCGGGATGAAGCCAGACACTGCGCACAAAAGGACGTGACCATGAGTTCCTACCTGGATCAAATTATATCCCGTTCGCTGAATTAACGCACGGAGGGCGGCTTCTTTCTGTGTGCCGGTCAATCCATCCCCGGATTTGTGATTTGATTCCATTGTGAGTGATTATCAGCAAAAAATCAGGTTAATTAGGGGTGCTCACTGCAATCAAATTTAAGATAAATTAAATAAATTAATACGGCTAGGAGGAGAAAGTCCACCCTCCTGAGAAAGTTAACAGGATTCTTCTTCCTAAATCAGTTATTTTGAGATAAAACAAAAAAAAACCACCATAGACCGTGGAAAAAAGCAAAAATATCCCCCTCACGTTGCATGAAAATAAATAGCATTTAAACCCACAGTCAGATTTCGGACAGCACTCCAGTGAGACGCAGAGGGACATATTGGTGCATGTATCTTAGCAGGGAAACACATGTTAGATGCCTAATCCTGCGCTGAGTACACGATGACGAGTCCATCATGCCATGGTCTCCCGTTGATGCTGGGAAGGGAACCTTGTACAAGCCACGTCCGGCACTTTACGAGAAACAAGACCTAGGTCCAGATTTGGCCTATTTTTAAAAATCAAGAACAAGGGAGAACTTCAGATCTGTATCTAGCTTCAGGGCTGGAACAACCTTGGGTTCAGGTGTTTTGATTCAGAGCTGTAGTTTTAGGTCATATCTAATTAAAGTTGGGGGTTTTTTTTTAAGTTTTGTTTTCGGGTTGAAAACACCATAAAGCTGAAATCTGAATCAGGTTGCACACTGGCAAAGGGGCATTTATAAGATGGACTCACCACCTATAATTTCAGGCTGTCCCATTTTTCCTGCATGCAGAGCTTTGAGCTTGTGCAAAAACCATTCGTATGGGCCAGGCGTAGAAACAGGGTCTGCAGGGGCAACGTTGATCATGACTCATGATCATGGGCTGGTGCTGAGCACCAGAAAGAGCAAAACCAGTTGCCTCCTTGGGTCCTCGTAGCCAGGGCACGTGCTGTGGGCTGGTAGGACCAAGAACTTCATAGTAGGAGATGCCTAAATCGTGTTATCCAAAATGGTTGTTATTGCCTTAAATTGCTTTCTGTTGTACAAAGGTGGAGGCAACGAAAGGCGATGGTAACTCCCAGGCTTGCTTGGAGAGCGAACAGGGACAGAAGGGGCCGGGGAAATCTGGAAGAGCAGAAGGGGGAGACAGAAAGGTGGAAGGAGGATGGATTGCTGTGGGTGCGCCCTGAGCTAATGCTAAATTTTGGGGAAAGGACCCTAAAAAGTCTGCCCGTACAGCAGATCTCTTGGTGCACGTAACACGAGCATTGCACATAAAGAAATGCAGGTAAAGAAGTGCAACATATCTGGCTACGGCAGATTTCCTGAGGGTGCCACATTGCTATGCAAATACCAGAAAAAGCCTTTTCCAATAAGTGGCTGTTTAACATCAAAATCTTTCATTAGCGCATGACACTTTTGGGGTTCATGGAAGGAAGAGCTAAGGTTTGAAGCTGGCCACTTTGCCTTTGGACACTACTTGCTCTGTGCTCCTATATCTTTGTATCCTGGAAGATTTAAAGAGGTGCTTTGAATTTAAATAGATGGATTGTTCTCAGCACCAAAAATGGGTCACGAGCCCAGGTGCTTGGAGGATCTCAGCTTGTGCCACTCGGGCTCTGCCACACTGAGCTCCAGAGACCACAACTTAAATAGAAATAGAGACATCTCAGCAGTGCCAGATTTTGGAGCTATTTATTGCTGAGGTTTGTGAGACCCTTCCGATTTTATTTTTGCCATGCTCCCAGGTTCTCCAGTGTTTTAATTACTACCAATGTGTAGGGGCTGACAGATGGACTGTCCAATGCAATAGCTCTCTCCTGTCTCTAACTCCAAAACGAGTGTTTTCTGCAGCAACTGGAGCCCAATTAATGTTTTGTTTTGCCCTTGCTGAGGGCGGCAGCAAAACCCCAACGATGCTCGTGGTTTCTGTGCCTGCCGATGCCTCCAGAGCTGGGGTTCAGCACGGCGCGGGGCAGGATTAGCACACTGCTGTGCAAAAACGAGTTGGACGCTTTCCCAGGCTGCTTAGGAAGAAAAAAGCAGTTGTTCAAAAAAAACCTATTAAAATCCAAATTGCTTTTGCATCCTCCCCTGCCTGGGCAGAGATACCCTATACGCACCCTATAGAGGAAAACTCTGGCATACTGCAAATTTGGCCCCTCGTATTTTGCTTTTGTTGCATCCTGGTTTCATCAGGGGTGTGAGCGATCAAATTGCAGCACTTGGTGCAAATTTGCACAGCGCTCCACGAGTCTCTGTTAACCCTTATATCTGGTCTCGAGCCCATCCTCACATACCCAAAGGCTGGGACAGAGGTGGGGACGAAAATGGACAGTTGCGCTACGCGGATACATTCACCGCCTCGGATTTCATCCTTTTTTTTCTTCTCTATCGGGTGTACCAGTGCCGCAGCAACCTGCTTCCCGACGGGGCGGCTGCGTCTCCTCTCCGTGCCGGGAAAGCGGCTGGACCGCAGCCAGGCAAACCTCGGCGGCTTTCCATAGCGGCTGAGGTTTCCAGACTGTCCCCAGCCGCGACCTAGATAGATTAAGTAGCGTAAGAGCCTTTTTTTTTTCTTCCCCCTCCCCCCCAGCAAATTGCACTATTTCACGCTGCACTCCCCTACGGGCTGGGTGTCTCAGCGACTGCTGCTTTGAATGCATTTGCATGTGGAGCCTTAAATGCCATACGTCTCTGTACCTCTCCTTCGGGGAGGAGTAATTTCCAGTAACATCTCACTCCAGGTGATGCTTTCATGCTAAGCAGCCAGCACAAGCCGCAGGGCTGGGGGATGGATGGAAATAGAGCATCTCCCTGGCTGATGCATTTACAGCAGGAACAATATCCCTCTTCGGCTTCTGCCTTATTAGATAAGACCAGACGAGCTCTTCTGGGCTCTTCCCGTAAGGCATGCTGCAAATTTTTTAGGCTCTAGACCAGCCCGTCTAGACATCGGTGTACTCCAGCATATGCTCAAGCAATCTGCTAGGAATAAAGGAGCAAGAGCGTTCAAGGTTGCGAAAGGTATTAATCACAGCCGCTGCAAAATCCGGTGTTGCAGACTTCCACGCATTTTTCGAAAGTGCCAGAAAAATTGGTCGGGGGGTGTGTGTTAACGATGATCTGGCCTTAATCTGTGCCCAGTGCTTCCATATGCTGCCGCCTTTGAAGAAAGCCCGGCTGGCCCCAAGGAAACAGCCCTTCCCCGTGCGAGCGCTGGAGGATCCCCATCCCTGGGGATGCCCCGACTTGCCCGGACCATGACCCTCAGCAGCCTGCTGCAGCTGCAGGATTGGTCCCGGTGGAAGCGGGGTCCGGCTGGAGACCCCCACCCCAGGGGTGCCTCCCCCCTGAGTTACTCTGCAGGTCTCCACTCCTGATTCAGGAGGAGCATCGGAGGCCGGGGCTGGACAAGGCTGGGGCTTGGATGCGCACGTGGACGACCCAATGCCCCATTCGGATCTGTTTTTGTAGCACCACTCTTAGAAATTAGGTCCCTTCTCCTAATTACCAGCCCAAAGTCATTCACAGCTAATTTATAAGCCTTGTTTGCTAGAGAGCTTTCCTCCATCCGTTGGGTTTCCCTGGGATGGAAACAGAAATCACACCTCTCTTTTTTAAGAGGTATAAATCCCAACACAACAAACCCCAAGCACAGCAAAACAGGCTTTCTAGCCCCCAATTTTTCAAGCACCTTTTCTCTCCCCCCTTCTCTCCTACCTCCCTTGGCCTGAGGACATCTACACACCTTCTTGGACAGGGCACCTTCCCACCTCCGCCACCCGAGGGTCCGCTTCCTTCAGTGCATCCAGGCTGGCTATTTCCAGGATACAAGTCACGGGGGGATGCTTTATTTCTGAAACTGGTGGGATTTCAGCACTTTCCCCTTATTCCAGGCATCAGCCTCAGCCCTTGCAGTGGTGCCGGTGTGCTGGGCTATTTTTTTTTATCGTTAAGGGTAAGGGAAGAGAGCTGCTGTCACGGGACCCGGGGAAACATGATTACTTTCTCTCCTTCTTTGTTCCCTGGGCCATTAATCAATTAGCAAATCCACCCTCGCAGGGGGAAAACTCCCCTTCCATGGCTGCTGCTGGAAAGTGTGAATGACTGCAGCAAATGAAGGTGGTATTTTTAGCACTATTAAAAAAAAAAACAACCTACCACTTTTAATAGAAATAATAGAAGTAATGGAATTCAAACTTTTTCAGGGGTTTGACCCTGAAAGATGGCTTGCTGTTAAAAATGACCATTATGCTAAAAGAAAAGAAAAAAAAAAAGGGGGGGGAGGTTGCATTTAATTCAGATGTTTATATTGAAATTAGGACCTTCAGAGGTGCAAACTGTCCAGGTGCGTTTCCTATTTCATCCCCATTTTTGACAAAATTTTTAACAATACCGAGTTTTTTAACTACCAACATTTTTAACTACTGAGTTAACATGCTCACAGAATCAAGAACTCCGCACCATTAGAAAAGGAAGGTACTGCTTTTATCTTAAATCAGAGCATCGCTTCGTTTGATTTTCCTCTCTCCATTGAACGCTCTCATTTATTTTAGGTTTCTATTAAAGCTCTAAAACGCTAAGACAAGAAAAGGTACTTTTACGCCTAGCAAACCCCATATCGACAAGAAACAAACTTATTATAATACTGCTTCACCTCTCCATGACTATTTCTACACAAGGTTTCCTTGCCAGCTACTGCAGGCAGATCCTACGGCTTTCCTCCATCCAGCCAGGAGCAAGATGAATCCAGAAGCTTTTACCCCCCAAAAACATGGATTTTACTTCGCTTTTGGGTCATTTGCTTGGAAAAGGGGGAATCGTTTTCCCCATTCAAGGGATGTCTCCTGTGCCGGGATTTTTGATGAGAGGAGGACAGGTGGGATTTGCCGCCGGACCCTGCTCTCTTCCCCCACCGCTTTTGCACCCTGAGCCTGCCCCTTCGCAACCCGTTTGGGGAAACCTGGTTACTGTTTCCATGAATGAGATAACGAAACCCTGTTTATCCTGCGCGGATCAATACACCTTCGTGTTTGAATGTGTTGAGCCACTTGGACACATTTAATGAAGGCCGTTTTGCACCAGTAGCCCCCCGATGCAACCGCTCCTCGTGAAGAAAAACAACCTTTGAAAAGACTGGATGAGTATATTCACTCTTTACCAAATAACCCAAATAGGTAGTTACTAGAGAGGCTATCTTCCTTTAGGTTATCAGCTTGCTTTTCAAGGTTTGGGGTTTTTTTTTCTCCCTCCAGGCTCCAAGCAAAATACATTCATATACAGAGATATATAGAGATATATATAACACGAAGCATTCATATTCTTCCTAAAAACAGACACTTGAAGCTTCCCCAGCTGCCACCAGCTCTTTGCTGGGGTGAGACACCCTGCAGGACAGTCTGATTGACAAACGCAGCACGAGGCTTTAGTTCCTTTGCTTTCCAGGGCGTAGGGTTTTTTTTTCCAGCTCAGGTGGTCCCACGGCAAGTGGGAACTCATAGGTATTTGCAGGAAAGCAGGATAAATTCAAAGTAATGGAAAAGCACTGCACGCTTTGCAGCACACAAGCCTTGGGAAAATATTTCACGTATAAAGCAGCAAATTTTTTGCTCGGCCTCTTTTGCTTGGGAAGCGGCTTCTCTCTTTGAAATACCTTTCCTCTCACACACGGATTTTGCAGCTGTGTTACCAAATGCACACAACATGCCCCAAAAAACCCATTCTGGGGATGAAGGGCGCCTGATGCTGAGCCCAGCCTCCTTCCCCCCCATTTTATTTGCAGCATCACGTGCCGGATGCTTTGAAGCTAACCTCCCTCCCGCGCCTGCTCCCACCCGAGCCTCCTATTCCGCCGGGGGAAAATAGCTTAAGAGAAGCATTATGTATTGGGCAGCTAGTTGGAAGAGATTTGGGAAAATTGAGATTTTTTTTTTTTAGGAGCAGCGATTGCCTTTGACATGGAAACCCACCTTTTGCAAAGAGAAGGAGGAATAAGAAGTCAGCTGGAAAGATCTCTAATGATTACCCCTAGAAAGTTGCGCTTTAACAAATCAAGACCGAATTTATCGCAGGGAAAATTCCTGCTCCCCCCTCCACCTTGTCTGGCTTCGCTTTTCTGGCAACCGCCGGCAATCGGTGGGGGGAAAGCAGTAAAAAAAGCTCCTCGCCGCTGCCGCCGGGCAGGAATTACGCCGAAGCCCCCGAGGAGCCCCTTCTCTCCCCACCTTGCTCATCAAAAACTCGAGGCGAGCGGTGCGGGGCTGTGCTGGTGCGTGGGTCCAGCCGCACGGTGCAGGGGGGACCTGGCCCCCCCAGTCTGGCCCCACCAGTGTCGGGCAGCACCCCAGGCGTGAATTTGCTGGTGGGGCACCAGGGTGGGGGGAAGGCGCGCGATGGAGCTGCTCCTTCCCCATCCCACCAAAAGCCCCATTTCGCGAGGGTCCCGGTCCCCGCGCCCCAAACCTCGGGGTAGGATGAGTGGCCGCGTACCTGAGCAATTTTGGAGATCACCACCCGGGAAAAAGGTCTCCTTGATTATGGAGAGTTTGCAACGTGTCACTCCGGTTATTCCCTAATCATCATATCAAACTCCAAAGGTTCAGCAGTCCCGGGGCTGGTTTACAGTCCCTGCGGGTTAAACGTTAACCCGCTCTATCTCCCGGCTCCCTGCAGGCCTTTGACCAGATAGCTGGGTCACCGACGGCACCTACCCAGGCCCATTTTTTTGTAAATAAATGCAAAAGACTGAAGTCAGATCGCAGCTTAAAGACCGGCCCTGCGCTACCATTTTGATGCCGGTTCGTTTGCTCCGCGCCAAAGGCTTTCCCAGCTGATCCGTCCCCGTGGCCGCTGCTCTCCCCAGGAGAAGGGACACAGCCTTGTGCCAGTCCTGGCTTCAACTGGAGGTTTTGCATTGCTGGAGGAAGGTGGCAGGAGGGATAAATCCCTCTTGCTGGTGGCCTAAGTGCACGTAGCCTGCAAACTGCAGGATTGCAGGAATTGCTATGAAAACATCGACCGAGCAAAGACTAAATATACTTGCAGCGAGGAAAGCCAATGCAGGTTTTGGGGAGGNCTCCTCATCAGACTTGTGCTCCAGGCCCTTCCCCAGCTCCGTTGCCCTTCTCTGGACACGCTCCAGCCCCTCAATGTCCTTCTTGGAGTGAGGGGCCCAAAACTGGACCCTAACAGTAATGAAATGGGTACCACGGTGGTTTGGCAGAGTAATTTCATATGATGTGCAAGTTTAGTACCCCAGCGTAAGGATCCGTCCCTGCAATCGCAGCCCACTGTGGCTACCTCTCACCTCGGTGCTGGACCACCACCATGCCACAGCCCGCTGGTCCCAAAACTGGCCCCCACTAGCAACCTTTGCCTATGCTGATGCTGAACTACATTTAAGGCAGTCTCGGGCTTCGTTTCGCGGCACGTTAAACAAAGCGTTTACGATTAGGTGTTGCTGACACTTCAGGTTTGGAAAAGTGCCATGCCGGTGTTTGCTCAGCTTTAAAAGCATTAGGTGTTCCTGTGCGGCGGGTGGATAACGGGGGTCTCGCTCCCCCAAGGCAACCGCTGTCTCACCGAGGTGCTGCCTCATTCACCCATTTCTTGGCCCCCAAAATGTGACTGCTCCCAAGGAAATGTCTGCCCTCCAGTATCCACCTTTCTGCTGAATTCAGGGGCTCAAATGCAGATTTTGGAGCATATTTAAAAAAAAAACAAAAACAAACAATGACCGCCTACCACTGAGCACAGTACCCAGAGAAGGTTTGGGGTCTGCTGCTTCTCCTGAACTCCTGGGCAGAGTTTGGGAGTGACAGGCAGATATAACATTGGATTTTTTTCCTGTCAAAGGGATTTTTCTGTCTTTAGTGTGCCATCCTATCTCATCTGTCATAAGGAATTGATAAGATTTGATCATCCGTGACATCACATTTCAGGCTTAATGCCAGTGTGCCAGCGAGCACCTTGGACTCCGCAGGGAAACGATTTGAAATAATTCAGCGGTCAAATAAATGCCGCTGCCCTGAAATTCTGACAGTGGGAGGAGCAAATCAGCTCCAAAAAATGAAATGTCATGCGTCTTCATGTGACCACCGCTAAAAAGGAGTAATGAAGAAGTCTCTCTGGGGGAACGAGAGCAAAGTGAGATGTTACCCAAGCGCGGGTAGCAGAGGAGTCTGATGATACGTGAGCAAGACTGGAAAGTCTTTCTGGAGAGGAAAAGCCATCTGCTCGTTAGATGAAATGCAGGTGGCCAGTGGGGTTAGATGTGTAAATAGAAGAGTTTGGGATGGAAAGCCAGTCGCTAAGCCCCATTTTGGGGTAGACACTGACTGTGCTTCTGCTGGATTGACCCACAGGTGTTGGGGGAAGCGTGACAACACGTATGGGCATGGGGGACCCACGGAAAGCCATTCAGATGCCAAAGGAGTTAGGATTTTAGCATAATTTTTTGAAGGCCCTCGAGTGGTGCAGGAAAGGCAGCTGTGATGCTTTTCTTCTCTGTCTTCCTCTCTCCGGGGCAGGTTTTGCTCAGAAACGGAAAAGTGATCAAAAGGGGAGACGTGATCTGTGTTTATGTTTCCTTGAAAGCTTCTCAAGAGGCATAGTCAAGAAGCCCCAAGAGCAGTAAGACATAATTGTTCCCTTTTCCATGATCATGCCAGCAGCAGGTTGCCTGTTGGAGGGTTTCCCTCCGCTTGCCAGGTGGGATCAGGGAAAAGCACTTCCAGCTCAAGAAAAATGATACTTGAGCAGGTGTCGTGTTAATTCCTCACTGCCACAAAACCCCTAAGGTGGACCCAATCCTCCAGCTTCCCCTGGAAGTGCGGCAAGAAATTTCCCGGGATGCCCAGCAAGGGCAAACCTCCATCTCGGCTGTGACAAGTCCTGCTGGCTGGGGATCAGTAGCTGTCCATTAGCATAGTAATGAAGCCATTAAAAACATCTTTGATTTCAGGAGGAGCAGGGTCCCCTGCTCAGGACCTCTTGGGGGGTCACTTCTCGGTCTCTGCTCGCTCAGGTTTTGAAATAGGGAAGATTTTAATTTAGCATCGGGCTTTCCTTGAGCCTTGCTGGGGAGGCTCAGGGGAGAAGGGGGTGGGAACTCAGCAGAACATGATTTTGGAAACGACCAATGCTAGGGACATTGTCCACATCCATTAGAAATGGCTTGACGTGCTGCAGTGGGCAAATGTTCCTAGGCTCCACGTTGTCCCAAAGTCACATGAGTTTCAGTGGGTTCCTTGGCTTGGGCAGCTTATATAGTGCACAAAGAGACTTTGCAAGAAGGACAGACACAGCTTAAAAAGTATAAAGCATATATATACACTGGTTAATACATGTGCTGATTAGCTGAGACTTGGGTGCTTCTAGGCCAGGCAGTAAGGCGTTCGCCACCCTCAACTGGACACCTGGGGAGACTTTGCTGGCTGGTCATCGGCCGGGTGGGCAAGGTTCACCTCCTGACCTGTCATCAGCCAGGTGGGGAGGGTTCACCTCCATGACGCCTGGGAAGGGGACCTCAAGGATGTTTCCAGTGCCCTGATTGTCCCCTCAGCTTTCTGTATTGGAGCATTTTCCTCTGAATTGTTGAGCTGGGAGTGGGTCCAACTCAACCACATCTTCTCTTTTACCTTCCTTAGCTCGCGTGACTCTCCCTGATGGTTTTCTCAGGTGTTTTAACCAAGGCTGTGCAGCTGGGCTGGGTCTGCAAGAGGCCCTGGAGCCCATAGGAGCTACAGGTGAGACCAAGCAAGTCCTCACTGGAAAGCCAGCTGCAGCAGATTTGGGAGAACCGGCTGCCAAGTGGTGAGAAGATAAAGGGCTGGAGCCAGCCTCAAAGACCCCTCTGCTTTAACATGGAGAGAAGGACTTGTAAGGGGATGTCTGCCATGCAGTGGGAAGGAAAGCAGAGGATCTCCCAAGGTAGGAAGTGATGGGGAGTCTTGGGGGGAGGGTGGAGAGCTATGGATACAGATGTTCTCTCCAAAAGACTGATCTGGCTTTGGGTGCTGGGGTGGTGAAGGAGCCTCTGTGCATCCCCACATCTGGTGATGTGGGATGGTGCTGGAGGCTGCTCCCTAAGTCCTTGTTCATAGAGGCTATGTGTGTTTTTTACATAACCCAGTAAGTTATGTGCAGACCTTTGCTGGGCTTTAAGAAACACAAGACCTCATCTTACTTTTTGTTGCGTGGAGCTGTGACCTATGGTATAAGAAGACCTGCCTTCTTGAGTCTTGGAAAACCATAAAAGTGGTGATAAGGTTGAGTGTTAATAGCTCAGCTGTAATCTAGATGTGTCTGTGATGCCACCACCCCTCCCTTGCTTGGTAGTGTTGAAAGCATCTCCCGAGTCCCCTCTTTGCTCCGCTTGGTGCGGACACCCGGGTTAGGCTGACCATGCTGCGCTCCAGATGTGCGGACACCCGGGTTTAGGCTGACCATGCTGCGCTCCAGATGTGCGGACACCCGGGGTTAGGCTGACCATGCTGCGCTCCAGATGTGCGGACACCTGGGTTAGGCTGACCATGCTGCGCTCCAGATGTGCGGACACTGGGTGCAGTGGCCCTGCGGTTAGCGTCGTGCCCACTGCAGGGGCATAGTCTGCTGGAAATACAGGAGGAAATGCGAACAGGACTTTGAATTTTCCCAAGTGGGATATAGATTCAGTAGGGCACATATAGGTTATTAGGGAGGGTTATGTATGTATGTGTGTGTGCGCTAAGAGCCGTGAGTTACAGATTGTGTTGAACACATTACAGCTCATTATAGCTATATAAACATTGTTTCGGTCCCTTTCCCCAGAATAAAACTGCGTACCGTAATGCTACTGTGGTCTATAATTATAAACAATTCAATTTAAATCTTTATGGTTTCAAAAAACAATCCTACGTTTCAGCAGCCTGCAGCATAGCCTGCCAGAGAATTGCTTCTAGGCTGCGAAGGAGTTTATATTGGAACAAATAGCCTCTGTGTGTGTATGTATATATCTGTGTATATATATATATTAAAAAAAATGTAAATATATGAAAAAACTCTTCTTCCCAATTCCAAAACTGACATTGGGTAAAAAAAAAAAAAAATCTTTTCAAAAATTGGCATGAATGGGGTTTCTGCATCCCCATCCCCAGGGATACTCCTGCCTCTTGCGTTGCCACTTTTCCCTTGTTATGGCTGAGACGATTCGGGTTTGATCATGCCACAGAGAAGCAGTAGTGATTTGCCGCTGGCACACGTTGTGCCCAGAGGACGTTGGATTGAGCCGATGCCAAAGAAAATAGAATAAATTATAAAAGTTTTGTGTGTCTGTGGCTTTAAGATAAATCTGTGGTCATAAGTACTCCTTTGATTTATGATAGTTTGATATGAGCTGTGTTTGTGCAGGGCTAATGTTTGGATATTGATCAAATATTGACACTACACTGGTCCATGAATGTCCTATTCCCCTGCTTGCATGTCCAATGTCTTTTGTAATGCGGTGCGTGAGCCTGCCGCGATTGCGACTTCTGCAGCCTCGTGGGTTTTCTGCAAGTGCTACTGATGGGGATCACAAGGGGAAAAGCATAAATAATAGTTTTGTAATTCCATCCTCGTTCCCTGGTGTAATGCCAGCCTGGATAATCATAATGCAGAAGCCGAGCCCTCTATGTGAGCGCAGGTAACTGTACTGTCAAGCACATGAAACGTGTTTGTTCCCAATCTGTCTGCTCGATATTGGTTTCTAAAATCCATCTCAAAAAAAAAAAAAAAATTGCAAAAAAGTGATTTAAAACAGGAGCTGGTGGCAATGCTGGTTATGAAAATGTTTTTGTCTCCTTTTTATGAGAAGTGTATTTTAATTCTGTACCTGCTGGCATGTCTTTCCCTTTGGCAAATAATTATTCAAAAAATGTCAGTAGACCCAAATGCTTGGGAAGTTAATTGAAAGTTATGTCCAGCTATTTCTAGTTATACTGAAATTTTCCCAACCTGCTTCCTGATTTTTTTCCCCCATTCTGTTCATGCGGTTTCTTGATACTAATAGTTTGACCTCTACTTAGTCTTGGAAAAAGGCAGGTTTATTATGGGCCTAATAATACCATGTACTTTAGAAGTAAGTAATAAAAAGTAATGTGTTTTTTTCTCATAAAACGAAGTCCTCTTACTTCAGTAGGAGGATATGAAGGTAAACCTTGAAGTTATAGGTTTTAAACTTTATGTAATGTAGGTTTTTTAAAAAAAAAATTCCTTTCTTCAAAATGTTATGGGTAAGTTGTCCTTCATAAGAAAATAAAGAAGGTGGCTAGTTCATCATTCTCAATGGCCATGGTTCTCACAAAATGGAAGGAAACAATACTTATTTGTAAAGACAGCTTCTGAACACATTTCACAAGCAAAATAGAAGAGCTGTGACAAGAGGGTGAATATTTCCATACCATGGGAGTCTAAGTACAGTTAAAACCTGGGGTTTACTTTTTGGTGGTTTTTCCCTTGTTCCTCCCACAGTAAGCTGACATTAGAATTATTTGATGTGGAAATGGCTTCCTCTAAGCTTTCCTTTCCCAACCAGCTCTTATTTCACCTTTAAGTATGTTCTAAAGTAATAGGATGTTCTAATAGTAATGATTTACATTAAACATAAGTGAAAAGTAATAATTGGATTTGCTGTACAAATCACTGACAGTAAGTAATTAATGCTGTTAGGACTTGTTAAAATAATGTACTTTTAAAACTCTCTCCCAGTTGAAACCAAAGCTCGTGAAACAAAGAGTTAAACTCAAAGGCCAGATGCGGTTATTTCGCAGCACGTTTTTGTGGCTTATGCATGTGCAGGAGAAAAGTTTCCTTTTCTTTTTTTTTTTGGATCAGGACAAATAAGAAGTGACATGGAAAAGACAGGACTTGCACAGTTATTTGTCTGTTTGTTTTGGAAGGACACCCTGCACAAGGTTGCATGAACTCAACATGCCACAGCCTGCACGGGTACCTTCAGCATATAACCTATTTTTAATACGGGAGAGGGGATTTTTGCAGCTCTGGAGAGTTCCTGAGACACGGGTTGAAATAAAGCTGTTCAATGGCACATGGATCTCGGTGCTCGGGCTCCAATAGAGGTGTAACTTCAGGATCCTGGTAGCTTCCTCAGAGGCTTCTCTTAGGACAAAGGTTCAAACGAGGGGAAACCACCCAAGCGGCACAATGTAGCTTGAAGTGGCCATTGCCAGATGTTACACACCAAAGCGAAGAAATGTGGTTTGTTGGTGTGTCCAAGGGAGGAGAATGGAAAGCAGAAATTCATCCATGTGGCTATAAACCCTCCTAAGGAAAAAGGCATTTCTAGGGACAAATAATATGCCGTTGAAGGAGTTTTTTGTTCCGTTTGGAGCAACAGATTTGTCATTAAATATTGCAGCTACTTCCCGTGAGCCCATGTGATGCAGTACATCCCCTTCAGGCACAAGGGGGATGTACGGAGCTGAGGAGTTGGCAATGTTAAGGTCAATCCAAAATCCTACCTGATAATGGAAAGCTGGTGATGAAAGGGAAATCTCCCTGTGGTTGGGTGCAGGTGTAAAGAAGATGGGGTCAATGCCACTGTTCTAGTTTTTTAGGAGGGGGCAAATGGTGAACTATGCACATAAAATAGAGGAGGTAGGAAAAGTGGTATTGATCTTGGGATATAAGGGCATTGATAAGAGAAATAATAACAATTTGCATAAAATACTAGGCAAGTCTAGGTAGGAAAGATAGGGGGGAATGAGGCTTGGAGGCATTTAGGCTTATTTTTATGTATAAATATAACTTTAAAAAATAAAGACATTAGTGGACCTTGCAGACTTCTCTTCTGCTGGGAGACCAGGGAGGAAAATGAGATTTTTTCCAAATAGCGGGTTGGCACTTGTAAGCCAGACCTAACCACTAAGCTGAGTCTTTTGCCTTTTCTGAGCTTTGGCCACCTGGGGAGGCAAGAGCAAATAGTTTGGGATGTTGTTTTCTTTCATGTGGCTTTTGCTTTTTTCCACTTGTGTTTTCCTTCAAAGACTATTTCATAACTCCTGTGTCAGCCCAGTGAATGCAGGCATGCGGAATATTTCCCGATTCTCTCTTAAAATGGTAGTGATGTTTCCATGTTTCGTTGTACCTTTCTAATATGTAATAATTTTCCTCTGTGATTCTGTAGCACACTGAATTAAGGCGTCCTTTATTATGTTGTTGTATTGCTTGGACATTCTGATATCATTAAGGCATCAAGTACAAATGTTTGTAAGACAGGTACATAACCGTTACCAGCGATTCAGGAAAGGAATCGTGGCTGTGATAAGCTTTGGTGTCCTGACTTGGGCTTTGTAAGTCACTGGTTTATCAATTCATTGGGAAATAGAAGGAAAGAAAAGTGCCTTGTTCAAATTGGAGGGTGGGGAGGAACAAATGGTAGGAAGCATCATTTAATCTCACAGCATGTTGCACCAGGAGGGGCGAGTGCGGCCCAACTGTTTCTCTACAGAAGGGGCAAAATTATTTATTTGGGTATGTATTTCATAATGCCCATCAAACTAGGGGTGAGCCTAATCCAAATACCAAGGCAAACGCCAGTCTATTAATTAGCCAGAGGGATAGAGAAGCATGTAAGAAATGGAGAAATTGCGTTTTCTTTGCACTGACACTGCTGGTTTGCTTTTTTTTGCAAGTGCCCAAGATCATTATTTTAGTTTTGTTTTTCCTCTCTGGGACTACCTGAAAAGTTGCACCTGGTGCATGAGGAAAAAAAACCACCAGCAGGTAAAACTGCACATCTATTCTTATGTGGCAAATTTCATGTGGGGTTCCTGCGTAATTGTGGCCAGCCTTGCGCGGGGCAGATCGGATGCTCTTCCTTGCACAAAGAGCCTGTTGTCACCTTTCCCTCTTCTGTCACTGACTTTCCTCATGGCAGGGAAAAACAAATCAAGGTGAACTTGGGTTGCTCTTGCTTGGGCAGAGGTGCCATGGAGTAGATCAAGACTGTATGGTCTGTCACTTAGTGTGTCAACAGCCTGTACTTAATCCCCTTAGGGATGAAAGAGGAAAAAAGGGTATGAGAAGAACTGCAAAATGAAGTTAAAAAAAGTTCCTGTGACCTGAAGGGTATGAGAAATAACTAGTGGGTGCTGAGTATTACTGGGAAAGGAAAGCACAGAGCTGTGAATGGGTGATAACTCCTCAAGCTCTGTCAGTACAGGAAAAATTACTCACCTGTATAAACTGGAGAAGATGCCAAACTGTGTTAAATGCTAGTCTGACTCCATTGCCCCACCAGCTATGGACATCTTGGAGGTGGAGACTTAGATACCTACCTCTGGTCCAGCAGCCTTAACGTGCTGAGAACCAGAATGGTTCTGGCCAAGAAATATATTTCTTAAAATATTTCTCTAAGTCTTGTTCTTCTAAGTCTTGTTTTTCTATTTTTCCTCTTTCTTTTCTTTCCCTCAGTGGTTTGTCAGATGGTTTGTTTTCTGGTGTATTGGTGTTGATCATGGGTGGTCTTGAGCCTGAAGGCGTAGGGTCCTCTTGGCAGATGCTGGTGTAGGGTTGGCTTGTTGGGTATGAGACCTCATTGGAGCCCGGGTCAAAAGCAGGAAGGCTTGTTTCTTCTTCAGGAGGTTACAAAAAGTAGCTCAGGTCCAAACCACAAGGCTTGGCCCCTCCACCTGGTCTAAATGTGAACTTCCCTGCGGGCTTGGGTTTGGATCCAGCCAGCAAAACCACGGTGTTGTTGTTCAGCAGGGCTGCCAAGCTGTCCCCGAGTTCAGGTGGGTGGCTGGGCTGCTCCTCCGCATTAGGCCAAATCCGAACAAAACAGGGTCTGTGATGCAAGGTAGGGGTGTTTATTTTTGGATGTGTGACTACTAACCACTAACAGAGTAAATATTTAATATAATAGAATGGAAAAATAGACTAATCCGAGTAGTTAAGCAGGCCTGTGTCACTTCAACATAGGTGTAAAGGGGTATTTTTTTGTCCTTTGAAGCATTTATTTTATTATTTTTTTAAATGAATCTGGGACCCTGTTAGCTTTTGGGGTGTTGCAGTTTGCTTTGCTGTTTAAAATGAGCTCTGCCAGCTGATAGCCTGCCAGCACCCTCCCCAAAGCTGCCCTGCATAATGATGTATGGGAAATACATTCATTCTGAAGTGGTGTTTTTAAACAAATCCTTTTCAGCTGCAGCCAAGCTTAAACCTTCAAATGTTTCCATGCCTAGAGAAATGGTGTTTCTTTAAAATAAATAAAAACTGACAACACTGTTCCAGAGTCTATTCCTACCATTCTGTCTAAGCTGTGACCAAGAAACGGGGATCAAGGTTCTCTCTGCTTCAAGCTCACTGTAAATATAAAACAACAGTTTACTGTTATGAGCTGCAAGTGGGACAAAGTTGTGGGGATTTAAGAAGTGTTTTGGGGCTTGTGGGGTTTTTCCAGATGCATCTCTGAGGCCAGTGAATTTGGTAAGGTCTAATGTTTAGGTCTGAATCCATACCCCCTCCCAAACGTACTTGTTAATTGAAGGCTTGGCTTCTCCTAGCAGAAAGTGCCTTTTCAGCTCTGTTTTGTTTTTTTTTTTTGTATAACACCTCTGGCCCTGACAGCTATTTATCTCCTGGACATAAATGCCGGATGGTCCTATGGGCAGGAGCATCTAGCTGGAGCAAGAGGGTGGAGGGATGCAGGGGGAAAGCAGAGAGACGCTCTGGTGTAGGCATTGTTGGAGACCCCTTCTCATTTTTCCAGTGGTTTTGGGTGATGCAGGCTCCTTGCTCCACCACAGCACTTGCCATCATTTCAGATTTCTGCAGTGGAGGGGATAGTGCAGGAACCCGGGGGAGGTATGGTCTTGCTAGAAAAACTAAAATATATAAAAATGACATCCACCTTACAAACCTTCCTGGCCACTTGGCTTCTGGCCACTCTTGAGAGCAGAGACACCATCCTGGACTCCAGAAATGGCCTCCTCTGAAGTTTTGATGTTTCTTTGAGAAAGTTTTGGCTTTGGCAAACTGTCGTTTTTCCAATAGAAAAGTGGCTTATCAGGTAGCTCCAGACTTGGTTTTTGCTGGAGCTGTCGTAAAAGAGATGTCCACCCTTCTTAGACTTGCTTTCTAGCAACATCTATGTCATGTACTGCTTTTTTCCCCCCTTCGAAAGCAGTCAAACTTGTCACAAAACTTTTTGCAACTGGGAATTGCTGAAGTCTTTCTAGTGCTTAGTAACGGATTACAATTTTGAGATCATACATAGCCTTGGGTATTAGTTAGAAATGGCGTGTTCCAGATATTTTAATTACTAATTTGTATGTCTGGGGAAAAAAATGTTCAGAGAGCGTGCAATTAAGTGATGTATGTATAAATTCTGAATTGTAAACAAATATTCTCCCTGGGACCATAAATTTTTGGCAGTTTACCAAAAAAGTGAGGTTTAAATGAGAATACATTCAGCTGCTCTAGAAAGCAATCAAAGTCTCTGATACTTTGGGATGGGATGGGGCATCACTGCCTCCCCCCCTCCCCGAACAGGGCAGATGTCTCCTTACATTGGAGTCCAACAAGGTTTCAGAGTTGAGCAGCGAGAGCATCCAAAGGGACCTCTGGAGGTGACAGGAGCCAACTGTTGCTCGGAGCAAACTCAAGGTTTTGTCCCATTCATGATCTGCATGAGTCAATTCTGTTGTGAAAAGGTCACAAATGGATCAAAGCAGCATGTTTGTAGGCTCTTTGGTTTCTTCTCCAACCTTGCCAGAGATTTCCTGCTGCCGAAGCATCAGGTCTTTGAACGGGGGTGCTGTGTTTCCTGGGGAGGATGATTGGTACCATGTTACCCTACGGGATTGCTCAAGTAACTCTTTAAACAGATTGCAGGTGGAAATATAAAATGTGCGTGGTGATGCTCTGTCCAACAGCAAATTTTTTTAAATCTGAAAATATCAACAGTAATTGATGCATAGTTGTACAAATGAGTATTAGCTTGAAGTTTAGGTGTACATATTTGTAAGAGATATTTCAGAGAAGAAACTTTATTCTATGAAACAAAAGAAAAATAAAAAGGGCTGGGAGAATAAGGATTTCTTCTAGAAAAGGAGGAGAGGTAGGCCAAGACTTCAAATCCCAAAAATATTCTAATACATAGGGAGTAGCAAAATGTCCTATCCCTGATAGATGGGGAAAATAAGTCTTTAGTTGTCTTATCTCAGTCTCTGCTGTAGATTACGCAATTTCTCCGGCATAGATAATTAAGTGCTGGGGTGGGTTGCTGAAAGCAGTTGTGGAGTCTTGGTCACTGCCATGTCCCTTGGACACCTACTGATGTCAGACAGGGTGGTCCAGGGATAAATGGTTCCCAGTTTCCATTGAGGCGGTGAGTAGGGCCATGGGGCTCAACCTCTGAACCCCTGCAAGGAGAAGGGTACCTGGACCACCTCTGTGAATGTCTGGACTCTACTGAGGCTCTTTGTGAGTAGATGGGATGAATCCTGGGCCTTTCACAAGGCCGGGAAGCCCTGGAGACCACTTCTGGAGGTGCTTTCTGGACCTACACTTTGATTTCCAATGGAGTTCCCCAAAAGTTGGTTAATCTGTATAGGACTAGCCCATAAATTGTTAGACCCTTTCTGGATCAGCAACCAGAAAAGTTCACTCTAATTCTGAATAATTTCCAGCACATCTCCACTTCAAAGCAGTCACTAAACAGGATCTTGAGCACTCAAGTGCTACGGCCCCTTGCTGCAATAAGCAGAATAACTTTACGTTTAAAGTCTGGTTGGGGCCAACTCCACTGATTTCATCCCAAAGTGTGCTGGGATTGGCTGCTACTCTGGGTGATGCATGTAGGTTTTCATAGGGTGTTAGCGCAGAGCCAAGGCAGCCGGCAGCGTGCTAGCCACTCTTCTGCTTTACTCATCAAAAGAATTCAGCTCACTTCCACTTGCAAAACCTTGCCCTCGAGGACAGAGCTGGGTGGAAAACCTTGCTTTCTGGTTCAGCCAGCAAACAAAAAATGTGTACTTTTGGTCAACTGGAATAATTGTGTATGTGGTTTTTTTTCCTCCTCCCCTTGTGGAATGAAGAAACCTGAAATTCCTTTTGGGTTGACTCAACAGTTGGGATTGTTTCAAGATAAAACATTACATTTTTAAAAATATCTTTTTGAAAAAGGGTTAATCAATTTTAGTCAATACTGGATGATTGTATTTTCTTTTTTGCCTTTTTTTCCCCCTCTTTGTCAAGAAGGTCTTCATGGCATATTGTGGTGGCCTAATTTGACTTTTTTTTTTAAATTGAATGTTTCTGTATGTCAAGCAGAAAACCTGACTGAGGATTTTTAAAGGGGGGGAAAACCCGATTTCTGATAAATGAATGCTATCTCTAAAGATTTTACTGCTCTGTAACTGCACCATCACCAGTCCAGGCAGAACCACCAACTGACTTGTGGGTCTGGAAGGAGACCATCAACCCTGAGCTGAAGGTGGACGTGAAGTCAGAGCTCAAGTGCTGTGGTTTCATTTTTGTCATCTTCTAGGAATCAATCGGGTTTGATTTTGTTGGGTTTTTATCTTTTCTTGTTAGTGTCACTGCCACATCTTGCAGGTGAGAAATGTCACAAAAGTCACTGTAAAGGGATAAATAACTTCTGCTTGTGATGGACAGATGGCCTGACCTGAATTTCTGCTCTGTTATTAAATTCACCTGCATTTTCCTATGGAATAGCTTCTTAGCTTGTCTGGGTGTTCTCACTGGCAGTAACAGGCAGCAGAGGCAGGCAACACACTTTTATCCCCAAGAGAACTGAAGACTTTCTATTTATTGTTTAACTTTTCTACAGGCCATAATGCACCATCCTTGTAACTAGCCCACAATTACTAAAACTTTCTGGAGAAAGATGCTGGTACAAAAATCCTATGAGAATATTCAAAATCAATGCTATTATAAAACTATGTTTAACACAGTTGTGGGAACAAATTTCAACATTGTTATTCATCTAGTAATTGTAAAAATCATGGGGATGGGGAGGATCTTACTTTTTCACAGCACACAATGGCAACTTTTGAAGACCTCTTCAGTGTGAATGGAAGTATAGCGTGTACGTTTATTGTAACCTTAGATCAATCTAATGTGTCTAAAAGTTCTTTTTTTTTAAGAAGTGCCAATCTTGTAAGAATTTATCAGAGTCCCTGGGATGTGGCTCCCTGCAAGTCCTCAGAAATTGTCTGTTATCCGGGGTGCAGCATTGCCACAGGCCAGATCTCTATTTCTATTTTTTTTTCTTCCTCTGGGCACCTTGAGCTTTGCAGAGCTAACCCCCCTTGCAAAGAGAATGTATTTCCCTTTGGATCTGGCTGAACAAACCCTTTTCTTTGTTTATTACTTTTTATTACCTTTTCTGGAATCAACAAGTAACTATATTCCAGAAATAGCACAGATTTGTTTTAATATGTAAGCAGGCTCATTCAGTTTATATCGGATGAAACTTTATGCTGCTGAATATGAAGTGTATATGTAAGGCAGAGCACAGAAAATAGATGTGTTTATCTTGAAATTGCAGAAGGTTCCCTGGGTTTCTAAAAGTGGTCTTGCAGGAATGTCCTAAACAATAAAATGGGGAAAATATTCAAGGTATTCAGTCACTCTACCTGTTATTTATCAGTATTAAAACTCTTTCAGTTCTCATCCCTGACTGAATAGTTGGGCCATGCTGCATTTACCACGAGGCTGGCTCCTCTCAGGTCTTATGGATATGTAACCAGACCTTAATCCGGGGGGAAAAAAGGTCATTATATGAATTATGGAAATAGGAAATGCACACAGGAAAGCATCACCGGTTACCAGGCTGTGATGGGCTGTGCTCGCTCTTCTGAAATGACCCGCTTTCAGCTGCCTATAAACCTGCCAGGCTTAGGCTGGATGTTTTCCACTTAGCCTTAGATGGAGTTATTCTCTGGAAGGATTTGATTTGAAAGGAGTTGCGGGGGGGAAAGCTGGAGAGAAGGAATCTTGTCCACTGTCAACTTTGCTTATTACTCTTCCATCCAGGAGCTGTGCAGCATCTCTTGGCTTCAAAACAAGCTGGACGTAGAGGTGGTGGCTGATTCTTTAAAGCTTACAGGCTGCACCACCAAATCTCCCAGGATGCTGTGATTTGACTGACTTCTTGTCTGATGTATTCAGCAATTTGTGTATCTCACTCTTGTTCCCTAAGCTCCTCTCTCAAGTCTCTTAAGTTTTGCTGGGGCAGGGAGATACAAGACATGCTCAATGTCCTACTGCTGGATGGGGATGAACAATCTGGTTTTAAGGTGCTGCTGTAGATCTGGGAGAATATAAACCTGTCTGGAAAGAGTGAAGCTTTGTGATGTTTCTCACTTGCAGGGAAATCAAGAAGGCAGGAAAGCTCCTGAGCAGGACACGAGGGCTTTCAGATTTTTTTGAGTTGGAGAGATGGTTTGGAGGTGTCTTCTGATGAAGTACTCCAAACCAAAGGCTGAGAAGAGATAATGAGAAGGTCATTGGTTAAATATGGAAGAAGCGGCAAAAATTTGCCAAATCAAAGGACTAGGTGAGAATAGTTCAGCCTGTTTTCTCCACCAAAATTTGCAGTTCCCTTCCCAGCATGAGTGTGGGAGAAACAGGCCCCCAGTAACTTGCAGGGGGAGAGCAAAAGCCAAAAGGAGAAGGGTCTGGTGTGTTGGCAGGAGGCAGCACTGGTGGTGCCTCGAGCAGGAGCAAACCCCCATTGAAGCAATGTCTGACTTTAGCTGGAGTTGCCACGTTTGCAAGGAGCAAAAGCCAAAGCGCACATACGGGACAGCCTATCCCCATAAAGAAGTAAAGTCTATATATTCTGCATAGAGTAGAATAAATTCGTAGCCTGCCATGGAGAGAATACGTAGCAATAGTTGTTCCTCTTGCGTCTTGCTCCAGGGCAGCCACCTCACAGGATGGGACACGCCTGGACGGTGAACGGGACCCACGTGGCTGGGACGTGGGATGCTGATGGGCACATTCTTCTCAAATCAGAAGTTACAGTAAAGGGTTTGGAGTGGGAGTGCATGCGTTGAATGAAGTATATGCATCGTACAGTGCAAGTCAGCCGCAATACAAAATCCTGCAAAGATCATGTTTTTTCTGAGATGCAGCAGAGAACATGCTGGTCACTAAATCTCATGAAAATGTGACCACAGAGGTGCTGGCAAAACTGTCATTGCATTAACTGCTTGGCACTATGCAAATGCACTTTGATTTTTTAACTAAAATTAGGGTATTTTAGATGTTGGAAGAATTTCAGCTGCATGTAAATTACTTCTGAAAAAGATGAGGCTGTACATCTACAATGCAGCACTTCAGGTGATTTAGATCTGGACATTCTTCTGCAGAAAGATATTACAAGCATCAACCCAAAAATCCTGACTAGGCTGAGGACTTCTCAGACTTCTTTAATGCAGGTACCATTTAGAGTAGCACATCCCCTCCTTGTGAGACCACGGTGTAAGTAGAATTAATGTAATGGGGATCTCGCATGTGGGTGACAAGTCCCTTCTGCCAAACACTTTTATGGCTAGTGGGAAAAGGAATTTCATAGTGTCTTTTTAAGATAGATGCAGACTATAGCTCAGCGCGTGCATCGTCAAGTGTAGGTTCACTCAATGTTGTTTCCCATGCTTCAAACTGATATGTGATAGAATTTACGATGTACGAAAAAAATAAAATATTTTCTTAAGTGGCAAGAGTCCAGTTAAAATAGCAAAATTGTCTGCCCAAGACTTGAAGTCTGCTTTGTGGATCTCAGAAATTGCTTTCAGTGGGTCCTGACTTCAGTGGAGACCGGGACAAAGAGGTTTTATACCCAGCCTTGAGCAGTCATTGAAGGCCGGCTGTAAAACCCCTTCCCGGGTGAGTTGCCACAAGTGTTTCGGGTGCCTACGGGGCTGCGTTCAGCTGGGTGCACCAGGCTTTGGTACTGGCAAGGGGTTGTTTTGCCCATGGGACTGAGCCTGGAAAAGGGGGGAAAAAAATAAGACCTCTAAAATAATACATCTGGTTCCATCAACTTGGTATTTTTTTTCTTAATATATGCATAAACACAACTTTATCTGGATGGTAAACAGTGACTCTGAATAGCAATTCTCCCCTGTCCTTTCACTTTGAAAAATGGATGGCGTTGTCTCTTAGCTGATGAAAAAGGTGGTTCATGGGAGCAAAGCGTGCTTATCTACCTGTTTTCAGGCTCTAATATGGGAAGCAGGTGATGCATAAAATGCTCAAACGAAGAACAAATTGACCAGAGGAAAAATATTAATTTATACTTAAAAAAAGGCATCTGGTTTTGTTGGTTTTGCTCACTGCACTGAGCTGGTCTATCCTCCAGATGCTCCCTTGGTGTTAGGTACCTCTTGCTGAACTTGTGTTTTCATCTTTAACAGAAAGTATAAAAAAATCATAAATATAGCTTTGGACTTCAGGTAAGAGAAAAAACCCAACCAAAACAAGACAATATTGCTTCTAAAAACAGTTTGTGACAACTATATACTCTCACTATATGCAAAGTGTTTCAGTAGCATCAGTAACTTCTCATTTTTTCCACTGTAAATATTTGCTCGAATTTTAGGAAAAAAAAAATCCCCAACTGTAGTGTATCCCTGCTCCATTTGTACCTAATGAGATGAACCTTCATTAATTTGTGTGACCTGTTCTACCTTAAATACATAAGATTTTGGTGCTGAAGTCAGTGTTGACTGAACTTCTAGGTTGTACACTGCATGGTGCCTTTGCAAATCCGTGGGGTTTTTAATTACTTTTTCTCCCCAAGACAGTATGAAAATATGTGGTGAGCAGTGCATGGTGTTATTTCTTAGTCAAAAAGTATTTAATCATAAAAAAAGCCTGTTTCTAAGGAAGATTTGATGAAAACTTGTGTTGGAAGAGTTTGCAGGCAGCTAAGGATCTTTCTTTGAATGGTTTCTCTGGTCAGTAGCTTCCAAAACCAAAGGGCATAGAAGCTGAATGTACAGTTGCTTGGGTTTTTAAAATGAAAATATATTTAGAAAGCACAGAGTCCTTAAGGGAAACAAGGTAAAAATAGCTGCAAAACATGGCAAAACTGAAGTGGAAAGGAACATTGATATTTAGTATATTATTTTCTCAGTCAGACATTGATGTTAACAGCTCTGCTGGGAAATTACATTGATTGTTAAAATGCTGTGGAAATCCCAATGAAGACTAGGGAAGCTACAGGATGTTCTCTGAGAATGCAAGCTTTGCTGAAAGAAAATAAAATAAACAGTTAATCTCAAACACCTAAATATTGATATAAAGATGTAAAAGTTAAAAGGCTTCACAAAACAGCACATGACAGGGATGTCACAGGGTGCTAGCCAGTCTCAAAGTCAAATATTGTCAGTGTGCCTGTAAAGTAGTTGAAGCTCATACGGTGTTGTAGAAAAGCAGGTTGCAAGCCAAGAAATAAAAGAATATTAACAATAATAAATAATGGAGTCAATGACTGCATTGTCCAGGAGTTGGGCTGTAGTAGCAAAGCGAGGAATGGGGGCTCTTTCTGGAGTCTGAAAAAAGCCTCATTGATGGATGAAGAGTTGCCTGGACAAGCATCCCTGGGACAGAGCCCTGTGCAGCAGGGGATCCCCTGGTGCAGCNCCTTCTTGGAGTGAGGGGCCCAAAACTGCACACAGTGCACACGGCCCTGAGCAACCTGTTGCAGCTGCGGTGTTGGCCCCGCTGGGAGCAGGGTCAGGCTGGAGACCCCCACCCCAGTGCCTCCAGCTGGAGCTTGGTGGGATTGCTTGGTGATGCCAAGCTGGAGCGACTGCACGCATTGCCACTTTATGAAAGCAATTCTTGCCGGGTTTTTTTAAGTCAGAATAGCACAATGCAAGAGTCATTCGTGGGGAAAATAAACATGGAGTTCAAGGCTGCGCTTGGAGGGCATTGCTTCCCCTACAGTCATCGCTTGAAATTTATATGCAGATCCCATAGACTTTTTTTTGGCATGGGGGTTGCATTCTGTGTTACTGCTGCTGAATGTTCCCTTTATAGCAAAACAGGCAACGGTCATTTTCGAACCGCTTTGTCACCTTCCTAATTTTGAAGAGCCATTTTTGACATCCCAAGTGAGTTTCTTCTCACTGTTTACATTTGAGTCGTCATCGCTAGCGCTCCGTTCAAAGGCAGGAGATTAGCAGACCTCAGGAAGGAAAATAGGGATTATGCCTCAAAGTAGACTTCCACAAATATCCCCAGCCATAGCGCAGTCTGTTTTGGGAGCTGATCAAATATAACCATGGAGGGTGCTCAGGAAGAACAGCCTTCTGCGGTCAGGCCTGGTGTCATCTTCCCAAGATAACCGTCAGTTGTCAGGCTAAGCACATTGGTTTTATTTTGGCACTTGAACATGGTTGTAAGGAGCAGAAAGCTTTTTAGATTCGTCACAGATGAGATGCTGAGCATTTTACAGAAACGCTTCTGTCTCCAAATAGACCATTGGTCGCTTAATGTATTTGTGGTTGGCCAGGTGGCTGTCAGCAGCTGTGTTGTGCGGCTGAACATTGCCCTCTGACACCGATGTTAGGCACAATACAGGGTGCGGAGCAGAAAGGGTGAAGGCGCTTTGTTCCATGACTGCCGATGGTCTGCAGCATCTTGGGAAATGTTAAACCCGGGCTTAGTGCTTTGGAAAACGAAGCTGTTGACGAGAGGGCTGTGACGCACCTTGTCAACTCCCGGGGAGAAGAGGTGACTTTGGAGCAGAGCTCTGTGGACTTGGGTTTGGAAACCTCTTTTGCGCCTCTTACGTTGCAGCCCGTGGCGTGGCCACCTCATGTTATAATGTACTGAAAAGTCCTTGGTTTCTCCATCAAGCTGCTTCTCTTGCTGTTTGGCAAATGTAGGCAATGTTGGCACTATTGGCACTGCCATTAGGTAGTGACAGATTTGGCCATGTAAGGGGGACATCCTCTTCCAGATCTCCAATCCCTTTCCCCTCTTCAAGTGGTTGTTCTTAGATCCTGACTTCTCCCAACCTGACATGGGAATAAATAGGACTTTTTTTTTCTCCCCACGCAAAGGCAGTAAGGTGTATCCATTCTTGAGACGGAGATGCCCTGACTTGCCAGGACACAGTCATGAGCAACCTGCTGTAGCTGCAACGTTGAGCCTGCTGGGAGTGGGTTTGGGCCAGGGACAGCAACCTTGGTGGCTCCTGCTGTGGTTGTAAGACCGGTGCCTGTACCAACTTCCCTGAAAAGACCCTAAAACCTTCAGGGCAGTCCATGTCTCTTGGGTGACATACTAGTGGAAGTAACAAAATGTTTTAGGAGTGATAGGTGGACCCTCAGGCAGTCTTCAGTCATCTGCATGGCGGTGAACAAAGAAGCCTCTGACTGCTGTAATTTATGACCTGTTGTTTTCTTGACTTCAGAGGTTTTGCTTTTAAGAGTCCCAAGCATATTGAACTTGAATATATTTCTAGTCTGTATCAACAGTACTTCAGAAAGGAGACAAAATAAAAATTGGTGAATCTTTCCATGGCGATGGTTGGGCAATGAAGGGCTCTTAGCTAGAAACAAATAGGAGTATTTTGCTCATCTTGAGAGCACCACTGTGCAACAAAAAGAGATGGAAATATTTAAGATCTGGAATGGTATTTTTTTTTCCTGCCAAAGCATGAAAGTGGCTCAGAGTGCTCATCTGGGAACCACCTGGTTGGTGCAAGAGAAATGAAGGACATAGTCATTGCTCAACAGGGCAACATGTTGCAGGAAGTCAGAAGACTTTGGTGGATCATGTCGTTTCCCATCAGGAACCTCGGAGCAGCCATTTTATCAGAACTTAACTCTTCTTGCTGTGTGTCTCTTCCCCTCTGTCTCAGAGGAATGAGGCATTGGGATCTAACACTTGAGATTAAATATTTTCCACATGTCAGAACCCTGTTTTCGCAGCAATAATGCCGTTCGCAGGCCATGTTGCTCATGCTGGGGAAATGTATGGCAGCTTATTTTTGGAGAGGATTACTGGGTTTTTTTGGACAGAGAAGCAAGTGGTCATGAAGGCTTTTTCATTCCTGTGGCTTTGCAAGAACGAGAAAGTGCCGCGATGGGTCTCATAGCAGAAAAATGTATATTCTCGGGCTTGAATTCCTACAACTCCTGAAGTTGTTGTCCTTTGCTCCCCACGTGGTAACCCCCCGTGTGTGTGCTGGCCCTGGCCTTGCAAGATTTGGGTTATAAATGTGCTGTTTTGCATGTCTTGGACAGCGTTCCTCAACAGGCTTTGTTCCTCCTCCTGTGCATGGTCTCTTAGTGCTTTTTGGAGACATACTGGTCCAATTTCTTCCTTTTTTGAAGAAATTGGGGGATGTTTCACGTGTATCTGCTGCCATTCCAGGTGAAGGTTGCAGAAGAGCTGAAATGCTCTGGAGGACAAATTTTCTTGAAAGACGAAGGGATTTTTATTATCAATTTAATTTTTTTAATTACATATTTTAAAAATTCTTTACAGAAAAGACACTTAGTTCAGAAAAGCTTGTGCTTAAATTTGTAATAAGATCAAGTGATGGAAGATGATAAAAAAGGAAGTTATTACATGGCAATCTTCTGTTTAAAAGGCAAGGGAGGGGCACAAGTCTGGCAGAAAGTGGTGCAGTTTTTCTTTAATTAAGTTATGACAAAGCTCTTGATTTTTCTGCGTTTTCAATGTTTTGCAAAAATTAGCATGTCCAGAATCCTCCAGGAGCGAGGACACAGCCTTAAGAACCACAAATACAGACAGGGCAACTCTTCTGGGATAGTATGGGGTGGGGTGGGGGAAAACCACCAGCAGAAATTCAGGCATAGACATTCAGAGCGTCTAAATTTGGATGCTGGATTTTTGTAGCCCCAACAGGTCTCGCTTGTGCAGTTTAATTTTTTTTTACCCTCTCAATACTAAAAAGAAAAGCGCTCCTTGCGGTCTTTATACCGGCAAAAACGTATTGGGTTGCCGCGGGAGGGTGACGGAGGGGAAACGAGAGCGCGGTACGTCACGGCTGCCTGCGGAATGAAAGGGAGCGTGTCTGGGAGCGCGTGACGTCGTGCAAGTGCCTACAGAGGGGGGAGTTAATATTATTTAGATAATAACACACCAAAACCCACGCGGGGCCTGGAGTATCGGACTGGATAAAACCAAAATGAAATCCCCGCGATTTGTGGAGTTGCTGGAGATTTTTTTTTCCCGCTAGCCTCTGATGCTGTTGAGCAGTCGCGGTGAGAGCTCGGCAAGAAGAGCACGTGTGCGATGATACTGATGTATCCAAATAAATATTTTCAGCCTCCTATTTTTCCACAAGTTAAGGAAAATGACATCCTGCTTGTGACATTCTGATGATGATTTTAATTTATTTTAATACGAGAAGAAATTAAACCTATGGGACTGTATCAAAAGCAGTAAGTCATAAGCAACGGTGAGAAAACATGCCAAAAAAAACCAAGATGAGAAGAATAAAAGGAAATATTTCCAGCTTATCACTGCGAGAAAAATATTTGATGTGGGACATCACTGTATTTCTGTGAGCTAATGAAATTTTGTAAGCCAAAATCCTAGATATCGGTATCAGAATTTTCTCCAACTCGCAGTGTCTGTAAGGTTATTTTGCTGGAAGCCTTGATGGGTTGTAATTAATAGCAGGGGGGTGAATTCAATCCGGTTCGATGGAAATGCTTGAGTAGCATCGCCGGATGCTTCCTGCGATCCAAAGCAGCAATGTATTTCTTGCACGCTTGCGTTGCTGCTGGGCTTACGGCTGTAAGACACGCAGCATATACATCCTCACACGCTGCTCTCTGCCCAAAGCTGACTCGAAGGTGCTTTTTGAAGGTGTCAGGCAGGAAGAAAGACTGTAAGAAGGGGCTCAGCACGCAAGCTGCTCCGTAGAGTCAGCTGCTAAGGGATTTGAGAAGGCTGATTTTTTTTTTAATATAAATATCTCTTTTGCATTTCCTCGTGCAAAGAAAACTGTGTTTGGATGCTTTCTGCTTCCCATTTGAGGAGTTATTGTGTGGTGAAAAGCCCTCATAGTTGTTAGCAAATTAGACGCTGAGGAGGTGACACAGTTTATTAAATTACCTGGTGAAGTAGGGACTAAAATGATGTTAACTGAAGATGGAAACAGCGCAAAATTCATCCTTCCTCTTGGTAATCTTGAAATGCCCTCCCATAACAAATTGTCTTGTGTGTGATAAGAAAAATGATGAAAAAGAAAAACCTGGAAGAAGGCAAAGAGCACCTGGGCTCCATCTGAATTCAATTAGCACTTGATCTGATTTGCCAAATAAAGCTGAAAGGCAAAGGGAGAACAGGGCTGGGCGATGATGGGACCAATGGCCACCGAGGGACCACCAGCGTCACGCCTGGGACACCATGTCCCATAGGAACGTGTCCCATCTTCTCTTGCACTGCACCTGTGTGTCTGAAGAGACCCTCTAGACAGACAAATACCTGCCGCCCTTTAAAACAAAAATACCTTTGATGGATTNATTACTGACTTCATATGGCTCCTCCAAAACACACAGTGCTCTTGCTGCAGAGGCTCTCTGCTTGCAAAAGTGAGCTTAAAAGAGAAATGGTGGGGGCTGTACAAGCAGAATAAATTTTTCTTAAAAATTTAAAAATTTTAAAAAATTGTTTTTTAAAAAATTAAAATTTTAAAAATTTTAAAAAATTAGAAATCAAAATCTAATTTTTCAAAAAATTTAACGATTGAACGATGTTTTCTATAGTACTTCATAACAGAAACGCCGCTGGGAGCCGAGAAAAGCAGCTCTGGCAGTGCTGGCCACAGCCCAGAGCGTTACTTCCAGCAGCATATTGCGTTTTGCCTCCTCTGCACGTGAGAAGTTGCCACTGTGGGTGTTCTCCCGCAGTCGGGAGTTAATCATGGGAATGGAGAGACTTGCTCCTTTGGGATGCTCTGGGACCGGCATATCTGGCAAAATGTTGCCCTTTCTTATAGACGGTATCATGTTCTTTCCTTGGATAAACTATAATCCCTCACCGGTCAGACTCAAAAGCTGCATTTTGAAAAAGTGCTAATGAAAGGCACCAATAATTAGGTGGCTGTAAAACTCTTTGCCAACTCTTGTAGGAGCCACCTGGNAGCAGCAATGTATTTCTTGCACGCTTGCGTTGCTGCTGGGCTTACGGCTGTAAGACACGCAGCATATACATCCTCACACGCTGCTCTCTGCCCAAAGCTGACTCGAAGGTGCTTTTTGAAGGTGTCAGGCAGGAAGAAAGACTGTAAGAAGGGGCTCAGCACGCAAGCTGCTCCGTAGAGTCAGCTGCTAAGGGATTTGAGAAGGCTGATTTTTTTTTTAATATCTCTTTTGCATTTCCTCGTGCAAAGAAAACTGTGTTTGGATGCTTTCTGCTTCCCATTTGAGGAGTTATTGTGTGGTGAAAAGCCTTCATAGCTGTTAGCAAATTAGACGCTGAGGAGGTGACACAGTTTATTAAATTACCTGGTGAAGTAGGGACTAAAATGATGTTAACTGAAGATGGAAACAGCGCAAAATTCATCCTTCCTCTTGGTAATCTTGAAATGCCCTCCCATAACAAATTGTCTTGTGCGTGTTAAGAAAAATGATGAAAAAGAAAAACCTGGAAGAAGGCAAAGAGCACCTGAATTCAATTAGCACTTGATCTGATTTGCCAAATAAAGCTGAAAGGCAAAGGGAGAACAGGGCTGGGCGATGATGGGACCAATGGCCACCGAGGGACCACCAGCGTCACGCCTGGGACACCATGTCCCATAGGAACGTGTCCCATCTTCTCTTGCACTGCACCCGTGTGTCTGAAGAGACCCTCTAGACAGACAAATACCTGCCGCCCTTTAAAACAAAAATACCTTTGATGGATTCTTTAACCTCTATTAGCGCTGTCCCCCTATAGACGCAGGGGTAAACCCCTCTAAATGTTGTGAAGTCCATCCTGGCGCTCATCTGTGTCACCGGGTCGGTAAGACAGCTGCATCCCTTGGGAAGCTGCCACAAAATTTTGGCTGATGTTAAGGCGGGGGAATACGTTTACATTTTCATCACGGATTTTTAATTTTTTAAGTACGGATTTTTAATTTTTTAAAGGAAAAATTTTTTAATGGAAAAATTTTTAATTTTTTAAACATGGAGGGGATTATTGACTTCATATGGCTCCTCCAAAACACGCAGTGCTCTTGCTGCAGAGGCTCTTTGCTTGCAAAAGTGAGCTTAAAAGAGAAATGGTGGGGGCTGTACAAGCAGAATAAATTTTTCTTAAAAATTTAAAAATAAATTTTTAAAAATTGTTTTTTAAAAATTTAAAATTTTAAAAATTTTTAAAAATTAGAAATCAAAATCTAATTTTTCAAAAAATTTAACGATTGAACGATGTTTTCTATAGTACTTCATAACAGAAACGCTGCTGGGAGCAGAGAAAAGCAGCTCTGGCAGTGCTGGCCACAGCCCAGAGGGTTACTTCCAGCAGCATATTGCGTTTTGCCTCCTCTGCACGTGAGAAGTTGCCACTGTGGGTGTTCTCCCGCAGTCGGGAGTTAATCGTGGGAATGGAGAGACTTGCTCCTTTGGGACGCTCTGGGACCGGCGTATCTGGCAAAATGTTGCCCTTTCTTATAGACGGTATCATGTTCTTTCCTTGGATAAACTATAATCCCTCACCGGTCAGACTCAAAAGCTGCATTTTGAAAAAGTGCTAATGAAAGGCACCAATAATTAGGTGGCTGTAAAACTCTTTGCCAACTCTTGTAGGAGCCACCTGGGCTACAACCAGTTCCTTCCCCCCCATCCTTCCCACTGGCGAGAGCTGCAACTGTCCCTATCTTAAAAGCAAAATGTTTGTTGATACCAGGCGCTATCCAGGATAAATGGGACTATCCGGAATAAATGGGACTGGCTGTGGTGTTTATTTTCTGCAGCTGCCTGGTGGATTTGCAGGAAAGATGGGGCAGGTATGTAACTTTCCCCCCCTAGGAAGAAGATGGGATAACGCGGAATCCTCTCATTGCTGCAAGGTCCCAGCTCCAAACCCATTTGCCTGAAGGGTTTCCAGTTAGGAGCTGCCTCACTCCCTGCCTGGTTTGCCATATATACGGGATGTCTGGAGCACTTAGGAGGGTCAAAGACAATTAAGATGTCTGGCTCAGCTCCTTAATTCTTCTTGCTCTTGCTTCATTGTGCTCATCTTTAAGATAAAATCACAGTTGCTTTAAGCTAAATCCAGATACTGCACCAGGCGTGTTCCTGGAAGGGCCGATGGATGCTGAGGGTGACTTTGGATTGATGTGGGGACCGAGGGGAGGCTGCGATTTCACAGGCTTCGTGGACCGCTTGCTCTGCGGGTAACTCTTAATTCGGCTTCCCCAGGAGCTGACCTTGAAGCTGCAGCAGTTGCTGGTTGTAAAATTGGTAACACTCCTTGGTTGACTTGCTGTGGCTGTCAGCAAGCTCACAGATTCAATTCAATGTCTGTTCTTAGTGGCATGTACGTATTATATATAAAAATATATATATAGCCCTTAGTCGCAATCCAAAGTAGATGACTGAGTGTGTTTTCCCTTCTGTGACTCCCAAGCAACAGAAGCCAGATGGGATATTAATAACGATCACACGCTGGACTGCTCATAAACTTAAAACTGAGGTTGCATGGGCGAGAAGGCAGGTTGGGACCTGCTTCTGCTGTCCTCTGCTCCAGAGTTTTTTTTCTTTTAAGTAAAAACTCCATCTATCAAAAGAGCCAGTCGTAGGCAACGTCTGTACTTGGGGTCCAGTAATGTAGCGGTGAAGGCTGGAGAGCCTGTCAGTGCATGGTGGCCGTTGTCTTAATTCACGGTAAATACATAATTACACTTAATTCACGGTGTGCTTGGAGTTTTCTCTTTGCGCTGCTGGCCCCTAGGGCTGCCAAACGACTCAAACCCGAAAGTGGTGTTGCCGGGGTAGAAATGCGGAATTGCACAGTGCCAATACAAAAAAAGTGTTTGGCTGGTTCTTAAAAACCTCTTTGGGGAAAGTTGCATCCTGATGCACGTGTGATCATTGTAGGACAAAAATGCAAAAATTACATTTGGGAACCGTCTTGTGGCTGCTGATCGGTCGCCCTCCTCTGCTTTCCTTGGTCGGGGAGGAAAGAAGGTTGGGGAATGGCCATGCTGCTGCCAATACGAGTGCTAAACCCCTCTCCTTGCTCCCCAAATATATTTGGGGTTTGGTTTTTTACATGTATTCTGCTGGTTTTCTGATGATGCTTCCAGGTTGGTCTTGGCAATTATTGAAGTGGGTCTTGGCAATTATTGAAGTGGGTCTTGGCAATTATTGAACTGGGAAGTTACTTCCAAAGTTATGAGATGCTGAAATTCTCCGGGAGTCCCGTACCTCAGGGATTGGGGCTTTCAGCAACTCCGGGGACCCCCGGGACCATGAGCGGGACCTTCCCCGCCATGTACGGAGGAGCATCCCACACCCTGCGTCCTGCCGTCGCACGCGGGTCATCTTGATGTTCCCGGGGACTGAGGACTGCCTCCACCTCAAATGAAAACCATGTTATGACTGTACGCTAATCTGGTATGAAGGACTCGTGTGTTGCTTGGTCATCATCTCTCTTAAGTACTGAAATAACCACAATTTCATCCCGGTTCCCGTTTTCTGCGTGGAGGCCAAGGCTTATAAGCAATCCTTGAATAGGAATAATGAGCAGTGAGTTTAAAACATAACCCTGACAAGCCTGGTTTGATATTGGTGAAATCTGACTGCTTGACTATGTGTTTTATAAGGAAATTATGTATTTTCTGGTGCATTTCTTTCTCTAGTTCCCCAGCAGCAATTACTTCCACAAAGGCCTGGAGGAGTGCGGGGACGGTGCTCCTCTTTTCCTAAGTGAAGCAATTTTTTTTTTTTTTAAGAAACGAGATTTTAGCAGGGAAATATATCATGAAGGTGCTGAGCATCAGTGCGTGGCCCAGCTCCCGCCTGCCCCTTCCCGTCTGGAGCGGTGTGTGGATGGTCCGTCTGTCTGTCTTTGGCCTGTGCTACACGATCGTTTCCTACACGAGATGGCGCTCTCTGCCTTTCAATAAAGCAAAATGCAATTATCCTTAATATATATTTGGGGTTTTTTAAATTATTTCCCGCCCCCCTCAGCCCTGCCTGACCCCTTGGCCCCAGGGATGCTCCTGGGCTGAGGATGGGAACTGGGAGCAGCTCTGACCCCCCGAGGTTTCCAACCCCGTGTGAAAGGACAGCCACAAGTGTGCGAAAACACCCTGCGAAAACACTCTGACTCATTAAAAGAGAGGCTGCTAACTGATTTTTCCACCTTAATTTAAGATTCCTTTGATACAGCCTTGTCCTCCAAGCCCAGCTGAGATGCTTTGCCCTGCCCTAGCAGGCCTGCGAGCCCCAAACCCAGGGGACAAGACCCTGCGGCTGCCCCAGGTTGGGGTGTGGACCCTGGGGGGTCCCTGGGCTCCTTTGGGGCCCAAGGCCTGGCTGTGGGGCAGGGCCAGGCCCCCCTTTTTGCCTGCACTAAGGGGGTCCTGCCCCCCTTCCTGGAAGCGAGGGTGGTTTGGGAGGGAAATGTGATAGGGGAGCTGATGGTGCCCTTTGCCAGCCGGCATTAAAAATTCATGTGCGTGATGGGCTTTTCCAAATAAGTCCAGGCAGGATGAGTTCCTGCCTCCTCGGGGCTGCTGGCAAGCACTGGGGCTGCCTGCCCTCCCCAGCCCCCAGCCAGCATCCCCCCTGGGGGACCAGTGCCACCAGGGTCTCGGTGTCTGTGTCCCCGGTGATGGGCTCTGCTCCCTCACGGCGTGGGGTGCAGGCTGTCCGTGTATGCTGGGATGAGGGGTACCTGGTGTGTGGGAAGGTGGGTGCCCCACGGGATGGTGGCATGTGTTGTGGGGTGACCTGGGGGGTGGAGACGTGGGGCAGCCAGGTGGAGTAGGATGGGGGGCACCGGGAGGAGGGTGGGGAAGAGGGAAACCTGGTGGGAAGGGATGCAGGTACCCAAGAGGGGTGGGATGTGGGGAAGGATGCTGGGTGGGATGTGGGGGGGTACACGGGGTGTCGTGGCAGAGAGGGATGCGGGGTGGCATGTAGGGTGCCCCGGCAAGGACAGAGGTCGGGTGCTGCAG
>VZTQ01003993.1:0-12180 GCA_013400755.1 Pelecanoides urinatrix | reverse complement strand
TGCCCGCCCCCCCTCCCGACCCCTCTTTCTTGACCCCATCCTTCCAACGCGCTCCCCAAAAACTAAAGCCCACGCTCCGTGGGCTTTGCACTGGTGTTTCGCCTCTGGTCATCCCCCTGCACCGGTGTTGGGCACCCACAGAGGGTTTTTGGGGGGGGGGAGCGTGGGGTCTGCATCACCCAACCTGGGGTCTCAGGGAGTTCCGAGCGTGTGGGTCTCTTGCCTTAACGCACCGTGTGAAAACGGGGGAGCGCGGTGCTGCTCCGGCTCCCGGGGGATTTGGAGCGTGACGGGGAAGTTGCTGTGGGAGCGCGCGAGTTCCGTGCGACCGCAGCGCGCGGGACCCAGCGTCACCCTCCTTTCGGCAGAATCTGTCACTGGCGCGCGCCGAGTGAGAGACGGTCCGATTTCTTCCACCCGCAGTGATTTATTTCAGCAAAATCCTTCCTGACGGCGTTTCTCGTAGCCGGGTGTATTTGGGCACAGATCCACACCGCTCTCCTCAATTTTCTCACAAAACGTACCTTGCCGTCACCCAGCCCTTTCCTCCACGGTTGTCCCCTACCCTTCGTTAATCAGACGATTACTCATTTAAAGATAAACGAGGAGCGNCCCCTTCCCTTCCCTTCCCCGCCGCCGCTCCGCTCCGGGGATGCTCGGCGGGGGGAGGCTGGGAGGACCCGGCGCTGCCTTCCCGGGAAAAGTTTGCAGCGGGGCCGGGAAGTTTTTTTGGCCGCTGCCCTGGAGCCAGCCCCGGGTGGGCAGCNTTGCCGTCACCCAGCCCTTTCCTCCACGGTTGTCCCCTACCCTTCGTTAATCAGACGATTACTCATTTAAAGATAAACGAGGAGCGCTTGGCTTTGGTCTTTTTTTTTTATTATTATTCTTTTTCCTAACCGTATGGGGTGATTTAATAAAACAAACTGCTGTGCCCAGGGAGGCGCGTGACTGCCGGCCACGCAAGCAGAACGTGTCCGTTCGTCCTTCCCCGGGTTAGCGCGTCCCTTCGCGCCCCCTGCCCAAAGCAGAGGCCGCGTATTGCAGTCGGAGAAGAAACCCAGGTCCAACTTTTTCCTTTACTTTTTTTGAAGGCTGTGATCATCCTGAACCTCAACTACCGCAGGGGAAGGTGACAGCGACCCGGCACCCGTGGTAACAGCAGGGACCTTGGTGCCTGCCCATGTTTATTAACTCCTTTAGGAGGTATTAAACCTGCTCATGGCTCTAACAAGGTTTAATCCTTGCCTGAGACTTTCCCCTGCTTGGGCTGGCAGGCCAGCGCTAGAAAACGCTGCGTCCACATGATGTTGTGAAGGTCGTTTGCCCCATCCTGCGTCGTTCCCATCACCCAGAGACGACGCTTCAATGCGCAGGAAAAACTCTCGGTGGGGCCTGCGGGCATTTCCCATCGCCCTCCGGGCTGGCACTTCATCCCCCGGCATCTTCCCATACCTCGCCCTCGCTCGTGGTAGCCATGACGATGGCAACCGAGCCAGTTTGGGATCGCTCTCGGGTTTTAATTAAGGTCTGCTTAATTCTTCTCCTGTCTCGTTGCTGGAGAAGTGACGGGCAGCCACTCGGTGTACCAAACACGCTGCACCCGCAACCTGCCTTTTTGTCCTTTATTGCCCCCAAATTAATGCCCACCAGCGGGTTAAATAAACTCGTGTTGTCGCGGGCGGCGTCTGACCCATCGATGTGGTTCCAGGTTGCTGCTCCGGCATCCTGGGCGCGGGGGGTGAAGGGCTTTGCTGCAGTCGGTCTCTGCCAAGAGGATGACGATGTTCCCAGTTTTCGACGCCGGCCGGAGGTGTAAGTGGGTCTGTGTGGTGCCAGCTCCCTTTAATGTCCCTGTGGGTTTCTCCGGCTTTTTCATCTAAAAACTGCTGACAGCGTTTTGGCTAATTTATTTATGGGGGTAACTTACAAGCCTCCTGCTTGTGTTTTAGCGACGGCAGCTGATAGCATCATCTAAACTGTTCATCCCACAAGCCTTCAGGTCCCTGAGAGGTTGGAGGCGGATAATACCTCTTTTCTAAAACGCAGAGACAACTTCCATACCATAAAACCCCCAATATGATGTTTAGAACCATCTGTTTTCTGCATTGATTTCAAATTAATGCTGATAGAAATATTTTTATCCCGGTCCAGGTTCAACCTTCAAATGCTTTTTCATCTCTGAAGATGAAGATATAGCTGTCGACAGTGTAATTAATTTTATTTAGGGCAAGCTTGTCTGTCATCTACACCGACATTTAAAACTCTCAGGAAGTTGAAACTAGTAAACGGGGGCGATAGAAACCCAAAAAGTAGTTAAATCCCAGCTGAAAACAGAAAACAGAGTTTGTCTCTGGCAATATGTTGTGCCTCTTGAAACCTGTCCCTGTCATGTGTAGCAGGGTCAAAGTTGTAAAGATTTGCAAAGATCCAAAGAAATTGGCGGTGAAAATAGAAAGGTATCGAAAGACCTGTTATCTTTTGTCTGGAAGTATGGTTTTATGCTCTTGTTGCTCCCGATAACTTCATTGCGTAGATTTTAATGGAAGAAAGGAAAGCATTTCCATGTAGATGGTCAGAGGTATCTGACGTAAATCAGGGTTTTTTCCCAAAATAGTCAGGATGCTGCCACTTTCTATGTCTGTTTTTCAAAATATAATTCTTCCCTGTTGTTTTCTTGATCCGTTGCTGCTAGTGGAGAGTCGTGTTGAGGAAAGAGACACACTCTTTGTAAATGATTCATGAATTTGTATTTGTTCAGTGAGTTTTTATTCGCTTTTACCTGAACCCGAGAAGTGTTTCGGATCATACGCAGATTTGATGTCGTCTGATACCGCATCTGGCGGGTGCTTATTGCAATATAAAGAAGGAAAAACAATTTGTCGTCGTTTTTGCTAGCGCGGCGTGACTGGGTGACGCAGCGGTCGAGGCACTTTGCTAATGCCTCGGAAAGCGGTTCCTAGGAAGTGATCCCCAGTTGCTAAGCAAAGGCTCTGCCACGGCGCGAGCGCTGCAAATGATAAATGATGCAAAAAGTAAATGCCGAGGTTTACTCAAAGCACTTGGCTGGGACTAACAGCCAGATAAGGACCGTGGGGGTTTTCAAAACTGCCTCATTCCTGCGGCGAGGTGCTTTTTCAACCCCCGAGGGGTGCTGATCTGCGGGTTTTCAGCGTACGAAGATGCTTCGTGCCACGTGAATGATCAACGTGAGCCGTAATCCCCGTCTTTTAAATCGTCTTCTCGGTAAATTCCAGCAACTGCGTTGTTTAATTCAGAGGTGCGATATCTTAACTCCAGCTTAATCCTGTTTATTGGGGTTGACAAGCCTTATTCGAATCGGGGCGATGCTAAATTACTCTGGAAACTGTTAAATGTTTTGAAATAGCGGCTAAATCTTTGCCGGTATTAATGTGCCAGAGCCACGACTAGAAGGCAGTCACGGCCGTACAAGCAGTTACGCTTTACATGTGTGATTACATCCTCAACTTTGCAAATTTGGTTTGGACCATCCCTTCTCTGTGTTTTTCTGCATCAGTTTGTATCTGGCACGGTGCTACAGATTCAGTCTCAGCATCATTTAGGAGAAGCGATGAGTTTCCCCACCCTGTTCCCGATAACTTACCCATCCTTCCTAGCTGCACCTGCTAACTTTGTCTGCAACTTTTTAACGGGTTTTCCCCTCTTTTACTTTATTTTGGGAAGCGTTTGCCACAAGATGGCAGTGGGGACTAAAGTTTAAGGCGAGGTATTGGGGTGTATCATGGTTTCAGCTTCACAGCCCTGACCCAGTTGTCCTGCAGATGGTTTTCCAGTTGGAACTCCGACATGAATCTATCCTTGTCCCCCTTCCACCTTGTCTGAGGTGTTGGGGGGGACACGTTGCTGAGAATGCGTGTTCACCCATGGTGTTTAAACTCGGTATTAAAGGCTTCAGGTGGTCTATATGGTACTGTGGATGGAGGGTTGGAGCGCGTGCTTTCAACTTTATATAGCTCCTGGCTCCAACGCTTGCAATAAGCTGGTGTTTGATGATGGCAGGGTCAACCCATCTCACGGCTGCTAAAGTTGGGCTTTGGGTACCGCTCAGGCCAGGACTGACCACGCGGAGGGTAAAAACTGGGCAATCTGGGAAGTCTCTAGTCCAAAACTCAAAGCAAGGTCATCCTTAAAGCTGGACCGGGCTGCTTGGGTTGCACGAGCCTAAAGCGAAGGGATCCCCTGCAAGACCTTGTGCTTCTCCGTCGCTTCTCCCTCCCCCGTAACACAGTTTTGGCTTACAGCTCACCCGCCGTGGCCGTCTCCACCGCCCCAGGAGCTGGGGAGGGCTGGTCTGTTGATGGCTTCACCCATGCTTTGCTCCAACCACCCCAAGCACGGCCAGAGAGAGTTTCTCCCTCCCTGGGGCAGCCGGGGCTGTGCCGCTTCCTCCCTCAGCCCTCTTTCTGGGAACTCAGCTCCCAGCCGGGTGGCTGAGTTGCGTTAATTTAGACATGATCTCATCATCTGCCAGCCGCTAAAGCGATATCGATCCTGCATTCGGCCTCCATGTGAAAAACAACCCAACTGCTTCCCCGGTACCTGTAACCGCCGTCCCTCGAGGCCTTGGGAGGCTGGAAAATGAGCATTTCCTTTATTTTTTGGCTGTTGGGGGGGCAAATGCCTAACACTTCGGTTGTGTTAAGGACAGCCGTTAAGCTAAGGAAAGGACGTTTTGGGACCATAGCTCATCTAATATTTGATACTACTAAGCAGCTATGCCTTGAATAGTTTAAACAGGCAGGTTTTGCCATCTCCGCGTCCTCTGCGTGTTTGGTCTTTCGCTTTAGCAATATCTCTGTAAGAATCAGCATCACTTTCCAAAGCTCAAAGGAAGGGTACAGGGGACAGCCGTAATTTTGACATTAATTACTACCCCCAAAAATGCCTCTGTTTCCTCATTTACCCATCGCTGATCCGCTCCCGGCACGCTGCGACAGCGCATTCCTTGGGTGCTTCGCCCCTGGGTGATTGACACCAAAGATCGTAAGGATTTTGTTAGATTAAAGTATAACGGCATAGGGAGAATTAACGCTGCTCTCGTTGCTTGTAGCATCGGTAGCGTGTCACTGGCCCAAAGAGAGAGGAAAATATGAAGGAGGGAGGTTTGACCAGCTGTTATTTAACTTGGGGATAGCTGGAAAATATTGCGAAGGGAGTGATTGAAACAAGAGCCGGGCTCTTTGCTTGGTCAATCTCCCCTCTAGTTATTTGGACGGAGCAACTCGGTCTGTGGCATGAAGCGGTGAAGGATGCTGAGTGAAGTTTGGAGACAAGCGGGTTGTGGCGTGCCGTAGGAAGAGGTACGGCACGGGTCATCGGGTCCCTCGAGAGGCCCGAGGTCAGTAAAATAAGCGGAAGGGGTTGAGAGAGAGAGAGAGGAGCAAATGTTTATGGTTAATCAATTGAAACCATTTCCCTTCTTTTAATTTTTAATGGGCTGAAGTTACCGCTCCCCCCCTCCCCGGGCATTGCTTTCCCTCGGCTCACGGGAGACCTGAAAAGCGAGCCGCGGCGCGGGGAAATCGCGCTCCCGAAGGGCATCGGGCGGCACCTCTCTGCCGGGTACGGCTAGGCGTCCGTCTGTCTGTCACCGGCAGCCCAACACCACCTTTTCCATCGTATCCGTTCGGCGCTTCCTCGCGGGCAGAACGGCATCGCCACTACGGCAGCGCGTCAAAAGCAGCTAAATTAAGCTTTGCCTTCCACCTCCTGCAAAAATAGTGTCAAACATTTACATATAAATACAGAAAATTTAAAAAAAAAATCCGATTATTTGCTATGATCCCTTGTGAAAAAGGATGGGCAAAATGGCAGAATTAAAAATTTTCCAGGTGGTTTTTAATGAAAACTTGAAATATTTGCCTTTGGTATTTATTGCACCGAGGAAAGCCTACAACACCGTGACACGACATCCCAAGCCTGACCGTCAGCATCACGGCTAACGGCTCGTGCATCACCCGCTGGGTCTCAGCACCCTCGTACCGACACCGCGCTGTGCAGGGGGTGACTACGTGGTCCCCGGGGGCAGGATCAGGCCCAGGACGGGCAGGGGATGAGCTGCCGCTGCCCGGCTGACGCAGAGCCGTTCCCAGCGGCGTCATCGCAAATTCTTCCTTCTGCCTATTTTTAAATGCCTCAAGTCATGAGGCTTAGGCTGCCTCCCTTGGGGGACTAAACCACAGGCAGACAGATTTTCAGGCAGCTGCCAGAAAATGTATAGGTGCCGTATAACCCACCTTCTGCCTGCCCGGAGCTTGCCTGCTTTGGTTACGAATCCCTGAAAACGCGATTACATATAAGCTTTAAACCTATAGCTGCGCTCCCAGGCAAGGTCATGATAAACTGCTTTTCTCTGCTGATCTTCGATGCAGCTCATTTTTAAAAAAAGTATAAAAGGGAGATGGGATCTAGAAAACGCGTTGTGTTATTTTTCCACTGCAGCTTGTGGACGTCGCTTGGTTTGGAGGAGAAAAAGGGTCCTGTGTCTCACTTGCCGCCGCATTTTTAAAAGCAGCGCATAGATGTAGGCATATATGGTATTGTAAACTGCTTGGCCACAGTCGCTCTTTCTTTGGCTTCTTTTTAGTCACAGCAAGTGTCATTTTTGTCGGAACTGTACCATGGAAAAGGTAATTCTCTAGTGAAAATCCCCCGGGCGGTGAAGTGTATCAAAGTAAAATGAGATAGAAAGGACTAAAATAAGACTGCGAGTCCCTCTTTGCAGCTTTACTAATGAGAAACTTTGGAAAAAAACCTTCCCAAGATATCCACTCTCTTGCCTGCGGAGTTGATGCAGGTCCTGGAAAATATCTAACAGAGCTTGGCAAGGGGCTTCTTAAAGAGCTTTACCCTCTGCTGTGACCTCCCGGCTGGAAAAGATGAGGACTGCTTTTTAAATTTTTTTAATAGGGTTTTTCTACATTTTGGTCATGGATGTTCTTTGAGCATATTTGTTTCATTAGTAATAAAACCCTGTAGTCACAAACGAAGCCTGTGCGCTGAGCTGCCGCTGTAAAAAAGCCGGAGGGAGGGAGGTTGAGCTCAGGACCATGCGGGCGGTGGGAGCTGGGATGCTCCGGACCCGACCGTGGGGATCCGCAAGCACAAATGGCGATGCTGATATTTTTGGATCAAACTCACATTTGGGGCAAAGCGCAAGCTTTGTGCAAATTAGTACAAGAGAGGGGGAACAACCTCTCCAGTAGTGCAATCAAATCTCTCGGCTGTGTCCGGTGGGGTCTTGAGAGGTGGAAAGACGGGGCGGTGGTCATGTTCGTGAGTGAGAAAGGGACTTTCTGAGCCAGCACCCAAATCTGCCAATGCCACGCAGTGGCTTGTGGGCTCTCCATCCTCAGGGACTGCCCCGACTCACCTGGACACGGCCCTGAGCAACCAGCTGTAGCTGCAACATTGGCCGTGCTGGGAGCGGACCAGAGACCCTCCAAACGAAATCTTTCTGGGGTTTCTGAGATGGCTTAGCGCTCCCGAGCAATGAGCTCTTTGAAGGGTGGTTGTGGCTGTACCCAGACCACATGGCAAGAGGGTCAACCCAAGGTTTGGTGGTTTGAGAGAGCAGCGGTGCCGTGCTGGACAATCCTGGATTCAGCGCAGGCTCGAGGGACATCCTGGAGAGCCCGTGACCAGGACTTGGTCTGCTGTCCCCCAGCGACCTCCCACCCTGCTGCCTCCGCCAGCCTCAGTTTTGATTGCTGGCCGATGATGAGATTCATGAGATCTGCTTAGTTATCGAATGGCTTCCTCTCTTCCCAGGAAGAAGTTTGAATAAATCCAAGAAAACTTGTGTTACGGGAAGATGTTTCACTGTAACACAAACAAATGGATTTAAACGGGCTAAATAAAAACGTTCGTTTGAATCCTTCCCGGCTCTTGAGCCCAGCTGTCGGGTAAAGACGCCTGTTGGTTTGGGGGGGGCCTTTTGCAATGCGCTCCAATGCGTTCAACTCCAGCGTAACAGAGCAGGAATCACTTTTCGTTTAGTTTGAACGCCAATTAGAACAGGAAATTACGTGTAGTCCTAAAATACAGCTGATGGCTTTCCTGAAAGACAACGAGCTCTGAAGGACAGGCCGAAGCAGCTTCATGTTGCATTTCCCCTCCCAGGAGATGCAGAATGAGTGAGGGGCTGTTAAAATTGTCCATTAAAGATGTGAGGAGCGTTGTATACATTATATACGCTGGAGCAGGACGGGCTGCTCTCTCTAGGGCTTGGAAACCTCTCTATATTTTACAGGGCGAATACATCTATATTAATAGAGGCACATTATGGGTGGCACGTACTGGTACAGCAGCAGGTGAACATGATATCAAAGTCTTCCTGACCTGCGGTGATGTACAATTTGGGTTAGAGACGGTAAAAAAATACAAGCTGAAGATGTAACTAAGCATAAAGGAAGTTTTACCTCCTGTTTGACTTAAATCTGTTTTATTTTGCACTCCTTTGGCATTGCCTTTCTTTGAGCGTTTGTGGTTTTGAGACTTACTCGTATGTAGAATGGGGTAAAACATACACCTGTGATGTCCTTGTAGCAGTAAATTAAAGCCTGCATGCGATAGCATCACTATTTAATTTCTTTAAACTCTTCATATGCTGAGGATTGGCCCAAGATCCATGCTCTATTATTTATCCTGCGGTGCATGAAAGTGGGAAAGATAACTGGGGATAATTTCTTGAGCAGGTAATGTGCTGAGATCCCAAACAAATATACCCAAATCCTCTGAATGGCTTAACGTCTGTGCCAGAATTTGGGTGTACGGTAGATGTCTTTGGTGTAATTATTAAGCCAAAATGCAACTTTAGTAACGGGAATCAGTGGGTGTAGCAGGAAGGGGTCCCTTAAGAAACACATCCTGAAGGGTGGCTTCCAGTTGGGCTGGTTTTAATGGTGTGAAGGCATGTCAGAAGCGACTATGGTGCAAAGAAAGATGCAAAGAGAGATAATATGCTTCAAATAAAGCTGGCGGGGAGTTGCTAGACTGTATCACTTAAGAATTTATCTATAAAAAAGAAAGCTAGAAGGAGTAAATACAGCAAACGTTCTCTCTTGCTAAAGTCCATGGTTTTCTTGAAAGTCAAAAGAAAATAAATCTGTGCGCCGGGACGACTGTTGTGGAATACAGCGAGCGCAGAAAAGTTGGATTTGCAGTAATTTGGGAAGGTGGCATGGCAAAAAACCACGAAGGAACAAACAGCTCTTGAGAGGCTTGGGTGAGTAACTCTGTTTTATAAAATTGCTCTGCAATTCTTAGGGGGCAGTTTTGTCCCATGTCTGTAGGAACGTGCCCAGCGCTTTGGGGCTGCAATGGACTTTAATATGGTTTGGTCGCAAGAAAACCTTTTCTTTTGGCGGTCGGCAGGAAGCAGCTCCCAGCTGGGTTGGGATCGTTACTGCAGTCACGAGCAGAAGGAAACACAGGCTGCAGCGTGGCAGAGAGTATTTTTGGTAAAGTAACTGGAAAGTTGCTTTAGTCAGGCAGACGCACGGGAAAATGTTGGCAGGAACAAGGCTGTGTCTCCAAGGGTACTCCGAGGCTTTTTTCTTTTCATCTCCCAGCACTTATCACTGGAGGGCAGTGGTGTCTGAGAAGATGACTGAAGAAGAAAAGCACAGATAAAGAAGATGGCATAGCTCCTGGCCGACTAATTCAACCAGACATTGAGCATGTCATTGGGTTTAGAGTGAGGATTTTATTATTTAGGGATATTTCCTTGTCTTGCGTTACCTCGTAGCTGGGTGATGTTGGGTATGTTGTTCCTGACCCCATCGCTGCGCCATGCAATACGTGCTGACCACGTCGATGATGCCCTCGATGGGGAGGATGGGCTGCAGCACCCCTTTACCTCGGTTTCCCTACCTGGACACCCAGAGGGCTCTTGTGGCCTGGCTGCGCGTAAATAAGAAAAGCGAAGCCATTTGTTAAATTCGTGTAATTTGGGCAAGTGGGATGAGTCGCCTTGATGAACCACTGGAAGAGCGGCAGGAGCAGGGAACTGTACTTCAGCATCCAGAAATGAGCCGCCCGTGGGATGTCTCCAACCCACCCTCATCTGTTTAGTGAAAGCATCTCCTGGTGTAGCCCTGAAGTTGGCCAGACCAAGGGCCACCCAAGTATGAAGAAAGCAGAGGCAACCTGGATATTTCTGTGCAACAGCTTCATTTCTTTGTGCAAAGTTTGAGCTTGTTCACTGCAGTCAAGGGAGGAGAAGATGCTCTTTTGGGGCAATTTGGCTGTGTGTGTTCAGCATGGACCATATCTACAGGCTTCGTCTCGCCAGTGTGCAGCGGGCACTGGGATGTTTCTCATTGCCGTGGGCTCTTTTAAACCTTGCGGTGCAGGTGAAAGATGTTGGGGTAACCCCAACCTTGAATTTTAGAAAGCAGGGCCACAAATGCCTCTGTACCGCAGGGCGCAGCTCTGCGGAGGCAGAGGGAGCATGGAAATCGCTTGCTGTGCGGTTCTGGCCCATTATCTGTTGCTTCTCTGTGCAACCGTTTCCCCTTCTTTTTTCTGCCTGTCCTTTCCTATTCTGCTCGCATGGATGTCAGGGGATCGAGTGCTCCCTCAGTCAGTTTGCAGATGACACCAAGCTGGGCGGGAGTGTTGATCTGCTGNGGGAGGTTTAGGTTGGACATGAGGAGAAATTTCTTTCCTGAAAGAGTGGTCAGGCCTTGGCACAGGCTGCCCAGGGCAGTGGTGGAGTCCCCATCCCTGGAGGGATTTAAAAGACGTGTAGATGAGGCGCTTAGGGACATGGTTTAGTGGCCATGGGGGGGTTGGGTTGATGGTTGGACTTGATGATCTTAGAGGTCTTTTCCGACCTTCATGATTCTATGATGTGGTCCCTGAAGAGCTACAAGATGATGGAGTCTCCACCAGCATCAGGACCAAGAAGGTGGATGTAGAGCAGTATTCACACACCGTGGCAGACGACAGCTTGGCCGGTTTTAGATGATTGTCAGAGGGCAACAAGAAGTGGTTTTTTTTTTAACATAAAAAACAGAATTAGAGCCAAGGCAAGCATGACGGTTTGGCTTTCTCAGTGAGGGGCTGAGCTCTGGGCACGGCAAACTTGGTACACCTGTATTTTTGGGGGTGCTGCTTTCTGGGTGTGGCTCAGCCTTCGGTTAGAAAAATAATGAGCTGTCTCAGCAAGTCAGAGCTGAAATCAGTCTCATTTTTGGCTAGGGACAAAACTTGAAAGTCTTGCTCTGCTGATTCAAGTGAAATCTGTGGGGAGCCGGGCATCGTGATACCTGAACGAGAACTTCTGTGAAGATGGCTGGCCATAAAATGGACATTTGAAAACAAGCAAATGGCAGTGTATTTTCTTCTTTTCCCCTTTTTTTCTTCTCCTGTTGTCTTTTATTAAGAAAGTAGCAATCACCCTATACTTATCCAGAGGCAATTTTAAACGTTCCTAAAAAAAGAGACTATTTTCCTATTCCTCAAATACCAAATTACTTTAGAAGGATGAGAAAAAAATCTTGGACTTTTTTAAAAAAAAAAAAAAAGTAGAGTTTTAATTTTATTTCCTTGTAAAGATAATATTGGGCAAGATTTAACTAGAGAAGTGCACCCTGTAGACACAAGCAGTTTACTAACACACTTGTCTCTGTTCATGTTCCTTTCAAGACCAGAACTGGGTGTTAAGTAATAGCATGAGATCTTTCCTTTTCTAACATGTATTGGTTCATTTTGCAATTTGATCACCGATACAGTAAAGTTGTTTAAAAGAGGATAACGGGATAGTTACCTCCTCAAAATAAGTATCTCCTGGTTTAAGTGTCTCATATTTACCTGGTAGAAATGCGTTTTCCTTTGCCGTGGTGTTCACCTACTAGCAAGGAGCCGCAGCTATTGTGCAGAGAGGAGAGCCCTTCTTTGCAAGGATCTGTTTGATCCCAGATACCGTAACCTACAATTAGGGAATTTTATTCCCAAGTCCATACTGGAGCTCCTGAAAAAACTCCCAGGAGTAACCAGATGAATTGGACTGGCCCGCTTACTTGCCCCGTTACCCTCCACGCTCTTACATTATGAAATTCAATTTTCCAGCAAGGGGGTTTCTCCGCGTAGGCTGTGTATTTGCTGTGTAATTGGGGGCAAATGGTGGAAAAATGC
>VZTQ01003992.1:0-90754 GCA_013400755.1 Pelecanoides urinatrix | reverse complement strand
GTCCCCGGGAAGGGCCCGCTCCCACCCCGGCCGCGAAGCCAAGCTGGGCAGCCGGGAGCCCATTCTGGTCCTGAGGTACCCAAGGGTTTCTAGCAGAGAGCTGTCAGGTTAAAACACACCCGGTTCCCTGGTTGTGCTCCCTCCAGGTACCTCCAGTTTACCAAGACCCCATCCGCCTGCCGGTGTTTCCTTGACGTTTAGTGTTTTTTGTTTTTTGTTTTTTTTTCCTCCACAGCTGACCCCCGAATTCACGCAGCAGCTGAATAATAAAATCAGGGAGCTGCTCCAGCAGATGGAGAGGGGCCTCGAGTCTGCCGACCCGCAGGACTGCACCACGTACACTGGCTGGGCAGGTAGGGCAGCCGCTCGGATCGACGGAGCAGGAGCTCTCCGAAGCAGTCTTCTAGGTCAAGCCAAGGGAGATCGTGGGTGGGTTTGGCTGTTTGAATGATCACAGTAGAGCCATGTCAGGAACAGTCCTTCTTGTGCATGTTTTAATCCATTAAAACAAGGCTCTTTCTCAGGACTCCCTGTTTCTGGAGCACGTTTCAAGCTGCAGAGGGAAGACCATGGCATTGCAGGGCAGGATTGGGTCTTCTCTTGGTTAATAGTGCTAAAGCTATGCCACAGAGAAAGCCAGCACCTGCTTGAGAGCAAACATGGGGAACCATCAAAGGGACTGGCTCCAAATTTGGCCACGGTGGAGATGGTGACAAGTAAATCACCGCTCTGTGAAGTGGGCAGATGCGTCATAGGTCATTTACCTGCAAGGACTCCTTGCAGAGTGCCAGCGCTGAGCTTAGGGCCTGGAATAATGTCCGTCTTTTCCGTTTGGGCTGAGTTTTATCTTTCGACGTTGTCTGATTGGCAGGTTGCTCCATTCCTGTTCCCCAGGTAGTGCCCCTCCACTTAGCCAGGGCTAGTTCTGCTCCAGTACCTGCTGGAAGGAGCAGAAATGCAAATGTGAGTATAACGAAGGATGGAAGCCTTTCTCACACTAACTCTTCTGTGCAAAGCTTCCAGGAGCTTGTCTTTCTCCTGTTCTGCATTTTCAACCTGGTTTTTCTTCCTTGGGAGCACGCCCTGCCTTCCCCTCCCTATTCCTACCTCCTGGAGCTGGGGAGGACACACCTTTCTCTGCTGCGTTATCCTTGGCTACTGCTGCGTGCTTTGTCAGCTTTCCTGCCACCGCCTTCTGCACGGTGCCAGGCTCTAGGGGGGGACCCTGGGGTAACTGCAATTAATCTCATGCTTGCTGCAACATTCTTTGCTGCTATGGCTTTTTTTTTGGCAATATGCTGCAATCCTAAATGGCAGTTTTCTATATTATAATCTGGGTGTGGCTGGCTTGTGCTTGGACACTATGGAACTTGATGCCAACAGTTTGCTTGGGAGAATGGTGTTCATTGTGTTAGTGCTAAACTAACGTTGCAGCTTGATGACAGCAATGCCAGAAATGCCTACTGAAAAATTTTAGTAAGGTAGACGGCACTGAGAGTACTCTAGAGCATTTCATGAGAAATGCTAGGATGCCAGTATGAAATTCCAGCGTGGGAGAACGTCGATTTCTTCAGTTGCTGCCTGGCAGCACGCTGCTGCTGCTGCTTGTGAATTTATGCATTTTTGTTCAGTGCTGGCTGATTTCACCTTGGGAGACAGGTTCAATCTTCCAGTCCGTGTGAGCCTGCTCTGACGTCCCCTCAGATGAAAAGCACTCCATACGTAAAGATGGTCTTCAGGCACGAGGGTGCTACTTGGCATGATGGTGGTAGAGTCTGCCTCTGGCCAGAATAATTCAGGAAATCAAGCAGGAGGACAGTTACCTGATGTTAGGAGTACTCTGAAAATCTGCGGGGAGAAGGTAAACACCTTTCCCCAGAGACCCTGTTCCCTTCCTTAGGGTGGCCTTAAGGAGCTTCATGTTGGAAAGTGACAGCAGTTGTGAAACAGTGGTTGAGAGCTCTGGTAGGATATCAGCTCATTTTTATTTGGAAGGGAGTTTCTCGAGGGATTCTTCTCTTTTCCTCCCAGGGATCATTCCTCATTGGGCACACAACCTTCTCACTTTGGCTAATAGGATTAGAAAAAACCCACAGACAGATTTCCTGCAGGCCACAGCCAGTGAAGTGAAGTTTGCAGATGTTACTTACGCTATATCTTTGTCACCCTCCCTTCTTTTCCAATCCTAGCTATATTAATTTATTCAGTGCTGGTTTCCAGAGACAAAATTAATTGGGCCAAGACAGCAGCTTTTTCCTGTAATTGCTTGTGTAGAAAAGGCTTGTTGAGTATCTTCTCATGTAAATCATTGCCCAGCAGTCTGAAATCAACCCGCACTCTTGTGGCCGCTAATAAAAGAGATTTGAAATGTGGCTCTCTTAGCACAAACTCTGCGTGAAATGTAACATACTTGAGTGTACTACATTACACTCAGTAATACACAGCATATGCTGACATTTTACTTGGGTGCCTGTTTCTTTCCTAACACACTTGACAGAGCCCTGTTCCCCCGGCCTGCATTTGTGCCAGGGAAGCCATGGCTTCTTGGCACGTGAAGTTGAAGCAGAGGCAGGGAAAGACTTATATTTTCAGCTCAGAGGCAGTGAAAACACACTTTGGATCAAGATTATCCAGCGTACGGCTGAATGCCCTCAAAACACATTTGAATCGGCGTGTTACTGTTTCATTCAGTTCCCCATAGAGATCAGGGCCCTGTAGGCAACACCTGGTATGTGCCTGGGTATAGACCAGACTTGGCTGTTGTGTTCTATTCTGTTTTGTCTTTTAATCAGTTTAGTTAGACTGCTGTAAGAGCTTTTGTGGTCTTAATTTGTTTCACTGGTATCAAAGTGTTGACTGAGGGAAGGCAAACTGCCGTAAGCTATTTCTGAATCAGAAGCAGTTCAAATTCTGGCAGAAGTACAACTGCCTTATCCATTTTCAAATAGATTATTATGAGGATGCCAAGGAGTATGTACGTGTGTGTTGGTATTTCTCATAGTACAAGAGGCCTTGCTCCAAAGACTACCTCAGCTGGGAGTACAGACGATGGAAAGGGAAATGGAGGGAGACTGACTTCACTCCTCTCACCTCGTAGCTGACTGCAGAAGCTAGGAAGCTCTTGAGTCTGGTGCCTGCTGGACTGTTGCGTCCTTCCAAGATGATGAGGTGATCTGCCACCTGAAACAGTATACATGGGAGACATTCCACTTCCTCCACATTATGGCAGTACCTTTGGAATTTGTTTCCCATGCGCACATTCCCTTCTCTAGCAAGGTCATGGTTGTGGCTTTCAGTGCTCGAGGGCCTCTGAAACAGACCAGTGAGTCGAGCTGGCCTGCCTCACCCACAGCTTTTGGCAGGCCTGTTGGCGAGTGGAGACGAGGAGCAGGGCTGGGTTGCCTTTTGAAAGGACTCTTCAAAAGACATGCCAGATGAAAGAAAAGCCATTTAAGAACGGATCGAAATTCTGACCGTACCAGTTCAGGAAAGCTTCTGGAAAAACACCTTTCATTCACTTTAGTGCAATATCTTAGTTTTAACCTTAGAACCCAGAGAACTTACGTCTCCTTAAGAGAGTTCTGTTCAGAAAAACAGAAATCCTCAGAAAACCCCTACAGAATAAGAGGCAGTTAGGCTGCATTTGATGAGAGAGAATAGTGCCTTGTGTCACCCACATAAACCACATTTCTGCCAAGTGCTTGGTGGGTAGCTTTTGTGAAATCTCCGCTCAGAGCAGTGGGATGTAAATTCGAAGTTGGCCTTACTTTCAGAGGGTTGGATCAGATCACCTTCATGGATCCCTTCTAACCTAGCCTGTTGTAGGATTCTGTGATGGGGTAATGGGTAGTTTTGGTTTGGGCTGGGCTGGTTTTTTTGTTTGGGTTTTTTTTGGAGGGGAAAGCTTCTTTTGTAGAAAGTTTTACAAAAGAAGCTTTGTTGCCCAGGTTTTAAGGCTGGAGAAGCTGAGGCTCCAGAGAAATGCCCATGTCCCACAAGGCACTAGGAAGGCAAGCTGTAGTAAAATGCAGCAGTGACTCCCCAGACAGTTCTGAACATGGGATGATGCAGCCCTCTGGAGAGGATGTCTCACTGTCCCATTCAGCGTGGCTTTGGCATGCATTTATGAGTGCAAGATAACATCCCATGCGTCTGCACCAGCAAAGATGCTTATTATCCTTTGAGCTGGGCAGTAAAACTGTGCTACCCCCTCTGTAACTTTTACCCCATGCCTGACTCATTAAAATGACATCAGGTTTCTCACTAGAAACTGTCAGGCTTCATCACTATGCGTAGAGATAGGTTTCCACTTCTTCCCCCTGTGTTTGACATCCTGCTTTGAGGGGGCTGGCTGACTTACTTCCCTGGGTCAACACAAGATCTCTGAGCTCTTTATTACTGTAGATGGCAGGTTTGGAACTGGTCCAAATTAGGTCAAGAAATCTCCTCTTGTGGCAACCTAGTGTCCTTTGTGAAAGGACCACATTGCAGCTCAGCTCCTGGTGGACAAGGAGACATGTTCGGAACAGTCTAATGGGCATCCCTGCTGGTGCTGTCAGTAGGGGGACTGCAGTGGAGCTGACACCAAGCAGTGCTTCCTCTCACTTTTATCCACTCTATTCAGCGTGAAGGGGAAGCTTTGTCTCACTACTGCTGTTCCTTCCACCAGCAGAACTGTTTGCAATGGTAGTGCAATCGAACATAAAGAACAAGTTTAAACTTGCAGGGAAGTTGAGGCGCAGCTTTACTTCTCTTTGATGAACAGAATGGTCATATGGATGAGATATGCTTTTAGCCTGCTGCAGTGCTTTAGCTCTCAAGCAAGAACTTGTCTGGTATCTCCAGCGACGTCTGCTCTGTTGAAAGCAATGGTTGCTAAAGTCAGGGCCATCAGCACTAGCCAACTGGCACAGCTGGTGTAAACAATTCCATTTCTACTATGTACATTTAAGTCTCCTCCTCTGCCCCACTCAAAAGAAAATCTCTAATGCAAAGCACCCCTCTGCATCTACAATGCTCCTCATACAGGATGGCAAGAGGAGAGAGATGTTGTTTACTGTCCTACTGAAGATGTTAAATAAACAGGCTTTGTGAGAGACATGGAGAATTTATTTTTGCCTCCTGATTCCCTGCAGTGAGCAAGCATCTCGGGCATTAACACTCCAGTGAATTGGCTTCCTGCACACCAGAGGTGGCAGTTTCAGTCATCAGAGCCCTGCTAAAGGATATGCTGTCAGTAGCAGATGTGTTCACTCCAGTCCTGCACCATCAAGTGATGTCTGAAGCATTCTCCATCACATGTGGCTATGCAGCAGGTCTTACACTGCAAGGAGCAAAAGACTTTGAAGTCTGGAGAAACTACAGAGAAGGTGATGAAATAGTAACCAATAAATAGAACAAAGCCCACGCGTCTTTGGCAGTAGCAGGCCACAGGCAGCCACTGCATGGCAGTTCTGCTGGCATCAATCAGGAGTCTCGGAGGTCACAAAAATAGGTCACATTTTGAACTGGGACACTGAACACAGACCTCCAGGGCACACAGAAATGGAGCAGATCCACTGCTTACCTAGCCCCATTTGACTGATGGTGCCACGTTTGTATAGCGTGTAAAGCATGCCAAACAAACACCCAGTCAGTCAGCAAACCCTACCTGGTCAGCTGGGCGAGGAAGGAATTATTGGAGAGGGAATGAGACAGAGCTGTGGAATAGCTTCTGCTATTCTGCAGAGCAACACTGCCTAGCTGAGCCAAGTTCATCAGGTGGAAACTCCCTTGTCTCCAAACTGCACTGCCTACATCTTGGCACACAGGTCAATATAGGATATTCCCCACCCAGGTGACTGCATTTTGGATCCCTCTACATACATCTGTAAACATTGCCTCTTTATGCATGGGCCTGCCCTCCTCTGCTGGCCTTCCCTACTTCTGGGCTCACAGATAGCAGCAGAGCAAGCAGCGGGCTGAAGGCAGCACTGCATTGTGCCCTTCTGATCAGCTTGGGAGTATGAATTCCTTGAAGAAGGAGTTGAGAAATTTGGCTTTAGATTCAGTTTGTAAGGCCTTTGGGTTTTAAAGAAAAAGGAAAAATTAATGATTTAGGGAAGCAACTCATCCCTTCCATCCTTTAGTATAGGTCAATAGTTTTTTGGAGTCTTTTCCAAAGATGCTTGGGCCTGGGAGGGAAGGGGGGAGCGAGAAATGTTTTACAAGAAGAGAGGCAAAGAAGTCGCAGGAAAACAATGCTGAGACATTTACTTTCTACAAATTCAATCCTAGCAGTGGTCTTAGCATGGTAGTTATGTACATAATTAGGGTGGTATGATGGCATTGGGAATAGAAGCTACTTACCAAGCAAAAGGTTGTATATTAAAGCAGATAAGTCAAGAGTGCAAGTTGTGCTTAGATAGCTATCAGGCCTGTTAAAGTCTAGAAGCTGTGCTAGGTGCTAAATAAATCAAGGAGAGTCACTTACATTTGCTAGCTGGAAGAGGAGGGTTCCCCTTTAAAGAAGGGCTTCACATCCACATCCTTATATAAGACTTAAGTGATAGTTTTGTGCATCCGAGCTCTCTCTGGAAATACTAACACTGAACTGCTGAGAGAGACGACAAGATTATTAGCTTCAGCAGGAAATGGAAATTTGCCCTTAATATACATGTGGAATTGAATTGTCTGTAGCACGAAGCTTTGGAGATTGTCCATGCAAAATGAGAAAACGATCTAAATTTAAAATTGTCCTCAGTACCATGGAAAGTAATTTTGCAGCATTCTTGCCCCACCTTACCTTACCACATCAAAATCTGCAGAGATTGGCTCTATTAATTTAGGCTTAAACACAGGACCTGAGTCTTAGAAATGGTTACTGGTAAGGGGAGAAATAAGCTTTTCTCAAAGTGATGTACGCCAGTAGCTTTCTTCAGTGCATGTTTGAGGACGCCTTCCAGATCAGAAGGATGGTTCAAATGTGGCAGACCTTTCAGACACAGACTTACTGAGGACTCCTGAGTTACCTACTAAAAGCTTCAAGAGCTGGATGAAGACAGGGCAGACAGAGGCAAAGGACAGCAATTGATGTGACTTCTCAGTAGTGGAGTTCTTTGTGTAGCTGGCTAGCCCACTGAAAACCTCCAGGGAGGACCATGCAGCCTTTTCCAACATTCCAGGTAGCTGTTTATGTTTCAGACAAGGGCTGATCTCATGAATGATGTGCTGCAGAGGGGAGTCAGGCAGCTCCTTTCTTTTCTAGAATGCACCAGTTCTTGGTGTAGGGCTTGGGACCTGCTCAGCAGCAGGAGGTGATGTCCAGGGAGCTGTAACAACCTTGCCGGTGCTTCCCAGTGGGAGGAAAAAACCAAAATAGAAAAAAAAGAAGAGCCAAGTAGGATGTCTTAAAGGTGCTGCTTCTCTGTGCTGATGACGTGTCACTTTTTTTAAAATCCAATCCAAGCTAAGTGACCCAGCCCTTTACCTCCTGGCATGGGAAAAAATAATTGAGATAGAGTAACAACTCAGCACTGCTCTGCCACAAGTACCATCTTGCCCAAAGATGAATTATCTTTTTCCTCCACTGTTTAGCAACAGTCCCAGGTACAGTTGATAGATTTAGGTGGGTTTGTCTAGGTCTCATCTTTTGCTTCTCGCTGCTAAAATTGTATGTAACCCGTGTATCAGAAGCTCTGCTGTCCTCCAGGACCTCCTGGGTCAGACACTGCTGTTTGTCTTAACCTGCAGTCCACTCACAAGCAGCATCAGGCACAAGGAGGTCACAAGGCAGGAAAAGCAGCTGTGGATGCTGCAGCTATGGCTTATGCCCCTGGATGTGCCTGAGAAGCCTGTCTTATGCCCTAGATGGGGGCTGAGGGCCAGGCTTTTAGGTTTGTTACAACAGCCAGGGCATGTAGCGGGAAGGGTAAACTTTTCTGGTGGGTGCAACCTTTATGTTCCTTTTGCAGGCATTGCTTTGCTGTATTTGCACCTGTATGATGTGTATGGAGACCCAGCCCACCTTCAGGTGGCCCACAAGTATGTGAAGAAGAGCCTAAACTGTCTGACAAGACGATCCATCACTTTCCTGTGCGGAGATGCCGGGCCGCTGGCAGTGGCTGCTGTTGTCTACCACAAACTGCAGAGCCAGAAGCAGTCAGAAGACTGCATCACTCGGTAAAATGCTTGGTTATGTTTTTGACCTAATGTTCCTCTTGCTTATAGAGATGGTCTGGGCTTGTACTGGGTACTCTCCGCCAAGCCTGAATGCATTTTGTTGCAGTCTTACGTGAGAGATAATCCAGTAACATCGCAAGGCAGCGCAAACTTGTTCTGCCCTGGGGAAAGAGCTAGCTTAAGGACAAACATGCTTGTCTGGCAGTCTGCAGAGCAAGGATATTGTTCAGCTGGTATTGCCATCTTAAAAATAGTTCCAATAAACACAGGAAGAAAAAAATGCCAAATTTAAAAAAAAAACTGGAAGGTGAGCTTTGGTATTTTTTCAGAACCTTAAATTTAGCATTATAGCCATTTTGATGAAAAGGAGAAATGTGGCAGGATTATTAGATTAATTTTGTTACTCACTTCCGCTTTCTATTTGTTAGTTGACTTTGACTTAAACCTAAGATTGACAGCATCCCTTTCAACTGCTGAATGCATCTGGTTATGATTCATTTATTTCTATTTCCTGCCTTTCCTCAACTGCTTCCAAATGTATTTTTGTTGGGTGCTTAAGACAAGAAAAGGACAAACAAGCAGTCCTACAGTCAAATCAGCATGTGGCAGAGGAAGGAAAAAAGTTAAGGAGATGCAGTTGCAAGCTTTTCTTGCTTAAGGGAGATCAGTTTTGAGAAGGTGAGAAACAGCCCTGTAAAGAGTTTCCATTTACGCGTGGTCAGCACAAAAACAAGACAAAACCCCTGACGCTTCAGAACAACGAGTGTCCTTAAACAGCCATGAGTAAGTGATGCATAATACCAATTAAAAAAGCCATGGGTGGGAATCAGACGTGCCTGTATGGTTTGGACACCATGTTCCCACTCCCTTAATTAAGAATAGCTTCTGGTTTATGTGGATACGGTCAGTCAGAGGACAGAACTCTCTTCTTTATTCTTGAAATAATCTGTGGTTTAGGTTTTGCTTAATACTGTGCCAAAGTGGTGAATCTCACCATGATTAATGTATTTGCTAACAAAAAGGGAACTAATCTGTCTAACGGTACTGGCTAGTTGTCGTCAATGCATAAGCCCCAAGTTGTGAAAAATCCCTAATTCGTGTTTTCTTGCTGTAGCTCTCCCCTCCCCGTATCCCTCCTGTTCTGCCTACAGTTTTGTGGCAGAATGGAAACTCATGATTAATTCTGCACTGCCGTCTAATGGCATAATAAAGGCAGAGCCTTGGAAATTGGTTTCTTCATACATCTGAGAGGAGATAAAATGTGGCTTTCTCGAAGGAACAGTTATGCTGTCCTTACCCTACCACCAATTCCCAAAGCAGTTACCCTGACCATGCTACCTTTAAAAAGAGAGTATTTCTTAGAGAAATAGCTCCCTTAATCAAAGCTCTTAAGTGGGTTTTGGGTATGCTGTTTAGTTACAGAACAGTTGCTAAGTTATGCAGTGCAAGTGCATAGAAAGTGCACTTCTATTACAGCTGTGGAGGAGGGCCTCTCTCCATTTTCTTCTCTGTCTTTTAAAGCACTGCATCTTTACAGACCCAAGGAGACAATCCATCAGCCAGGTTTTACCTGCAGTGTAAGAGACAGAAGCTTGCTTTTTCTTAGCTCCTTGGTCTTACCTAAATGAGTTCATGACCAACAAATGTGCGTTTATGTTCCAGAGAGACTAACGTTTCAGGGCAGCCCATTTTCCAAGAGCCTGTGAAAATCTGAGCAGTGTTCCAGGAGTCCTCTTTTCCCTGCCATCTCCCACCAATTCAGAAGGTCAAAGGTTTGCTTTTAGAGCCAGCGGCATACAAAAATCCCATCTTGCTCTACAGCTGCCTCGCTTTCCCTCTGTCCAGAAACTACTGATTTTTGACAGTTGAGGTAATAGGCTGATACGTGAGCAGGAGTGGCTCTTCCTTTCAGGGACCTTGATTTACCCCCTTGCACCTGAGAAATGCATTCTGCATGCAATCAGTCCAGCAGCATCCCCAGGCATCTCTTGCTGCAGGCATACCATGCAGCCCTGCCCCACACGTTGAAAACAACAGAAACCGCTGGCAGGCTTCCTCCCCTGATTATCCTGGCTGGGAAAGCAGCTAGAGGTAGAAGTAGTAATGCTTAAGGAGCAAGAATAGTAGCTCCAGCTGCTCCAGATTTCCCCACGAAAAGAAGATTTCACATCCAAACCTCAGAAAATCCCTGCTGTGGGTATTACTGTTTATCCACCCATCCATTCCTTCTATTGCACCCAACATTTTCCTGACATCTCAGAGCTGAACAATGTTACCAGCCAGCATCTCTTCTGGCCAGCAGCAGGCTGGGCAGAGTCCATCTGTCAAAACACTGTTTTCTTCCTTGGAAAACCTCTTCATCTGCCTTCCTTGGACTTGGGGACGGGATGGGAGGAGGCAGCAGGGCTTTCCTTTAGCCCATGCAGCTGAAAGAGGGTCCCCTGCTTACTCCTAGCCTTGGATGTAAAGTCTGTCTCTTGGGTTTAATCTGCGAGAAGTCTGCCCCATGGAGCAATGCACGTCTCAAATGGTACATGAGGAGACGGGGCCAGTCCACCTTGAGACACTACTCTCTCCTTTCTCCTTCAATATCCCTGCTCACTTTGAGTCCAGTGCCAAGGGAAAGTTTCCTGCTGTGGGGAGTCACAGCCCAGCATCCCCTCTCTGCTCCAAGGGCACTCTGGACGTCTGGTTGCTTCTTTCCTTTGCAACACATTGTTCTGCCCAGGAGCAAAGGCTGCCAAGGCACCTTTTCTGCTCCTCGTGCTGCTGTGACAGGGAAGCTCTGCACACACACAGCTCTCCTGGCTGGTTTCTTAGCCCCCTCTCTGTTGCAGCCACAGCAGGAAGAAGCTGAGGATACAGCCGTGAAGCCACTTATGCTGGTATTTTAAAAGTGATGGCATTTTTCAAATTGCTGTCTCAGGGGTGAACAGAAAAACAAAGTCAAAACGAGTCATATCCCTGCCTGCCGCTCTGACAGGGAAGGACATCCAGCTTTGTTGGAAATGTGATGAGAGGCAAAACAAAGGAAAAATTGCATCGAGAGTGAATTGGGCTATAGAGCACCAGTGTGAAGAGCTGCCAGTCTCTGTTAGCACTACAGGAATATCACCAACTTTGCAACATGATAATAGAAAAATGGCAAAGAAAATATCTGACTCCAGCAGACCTCTCGCTCTGCACTTGTGGGCTAAAGCCTGGTGCCAGCCAGGCAGTCCTCAGTGTGGGATTGCACCAGACAGCCCACAGCACTCACACTCCGCTGAGCTGTCCTCACTACTGCTCAACTCTCCCTAGAAAAGATTTCTTACATGTGCCCCAGAGGCTTGATGTTAAACATTTCCAGCTGCTTCTCCCCACCTCTTACCTAGACTTTTAGCTCATGGAGGCACCTCTTTTTCCACTGACAGTGTAGCCCTGGCCACTTGCAGGCATGGAGAGAAAGGGGCTTTTCTTTCAGGACTTCTGAGCATAAGGGGTGAGATTTTTCACACATACCATCAGCACTAGTTTGACTTTCTAGCATTCCTTGAGCGACCAAATTAAACACATACCAGTTTTGTTTGAAAATAGTCATATTTGGCAGAGGGTCTGTCTTGCCAACAGCATCACAGGGAGGTAATGGTGGGCAGCCTTTCTTGAGCAGTTAGCTACTTTATGCTGACCATTTCCTATAGCCCAGGTTTCCCCACAAGTAGCTTTCCCAGAGCTGGTGCTCTAAAAATCAAGCACATAGTACAACTGCATTGTAAAGAGCTGAGCAGCCTAAAGCAATAACTCAAGCAAAAAGCAGAGGGGAAAGAGGGATTCTGCACCTTGCATAGGTGGAAGGCTGAGACCCGGAGACTGGCCTGACATCTCCCAGGGTGCAGGCAGCGTGAAAGAACAAACCATGTTTTTGAGCTTCAGTCTCACTGCTTGGTTACATGGCTTTGAGTGTCCTCTAATCTTCCCCCATGTGAATTTTTCTTTGTAGTTTGCTCCATCTGCACAAGCTTGACCCACGAGTGCCAGATGAACTGCTGTATGGGCGCATGGGCTATCTCTATGCGCTGATATTTGTGAACAAGCACTTCGGAAAGGAAAAGATCCCTCAAAGTCACATTCAGCAGGTACTGTGGCTTCTGCTGATTTGTTAGCTGTCTCTTCCCATGCAGCTCATCTTTGGGCAGGTAAAAATCAATGCTAGATGTAGAGAATTCTGGCAACAAGGGAGAAACCACATTATGGTATCTCTGCTGCTCTTCTTCCAAAGGGACAAAGCACCACAAACCCTCCCACCATCCATATAAATCCATAGGCAGTACTGAATTGGCATACGTTTCACTCCCTCACCCACACTCTTCTCTCTGCTTGGGCAGAAAAAACAACTCTTCTGTTCTGTGCCAGGATACTCACTGTGCTACGTCCAAGACAGCAGCATTTCCCTCACCTGCATCTGTTCCCATCCACAGGTCTGTGAAGCTGTTGTAGCCTCGGGAGAGAGCTTGGCCAAAAGGAGGAATTTTACATCAAAGAGCCCACTGATGTACGAGTGGTACCAGGAGTATTATGTAGGGGCAGCCCATGGTTTGGCTGGGATTTACTACTATCTCATGCAGGTAAGAGGCACTGGCGGGGAGGGGCCTTTAGCAGCTGTTTCACGTTTCTTTAAACAAGGAGGAGCATTTGAATTGCCTCTTGGTGATGTAAAACTGGGCAAGATCCTTTGTCTGATGGACTGACTCCTGGTTTTGATTACATTATCCCTACTTCTAAAGGTTTTCTCTAAATCTGTGAGATTGAATTTCCCACCTCCATGGCAATCGGTAGGGAAATGTGGCCTGCATTATACCAGCAGTTTCACATAATGAAGCCCTGTAGGTCACCTGGGTCTGAGCTTTCTCCTCTTGTGTTAATTGCTTATAAAGTATTCCCATTTGTTTGTATCTGTGGGCTTCCTGCATTTTTTGAGGTGGGTACTTGGAGCAATCTCGGATCATTACAGAATGAGAATCTCTGTAAGAAAAGCATGGCGAAAGAGATTGTGTTCATAGTAGGAAAGTGGAAAATGCCTTTATCATTAGACACAATCCTCACAGCAGGTGGGAAAAAAGCCACCAGGTTTCAAGTATTTGAGTTTTCCTTCAGCAGCCTCAAAGTTCAAGCCCATGTACAGGACAAGCGGAGTTCCTGTGAATATAACCCTGTTATGTGACTCAGAGAGGAAGGGGTGGCTGGTGTTTTTTAAGCAGAAGGAGATCTGGCAAGAAGAGGATGCAAAGTGATTATTGCCCAGGAGTACAGAACAGCTGGGGAGACAGCGGTGTGCTGTGAGCCCAAATTTGCATCGAGTCCCTGAGCTTGTTCCCAGGCTGGTTTTTTAAAGAATTCTAAGTGTAAGTCTCCCATAAAATACTGCATGGGCTTCTCTGCTGTATGAAGTACAAGGAGCCTGGATCAGCCAAGCATGATGCATAAAAAGCCTTGGGGGAAGCAAACAAGGAAAATATGGAGAGAAGAACATTGGACTTTTATCTCTAATGGTTTTACAGCACAAGTATTGATTTTTAATTTTCAAGTTATCAACCTGGGAACAGTGTGATCCTTAGATGAGAGTGCTCATTGCAGTCTGCCGTGGGAAGTCAGAACCGCACACATTTCATGTGGGGCAGTGTCATTGGAAGAGGACACTGAAGCCACTCTCTTGCTTCTGTCTGAGGTCAGCAGTGAATTTACCCCCTTGCAATTACCCAGAAACATCTGTGAAAATGCAGCATAAGAGCCCACCAGCTGAGCTGGCCCAGCAGCTCAGAGCTGAGATGCTGTAGGTGCTAGGAATCATTCCTGGCATTCATCCTTAACACTGTTTTTATACAGTTTATCTCCTTACTCCAGCTCTGGGTACCTGAAACTATTCCTACTCATCTTCAGGAAAAGAAGCAGCAAGCCTTCTTGCTTAGAGGGCCGGGTGGCACGCTAGGAGAAGCCTTTGTTTCTGGGGATGCAGGGGTATGACTGGAAATAAGTCCCTGCCGAAGGGCAGAGCAGCCTGGGGCCAAGTGGGTATTTGTGATGTGTGAAATGACCAAAGAAATGACTTGATTTACAAGGAGCAAGAGGGAACATGGCCATAGTTGGCTTTGTTTCTGCCTTTCAGGCAGATCTTGGGCCTCTTAGGGAGAGACAGAAGGGTAATTCTCCCCGATTTAACACTTTCTCTCTCTCAGACTGGCCTTGGAGTGAGCCAAGTAAAACTGCACAACACAGTCAAACCCAGCGTGGACTACGTCTGCCAGCTCAAGTTCCCATCTGGCAACTACCCACCATGCATCGATGACAACAGAGACCTACTTGTCCACTGGTGCCACGGGGCACCAGGTGTTATCTACATGCTTCTCCAGGCCTACAAGGTACCAGAAACCCCCTTTGGGGACCCCTAAATGTGGAACTCATCATGGAGAACACTCTGTTGAGACCCCCCCAGCCTGAGACTAGGATGGCTTGTTACAATGAAATTGCCCCACAGCAACCACTGATAGAAACAGAAATCAGTCTTTTAAAAAATTATTTCTGAAAAGACCCATCAGCTGTGTGGGGTGTCCTGTTGCAGGTGACTGACGGTGACAAGTAGTTGTGTGTGAAGTAATGGTCATACAGCCCTATTTATCGTATCAGAAACATCCTCCTTTAAAGCAGACAGCAAAGTCACAGCATTAAAACTTAGGTAGGAGGGAAACTAATTAACCCAAGCCTCCCCACTCACACAGGGATGCTCTTTGTCTGGAGGAAATTGCCTCAGCAAGAGGGAATATTTCTTCTCTCTGCAGGTCTTTGGGGAACAGCAGTACCTAAACGATGCCCTGCAGTGTGCAGAAGTGATCTGGCAGCATGGGTTACTGAAGAAAGGCTACGGGCTGTGCCACGGGACAGCTGGCAATGCTTACGGCTTCTTAGCACTGTACAACCTCACTCAGAACACGAAATACCTGTACAGGGCCTGCAAGGTGAGAGCCTGTGTAAGGAAGGGAGAGGGGATTATTCACTTCTGCCTTTTACGTCACCATCTTTGCCTTTGAAACCTGATTTCTAGTGTGGCAGAGATGCAGCTACATCTGACCAGCTCTACCAGAACAGCCCCTCAGCAGCGCAGTCAACTGTCTGACAGCTTGTACAGACAGAATATCATGCAGAAACCTTGCTCTGCAAGAGATAATGTGAGGATGAGGGTGGTGCTTTTTTTAAGATCCATCTTTAACAAAATTTGAACACTTTTTGTTCCTCTTTTCTCAGTTTGCAGAGTGGTGTTTAAGCTATGGTCAACACGGGTGCCGGACTCCAGACACGCCGTTCTCTCTCTTTGAAGGTAACCTCCATCTCTATGCTTGTGTTTTGCTCCTGGATCTGAGCCAGTCCAGCACCAAGGAAAACCAAATACACGCTCCACTGAAGCCTTTGCAAAACTCAGTGTAGAGGATGGGAAGGAAATTGTATTTGCTGGTTTTACCCTTTCCCAGAAGCAGCCTTTTTGTAGCACAGGCTAATGTCTTAGCTGGAGCATCTTGTCCTCTTGGGCCTCCCACACAGATTCTGCATACAGGTCTCAAGGGGAATTCTTGAATGGGTACAGGCCACAGTCTACCTTAGGGTAATCTGTAGCCTGGCTTCTCAGACAGTCTCTTTTCTCTGCCTTTTTAAGGATTAAAGTCCTTCATGGGCTTTCCAGTTCCATTCCAAGGGTGAGTGAGGAACAAACGGGGCTGCTTTTGTAGGCCTTGTTGGCTCCTATGGCACTTTGTGGCTCCTGCTAACGGCTGCCCCAAAATCTGCCATCAGCAGGTATTGCTGAAAGAGCCGGTTCCTCAGCTAACGTCAATCTCCCTAGCTTTGCTGCAGGCCAAGGAACAAGGGCAGTTACATCAGCGAGGACCTGAGGCAGCAACGTCACAGGGTCCAAAGTTTTGCACAGATATTCAGTGTTAAACCTGTGGACAGGTAAAGCAGAAGGGAGGGAGCTGGAGCGGGGAAGACCCATCATGTTTTCCCAGATGCTTTTCAACATTTGATTAACTTCAAAATGCTTTCCCCACTAAAGTACCTAAGTTGCTTGGGAAACCTGGGTTCAGACCTTGGAAATTATTTAGGTCCTTCTGAAAACATTTTCCTTTCTTCTGTCTTTATGACTTATTCACCTCCTTGATAATTGATAAAATGGGTGCCCAAAGGGAATCTCCCTGAAGCACATTGTGTTTTCTTTTCCTCAGGAATGGCTGGAACAATTTACTTTCTTGCTGACCTGCTGGTGCCAACCAAGGCCAAGTTCCCCGCATTTGAACTCTAAATCTGAGCTCGGCAATTTCCTGCCTGAATCCTTCTGCACTTGGAAAAGCAGTTCGAAGCTGCTTTCTTCTTCTTCCAAACTTGTTGTTCACCTAACTGAACATAAATCCGTCCTCCTGAGGGCATGCTGAGTTCTCTAATATTTCTAGTTATCTCATTGCATTGTTTCAGTTTAAAAGACAGAATGCAAATTTTGCTGGTGCCTCTTAAAAATGCACAGCTGCAGATGGGAACAGGGAGAAAATGTACAGTATTTTGTTGGCTATAGAGTTTTTTGTTATTTTCCTGTATCCCATTTCCTGGGAGAAAGTTTTCTATTGAATGTAACTTTGGCCATTTAATTTTTTTTTTTGTGCTGATAAACAGTTGCAGGAATTTAATTGCCTTTGGAAAACAAAAGACGAAAAACTGAAACTATTGCCCTGCAAGTTGCTTTTAAGTATTTTCTTTCTGAGCACCCAGGGAGCAGGCAGTTCAGTAGCTGGCTGCTCCACATGAAGCAAATGTGATGGACTGTGGAGTTTTATATATGTTTTTTTCATGTCAGACTGCAAGTGGCACAGCTGGAACTGACATGCCAAAGCCTTGTCCTGAATTTCCACCTGTCTGCTTTAAAGGCAAAGGCTATATATAGTTCTTTTGTGCATTTTTCCAGTGACAGACAAATAATCCACTAGCTTTTATGCTTATTTACCATCTTACGCTAAACCTCGCAAAAGTCCCTTGATCATCTAATGGAAAACTCCAATCTAAAAGTAAGCTAAGCATGCTTGCTGGTGTGATCTCTTCTGTTTAGCTTTGAAAGTTTATTTTGCAGTCTTTATTTAAAATTGTGTATGAATATTTTATGTGTTAGGTGGTACCAGGCCCACCAGCAGCAGCATGGGAAAAGAAATGTATTCCACCGAGTTCTGTCAGTGTTTAACCTATTACCTGTATAGATGTTGTTTATATGCTTTGTTTTATAAGCTTTCCTGAACCTGGATAATTTGAGTCACTTGTTTGCCTTGTTACTGCTTGTTATAGTTTGATATACAACCACACAAGTACTCAACTGGAAAACCTGCCATAGGTTAAATAGCTTTGACCTGTCAAGCAGACCAGATATTTGCAAGGGGTAAATCTGCTTTTCCGTCCTTAGCTGATGCTACACTAATTTACAGCCATTGGGGACCTGACCCTGTAAACTACTTTCTTAGCACTGAGCATGAGCTAAACACTGAGCGCAGTGAAAGTTACTGACACAGGCATACCACTTTGTGCTGTCTGAGGTCAGCTCTCAGCCTGCACAAGAGTGGATGTGCATTTTGATCTTTTAAGAGCTGGTTTGTGAGAGCCTCAAGCCACCTAAGAGCAGGCGAGCGGCTTTGGGCTGTGCATCCCCGTCAGAAGCCTCATGCAGACTCGGCAGTGGTCATCCCCTATCATTCACAGGGCCTAAACAACACAGGGAAGTGACTGGAAAGGAGGAAGCACAGCCTTGAGAGCAGGATTTGGCTAATCAAACAGTTTGGGGGTGGGATCCTGTAGTACATGAGGCCTGCTATAAGTTACTTCCCAGCTTGGCGTGATGGCAGTGTAGGGACACTGCTCTGAGCCTGGGTTTTTCCTGGGACTGCTTCTGTAAAGGAGATGGTTCGTGCAGCCTGGTGTCACGGCAGCATCACGTACACTGATGCGGGGATCGTCGGGGCCTGGTGTACAACTGCTGAGTGGAGCACTGTTTAATAAAAATGCTGAAACAAACAAGCTTTGAGTTTTTACTCCCTGCTTCGTGACTGGGATTCATGTCTGAAGAGATCAAGATATGCCGCAACAGCCGCTCTGGTGGCTCCTGGAGGCTCATGGGCCTCCCACCCACCCAGAGTGTTAAGAGTAGTTCATGTTTTTCCCTGTCTCCAATCTATGGAGGCCAGTCCTGTACTTTCCCTCATAGGCTGTGCTTTTCTCCCAGGACATCCTTTTGCAGCTCTGTCTCCAAGGCCGTGTCCTCCCTGCTGTGGCTTCCATTGAGACCACAGTCCTGCAGGTTAGCCTTAATTGCACCAAAATACGCCTGTGTGCAGCACTGGCCACCAGAAGCAGGATGTGGATCCTCCCCGAAAAGCACCGTCCTGCCCAGGGGAAGGAGGAACAGGCTGCCTGAGGGAGGCTGTGACTGTCCAGCACCAGAGGCTTTAAGACCAGGCTGTCAGGAATGGTATGGGTAAAGGTGATCCTGCGCTCTAGCACAAGCATAAATTAGGTTGCTTGAGGTCCGGTACAGGCTGATTTTCTACAGTTTCCATTTCTATTAAGGTTTGTGGTAAAGCTCTTCAGGGGAGGGGGTCCAGCAATCGGGATGGGAAAGCTGCATCGTGCAGAGTTTCTCTGGTTGCCCTTCCTTTCTTATACAGGGGTGCTGCCCACTTCCACCCATCTTCATGCCAAGGGGAGGGAGCAGGAGCAAGACAAAGCCTGAAAACACACAACGGCTTCTGCTTCAACAAGCTACCTGAGAGGGACTTTACCAGAAGTGTAGACGTTTAATACTTAATTCTTGGTGATAGTTATGTTGGTCCATGGCAGTGTCCATTTTTAAAAAAATCAAGTGCCTTCTATTCCCAAGAAATAAGTAAAAAATACATTTTGAATGCACTGCCACCTGGCTCAGTTTATGTTCACCTCCTGTGTATACCAGTGTGATCGGTAAGATGAAAAATGTCCCAAATACTGTTAACCAAACATCATCTGTAGGTGTGCATCTCCCCCAAGAGCCTGCTGCGGTTTCAGCTCTCGAGCTGACAGCAGCCTCAGCTATCAAAGAGGTGACATAGGGACAGCACAAGGTGCCAGATATGTTACTGCTGCCTCTGCCCAATGTATTTGATTTCCCATTCCTGCAAGTTACTGACCCAAATGCCCACAAACTGCCATCGGCACTGATGCCAAATCTGTGGCTAATAATATGCTGCCAAACAAATCCCCCCCCGTGAGCAGTCCTCAGCCCCTACAGCATTAGCAGTCAGACACACAGCTCATCCAATAAATCAGTTTACAAACCACCACTGCAGTTGTTTAACGCACGCTGTTTCACTTCGAAATCACATCAGAGTAGGCTGCTGGCTGCGGCATGGCAGACACCCTCCTTGTGTTGATGGGGAAAAAGCACAGCAGAAGAGCAACTCGGCCTCTATAAACCCCAGCTCGGCCTCCTGCCCCCGACATGGATGTTGTTCCCATCTGACGGGCATGGAGCTGGGCGAGGTGGAGAATTAAGGCTGCGTGTCCCACGTGCAATACCACAAAAGCAGCGGTGGGAGAAGCAGCCATGCGGGGCACAAAGCTGCTGGGGAAAGGCTTCATTATTATACAGCCAGACCTCGCTTCTCTCCAGCGGCTCACCTGACTTCCATCTCTCTGCACCATTACCTCGGCTTTCCCCCTTCCCCTCTTTTGTTTTGTTCATGTTTTTCCACCACAGTGTAATACCTCGGCCAAATTTGAGTGCGGTTTTCTGAGGGTAACCCCCAAGGGAATGTGGCTGGTCCCAGTGAGACCATAAGTCCTGCTCCAGGCCAGCAAGGTCTCAGTACATACAGTTGATTTTCCCCCCCCCCCCCCCACATTGTGAAGAACAACACAGGTTCCTCACATCTTCCTGCCCAGGATGGCTGAAGCCCTTTGGCCGAAGTGTCCCCCGCATCCCTTTAGCTGCACCCCAGAAAAAAACCTGAACCGAAGGCCAGTGCCCAGACCAGGAAATCTAAAACCCCAAGAATTACAACTCGCAATGTTATGAAGTGTCTGAAGACAAAACCCAACAGAGCAGGAGGCAGCAGATCTGCCCAAAATAAGCACCTGAGGAAACACGCCGGAGCCCAGCTAGGCTTGCCCCTAGCAGGGGAGCTGGCTTGGGGACACCCCTTGCCGAAGCGTGGGTGGAGGTGGCCTCAGGAAGGGGCTGCGTGCCCCCAGCAGGTGGCAATGCAGCCTGACAGCAGCAGCCACCCTGCCAATGCACGCACCCTCGGGGGCTAAATCGTACCTCCAGAGAGCTGGGGTTCAGCTCTTGGGTAGCCCTGGGAAAAGTCGCTCCAACCAAAAAGCCCACACGGATGAGGTGGTATTTGTATACTGTGTGGGATGACGGGGATGTGAGAAATGTGGAAGCCCTTCAGAAGTGAGTGACCTCTAAATAAGTCATATACACCCTCGAAAAAAAAACAAACCCAAAACAAAAAAGCACATCTTTCCCAATCCTGCCTGAAGCTGCCGAAGCTCCTCCACAAGCCCCCACAGGGGAGGACAACTCCTCATGCTCTTCAGCCACCCAGGCAGGTTTTCAAGCAAATGCTTCACATGTTGAGTGAAAACACTCTTTGCCTCCCCACATCAGTTTTACAGACATTGCACAAGTTCTGCCACCAACTGTTCCCAACTCCCAGGAACTAGAGAGCCAACAACCCCCATCCCCAGAGGCTGCCCTTGGCTCTGTGAAGTCTCCTGCACTGAACATGCCTCCCCTAGAACCCCATAGGGTTTGGGGACACCCCAAAACGGCAAGAACATCAAGAATATCCAGCTGGGCACATATGTAAGGCTGCCAAGGCTCACCACTGAGATATTTTGATGTCAAGGGAAAAAAACAAGCGTAGGTAGGGCTGAAATTGCTCCCGCAGATGGGCTTGCAGCGCTGTCTCTGTTGGGACACGGCCTGAAGCCAACAGGGCCAGAGCAGCCTTGGGTCTCCCTGGCCCTGCTGACAGGCAGTCTTGGGAGTTTTCACGCAACCCCTTGTTTTGGCCACATGTGGGGACGGAGGAGCATAAGGCAGGGAACTGGGCCCCATGGAGCCGGGGGTTTCGGGCCAGTGGGGTTTTTCAGGTTTTCAGGGGAACCTCTGCACAGTGGGTGTGCAATGGTAGCATCCAAACTCACTCCCAACGCAGCAGGAAGCAGATAACTAAGCTCAGGCCAACATAGACTCAAACCCTCAGATTCAGTATCATAGCTGGATACTACAGCATCTTTTAGCTGGGCATTTCAACTTAACAAGCACAACTCTTTACCCTTAGCAAAAGGGATAAGCATGGATTTCCAGATTATGGCTGAAACTGTAGAGGGTTGCTTCATTGACTGTTCTCCCTGAATCAATCAATCAACACAGTTTATACCTTCTGCTTGCCTTTTTGGTTTTGTTTTTCCTCCTTACGTTTGCTTTTCTCAGTGGCAGTAACCTTCTGGAAAAATCGTTTATGTGGGCCAGATATGGAGCTGCATAAAGCCCTTGGAGTTAAGCTGATTTAGAGCAGTTTAGGACCCAGCCCTTCTGCAACAGCTGAACGTAGGAGTCAGGGCAAGTTTAATTAACTTTGAACAGTTGATCAAATTTCAGGCCTAGCTAATAAACCTGCTTGTGCCTGACCTTAACAGCAAGTCTTGGTATATTAATTAAAGGATCCCAGCAAGATCTGACAGGTAGTTTTTTGTTGTTTGGAGTTTTTTTTGTTTTTTTTCTTTTGGAAAGAAGAAGCAAACTCTTCTGTCATTCAGGATGTCCCTCATCAAACATCCCCTTACCATGAGCTGGAAACAGATACACCACCATTATCCCTTTTACACAAACATATTTACATCCCTCCTTGCCTTGTACTCCCTTGCCAAAGATTACAGAATATCACTTCATACTAACGGGGCTTCAGAGAGCTCCCTCCCAGCTCTGGAGCGAGGGATCAGGGATGCTGCTCCTGCAAAAGTGACATTGTTTGGCTTGGGTGACGCTTTGCAAGCCCAGAGAGGAGATGACAGGCTCACTGTGCCAATGGCCATGCTGGCACTACTGTGAATGTGGTGTCTAGTGATTGGGATGACTACTGCCCACCATCCTGGTACCACCCCATTGGCACAACTGACCTTTGAAAACAGAGGATGAGCATGAAGATCGCTGCCTGCCTGCGTGGGTGCAATGCACAGCTGCTCCGAGACCCGAAGAGGACCATCACATCTTTGCATCCTGCAGCATTTTTGCTGTTTCAGAATCAAAACCACTCCCTCAAAAGCTGTTGGGGAAAAGCAGAACGAGACAGCTCTCAATACAACCGCTGATTAAAGACAGAGCCTGCTATTGCCTCACCCACAAAGCTTTGTATTCCCAAATGTTGCTTGAGCCAACTCTCAGGGACCACCATCCCTGCTCTTCCTCCTGCAGCAGAGCTGCCTGAAGACACTTCTGTTACCTCTCTCCCACCTCACCCTCACCCACTTGTTTCTGTCTCCATGCTGCCCCTTTTGGGGAAGAAGGGCAGTGGCTTTTACTCTGGATCATTTCAGGAATCCAGTTTACAACATCACAGCAAGGGGAAGGCAAAATACAATCTGGGAGGAAGGCAAAACCAGCTTAGCACAAGGAAACCTGCACCCTCCCTGCTGCTCATGGGGAGGAAGCATTTGAGCACAGCCCCGGACCACCCAAGAACAACCTCATCCCCAATATTGGGGCAATCTAGGTGCTAAGAGTTGCCAGCAGAAAAGGGAGAAGAGGATTAAGTTCTTTTTCAAGCCCTCAACTTCAGAAGCACAAGAGCTGTTTATTTTTGCCACTCTGTGCTGGATGGGACACCTTGCAGCCACCCTTCACCCTCGGACACCATGCATCCCCTCCCACTTCCCCCAGAAGGTGAAAGCTGGCAAATTTGGCCAAAAAGTACAATAGATCCTGTAATGAATGGCCACCCTTGAAGCCTGTGGATGACAGTACACAGCTCTGCTTCCTCTGCAGCCAGGAAGACAGCCAGCGATGGAGAAGGTGCCGAGGCAGCGCTAAAAACAACTTGAAAGCCTTAAGAAGGGAAAAAGAGAGCACGGCTGTGGGGAGCCATTTAACTCCATCTCCTCATGGCTGGGGAATTTCTCTCTGGCAGGACACGTGTCAGGCAGCCCTTGCGAACAGCTCGTTTTGCGGCCAGTGCAGTTTGCTGCAGCATTTGCAGTGATCTCAGGCAGTAATCGAATCCACTGGTAGTACTTCACCATCCATAAATCCCATTGGAGCCGGGCCCATAAATAGTTACACTGTAGTATGCAGCTGCACACAGGGCAGGAGCAAATGTTCCACATAACGGCTGTTGGCTCTAATCTGATTAATTGAGGATCGGCCATATTTCCACCATTTGGTCAAGTTTTATTATAGCTACCCCTCCTTAAGGATACCCCTCACTGGTGAAGGGGAGACCACGGTAGTGCCAAACAGCTTCCTTGCAGGGGAGACCCAAAGCACCCCTTAGTTGCAGGGGTTTTCCCTATTCCCAGAAGCTTTTTGGAGCTGTTTTGTAACACTTTGCTCTGTCACTGAGGTGCTCCTCCTCTGTACTGATGCTCCCAGTAGTGGATAGGAAGGGACCGATCAGATTTTTACAAGAGGCTGAAAAAAAAAATAAGAGAGTCACCTCAGAAGACAGAGTCTAAGAGACTGCGAGAGGGTCACCATAAAACACAAACTCTGGATGTGAGCACATCCTACATCCAGGGATACCCTTGTTAGGAATTTGTAGCTCATTTATCACTGTGGGAAAGAGGACAAATCCCACCTGGGTGGCAGCTATGGCGGGTCGCAGTTAGGTGAACGCCACCCCAAGAACCAGCACAGCAGTTCCCAGGACAGGGCTCGCCACCCCAAGAACCAGCACAGCAGTTCCCAGGACAGGGCTCGCCACCCCACCAGACTGCAGTGCTTACTATTTACAAGCCTGACAGATTCATCTGCAGGAAGGTGGGCTCTGGACCAGAAGTGGGAAGTTGCCACCCTTGGTGGTTCATCACCACAGAGGATAAACTCCAAGGTGTTTACACCACCCAAAGCTGGGAAATATCCCGTTCCAGCAGGGCTGACCCTATGCTTTACAAGCATACAGAGAAGACAGAGCCTGATGTAGGGATCCTGAATGAGTACAGAAGTGTCCAGGTTTTGGGAGCACAGACACCCTTTTTAAAACAGGACAATCATCTTCCATTATCTCTCCCCCTCTCTTTTGTTACACAATACCAATAGTTCCAATTCCCTGGTTTTCATCAGCAATAATCTCATTCATTCACTCCAATAACCACTTAGCCTTCCACTGAATAGTCCATGCATTCAAGTGCTGAATTACTGCCTTGTAAAACCCAGGAGCAATGATGTTACTTCCCATACCCCTGATTTGTCACAGGCAATATCAGTGAGGGGGAAATAGAGACATTCTTCGTAACAACAGAAAAATGGCCTGACATCCTTTCCTTGCTTTTCTCACTTTAAGATTTAAATATATGTGCTTTACAATAAGAGGGACTCTTCCCAGCTGCAACTTTCACAAAACCTATAGGAAGGTGATCACCTTCCTATACTTCTGTCCTTCTTTCTAATTTCACTGAAATAGTCCAAAAGAGTCAGAAATATCACTGGGAGAATAGAGAAATATGGACAGGCAAATCCTTAAGCCTCACCTTCTTAGGAAATCAGGCCAAGAAGAGTGAATCATATTGCTCAGAGTACAGAAGTTGCAGCCAAACTATTTCGTTAGCAAATGGATTAGATATACCTGAGCAAAACTCCTTCACGATCCACATGCAGCTTGGATCTTCCTTCAACAAAATGAGGGACAAATTCCCCAATGAATTCCACCATTTGGAAAAAGAAAACCCCATTGCATTACTAGCCTCAACACATTTTCTACTGTAAAAGGTTCATGCCGTGCCCATGCAGACAGAGCTGAGCCCTTTAATAATCGCAGATGATGGAAGTTTCACATGCCACCCTGCCACCACTTCTGATTTGAGCAGGAGATGCAGCATCTACACCGGACAGATGGGTTTTCAGGTGTCCTCCAACAACTGTCCCCTCTGTACAATCAGCTCAGGGCAGTGCCTCCACACCACTTCTGAAGGCAGCTTTGGGAGCTCCACTAGGAATTGGGATAAGGCCTCCATCCACTTAGGACCATCAAAGGGTGGGACTCAAGCCTGCAAAGTCTCTACTTAACGCCCCAACAATTCTCTAAACAACATAATTTCATCAAAAGGAAAGAAACTTGGAAAACAGGGGCTGGAGGCGATGTCTGAAAGCTGTGCGGGTGAGACAGCTCGTTCCAGTGGACATGCCTTGCCTTGGACTGGGACTCAGCACACAAATCGCCTTCCTCTGTCTGCAACTGCCAGGCGGGGGCTCCTCCAACAAATCATTTGGCTGCTCTCTGCTTTGGTTTTCTCCCATTTCTTTTGCTCATTTTTCAACATCTCTGAGGCAGGGTTTTCATTATTTCTTGGTGTGGCACATCACATAGGGACCCCAGTTAGAGCTTGAAATCTGAAGACACTTTTGCATTTGCCATACTGCAAATAGTAACATTTTTACAGCACTTTCAAAATGCTCAAAAGCTGCTGAGGAAGAAATCAGTACCTAAAAAAACCCAAATGTACAAATATAGACCTGAAAGCAATGCAAAATTAATGCTATGTCTCCAACATTATGCCTTCCAAGTCTTGTGAGAGAATATCTAGGGAAAAAAAAAAAATCTTTACAGAAGTGCTTCACTTCCCAGATGAAGAAACACCTGAATCATTTCTCCTCCGATTATCATCATGATCTGCCACTGATTATTCCCTGTACTTCAGAGTCAGGAGGTATTACCATGGCAATGAGATGAGCTTTGGCTGGGTTCGTAGCCATCAGGAAGAAGGCAGCATCCCACACCCCACAGATAGCTGCCAGCCCTTTTGCTATTGCAAAACTCCCCTCTCTCCCTGCCTCTGGCCAGGCCTGCCAGCTCGGCTAGAGGGAGGGAAAGCTGGGCAGACAACCCCGCTGCTCCCAGCCAGCAGTGCCCAGCCCTGGAAGCTTGCAGGAGACGTGCTGTGTGAAGGTAGGTCACAGGGAACTAGACAGAGGTGGAGCATTATTTGTTATTATGTGGATCATAACTCTGTCCTTTGCCCACATGCAAGCCCTCCCTGCATGAACCCCGAAGAGTACACAGCCAACCAGCATGGAAACTGTCACTAGCTCTTTAAAAGGGCCATGAAAGTTTGAGGTGCTTTACTTAACCACTGCATAGGTCATTTGCCTGCATGGAAACTGAGTTACAGTGAAGCATACCACCTGTGCTGGCCAAGACTGTCAGAGAGCTCTTGACCATCTATTCTACAGCAGGCCAGGCAGCCCAAGAACCCCGCTAGCTGTTGGGCACATTTTCTTCAGCTCCAGCTAAATCACCAGACATAACCTTTAGATATGACACAGGGCTGGGAGCCTTGCACGGGGACAAATTTAGGGCTGGGAGAAAAGACAACACAGAAAGAAAAACCCAACTGGCAGTTTGCAATGGCCATGGGAAGGTGAAAAGCTCCATCCTTCAGGAACATACAGAAAGTGGGAACAAATGCCAAAAAAAAAAAAAAAAGATGCATACTAGGTCTCTTCTGACCCTGAAATAGGGAGCTAGAAACCACACTGAATTGTGATCTTAAAGTGAACTGGAAGAAATAAAATTCCCCATATCTTTGCTTTCCAGAGGGGTTGAGCACTTTGTCTCATGACAGCACTGGGATGGGAATTCAGGCCCCATGATATGGCCACTGTGCAGACTTGTCCTGCCCCAGAGCTCAGAAAGGAAAGGTGTGCCAGACCCCTCTTAAACCGTTCCCACCAATTCAGCATCCAAGCATTTGCTTGGTGAGGTGATACCTCTTCAATGTGCTGGGTACCAAAACCCCATTCGTACATATTCTCCTAGTTCTCCCTATGCCTGGAACCCACTTACAGGACTGTCTGGCTGTATTTATGTCTTTGCTTTTATCCTCCTTATACAACTATTTCCCATTAGGTTCTTTTTCTCCTTATTTCGAACCCTAATCACGCAACATACAACCTACAGTGCACTACACATTCTGTGACCCCAGAGACATCATTAGAAACAGACTTAGCTATCACTTGCTCTTTAAAAACTATCTATAGTAACGGATTTTCAAAGTGCAGTGAGTTGAGACACCTTGATTTGGAGGATGTTCAGCTTAAAAATCCATTAAAAGAGGCCACAGGGGTTTTTTGTGGGTTTTTGTTGTTGTTGTTTGGGTGGGGTTTTTTGTTCTGTGGTTTGGGTTTTTTTGTTTATTTTGGTTTTGGTTTTTGTTGTTTTTTTTTTTTTTTGTTAAAGAGGAGAGTGTTCATCACTTTCTGAAAACCCAAAATTGGTCTCTGAAGATCACTTGTGACTACTGAAATCCTTGGCCAATAAATAACAATTACCATCCTCATTACTGAGCAAAGGATGACAGGGAAAGCGGGTCTGCATCGGAGCATGCAGAGGGGAATAGCAACCCTCACCTGCTGAAGCTGCCAACAACACGTTCCTCCTGGCAGACGTCGTCTTATCCCAAGAGCTGCCACTGCCACTTTCTGCGGGACTGTTTTCTTCAGCTGTCTAATCCTGAGCTGCAGCAAACACGTGGCTCCTCTCCTCCCAGCGAGCAGGCAGACCACAAGAGCCAGCGTTCACAACCATGCTGTGGCTTTGGGTTTCTCCTTCCCTTTGAAGGGTCAGGACTGTGGGACAAAACACACTTGTCAAGTTAATTAGGAATTGGTGAATGTCAGTTTTGAACTCTACTATGAAGATTAAAAAATTAGATGTGCTGCGAGTGGGGGCAAGGTGCTTTTCAGCATTCACCACCCTCAGGTAGAGAAGCAAATGTGCAACCCAAGATTAGCAGCATGCTTGTATTAAACATTAAAGCCCAGAGCAGACTGAGAGACTTGATCACGCTTATTCTTTAAATACTGTTAAAATGATAAGAACTCTATACAAAATCCTTGTGGAAATTAAACCTTTCAGAAAGGGAGATAGAAATTTTGCCTCCATAATGGCAACAAAAGGGAACTGTAAGAAAAAGAAAAAAGGAAAAAAGTGAGAAGTGCAAAGAGAAGATGGCAGTGACTGCATCCACACTGGAAGTTTCCTTGGGGACATGTCTACAGTGATGGTCCAAAGGAGCATAAGTCCCATCTAATGTTAAGAGACAGAGTCTCAATTGATTTCAGATCACAAAAAGCACAAATGGGAGAGAGATACTCCCAACACCAAAAGCAGCGGGCATAAAAATGACATTCCAGCCTCAAACCTCACAGGCTGGTAACTATGGCATTAAATGTACAGCAGCCCCCCTCTCCAAGCTATCCTCTAAAAGCTGTGCTAAACTGACATTCAACTCAGGAAGAGGGAGAAGGGAGGCACTGGCAGGAGGTTGCTAACATTATACCACTTCCCACCCCTTGGGAGACACATCCAACAAGGTCAAGGTTCCACCCATAGCCACAGACAGATTCCCAAACGTCTTGATTCTCAGATCCCTCAATTACCTCAATATGATTTTATCATAAGAAACCTGTACACTCATTGCAGGGAACAGCGCTGAAACAAAGAGATCGTATCTTTTTATATAGCTGCTATACAAATGCTAAGTCCCCAAAAGCTTATAATTTAATTCTAAGCAATCTCCTTTGCCGCTGCCAATTCACTTAAGCACAATAAGAGAAGAATTAATGAAACATCTTCATAAAACATCTTCATCAACCATTATCCATATGTAACATTCACAAGGACAAATCAAAACACACACACAAAATGATTTCACAACAGTTTCTGACAGAAAAGCAGTGGCTTGTGTTCACTGCAGCACATGCAGTTTCATGTTATTGCTAGTTAAAAGTATTCAAACATTCAGCTAAGTTGTTTATGGTAGACATCCACCAGGAAAGAAAACCAACTCCATGTGCCCCACAGGAGATCAGCCACAAAACACATCATCCATAAAGAGGGGCCAAAATGAACACCCCCACCCGCCAGGCAGGAATGCTCCACAGCAACAGGGACCTAGAACAACACAGCTACGTGGATCCCACCCCCATAGCACGAAGCCTGCCAGGGATCGTCCTATTATACTTGCGAGGAGGCTAACGCTACGACAAGGCGTTTGAGATCGCAAAGGCAGAGGAGGCTGCTTTGTGACGAAGCCAACTTTATTTCATTTTATCACACCAGTCGCAAAACACTACTGGAGTTCTGCTCTCTTGGGACAGTATGGGTGCCACAGGCTACTGCTGAAATAGCAGGTAAATACCAGAAACTAGTGTTCCATTTCTACACAAGAGATTCAGATGCCTGAATTTTGTTAAAAAAACAAACAAACAAAAAAAAACAAACACCAAAAAAACCCCCACACCACAACCCACCACAAACAAACACCAACCACTAAATACCATCATGGATAACGCTGTTGTATGAGTACAGAAAAAAATTACTACAAAATACACACTTGACTTTCTAAATCACTTCCATTTTGTGGAAATGTCTTATATTCTTTGGCAAAATTCTTCACCAAAACTATTTACTTTACAAAAGGTTTTCAAAATATTTGCTTAAAACTAATGATGAATTTGCTACTGCAAAAGTTTTCTGCCAGCATCCCACTCAGAGTTAGACAAACAAGGCAGGAAATAGAAATACTACATGGTCTACTTAAAATCTGGACAGTCTTGATTAACAAGTTGTGAATAGTTACATTTACCCATCTTTGACAAACCCAGAAACTAAAATTCATTTGCCAAAATGACCGGGTAAAAAATGTCAAATATGACCACTGCCAAACAAAAACGGTGGCACAGCTTATTTAAAGAAGTAATGAGGTTGGAGTTCACGTCAGGCGACTCTTGCGTGGCAGCATCATCTTTCAGGGTCCAATCTCCCACCTCTTTCAGAGCCCCCAAAACTACAGAAGTGAAGACTTCTTCCACTGTACTTACCACTGTCATTTAAGCTGTCCCTGCTACAAACATTTATCCAAACCAGCTTTGGCACTTAAGGTCCAGCTGCACTTGCTGTTCCCACTTCTATGATCCAATATTTCTCAAGGAGAAAAGTAGAAATAACCTTATAAGCAAAAAGGGTTAAAAGTCACACCTGCACGTACACACACAGCAGCCCACAGCCAACTGTTGCAGTTCTATCAGCTTAACAGCGTTGCTTGGGAGACATGAGTTTGGTACAAAAGTATTTAATAAAAATAACAGGCATTTCTGAACTACCTTTGGGAGTAACAGTCTTCATAAATTATGTCATCAGCCTCTCACTGGCAGCTCTGAAGGCATCTCATATTGCAAAGCAACTGACTTTGACAGAAAGTTTAACAAGCAGGAGAAAAACCCTCAGGGCTGGCTATTCAAGCAGAAGTGGCTGAAATTGAAGCCTTGCTCATATTGCACCTCCAAAGTCCTGAGTACATGCATCTTCTACGAAATAGCAACTTTAAACATAATAGTTAGAAGAGCTGGAGGTGGAGGCAGAGGCAGCTTGCACTGGCTGCCAAACACCGGGCACGCGAAGCTTTGTTAGGGTGTTTAAGGTGCTCAGTCACTCCCTACGGCCAGAGAGTCCCCCCTCAGGGGGTCCTTCAGCCCCTGTGCTCTGACATCTCAACCCCACAGGATTTCCAGGTCCTGGATCCAGCAGCACCTTCTGTGAGAGTCACGGTGTATCTGCTGCTAACAACCTCTGATCTCATAGGTCACATGAGAAGCAAAACGACATTCTTGAGCATAACTGTGTCACTTGCCTCCCTATAGCTAAATAAGGGGCACAGCAGCAGCAGGCTATTTAAAGAAAGTCAGCAGAGCTACTTGACAGATCCTGGAAGAGAGACACTACATATGTATACATCACTGCTCCCCAAAAAACAGGCTTGCACCCATGAGCAGCTTCAACGGGAGGATTTCACAGTGCTTTACCAAGGTTTGTTTTCACATGCAGAGGGAACACAGAGGTGTAACGAGCACAATACGAAAGGCCAAGCTCCATCACAGCTAGTTGTAAACAGCTTGGCCAAGTTTATCCAATGTGTCCCTGGCAGTGGTGAGACCTTCCTGCCTCCTGTAAGGACCATCTGGCAGCTCGCTGTGTGCTCTGTCCCCTTGGACCGCAGCACACCTGGTTGCTGAGTCTGCCCTCTCCCGCTAAAAGCATTAAGGGACCCACATCATCTTCTTGTGACATTTCTGAAGGGAGGCTCTTTACCCCTGACTGGCTGGAGAAGTGCGAGGAAACCCTGCCAGGCCCTGCCTGCAGCCTCCTTTGCCTGCTGGTTGGAGGACACCTCTCCAGCCATGGGCCGGGCACTGGGAATGAAAATCCTGCTGGGGTAAGAGGACACAGAAGGCACCTTAACCTGTTAAGAGCGCAAGTCCATAGACAAGATCAAGCTGAGCACCGTGACAGCTGGGAGGCTGGACCAAAGGCGCGGTGTCAGTTACAGAGGGATACTTCAGCTGGGGTGCCACCGGGAACACTGCCACCAGACACAATAGCCTCAAATCCCCAAACCTCCATCTTTCCATGTCAATTCTCTACATACAGGCACTTTTTACACAGGATGCTCAGAAACATTCTCATAGTGATTAATGAGAAAAGAAGAGCTCATCAAATGCTTTATGCTCATTTGCGTCCACTCAGACAACCACAGTACAGATTATATTCTAGATCTTCGTGTGGATCTCTATCAGGGCAGAATAAGCCTCAACAATGCTACTTCAATTCTTAAAGCAGTTTTCTGAGATATGTACAATATGATTGATCATACAATAGTGTAGTTATAGCCCTCTCTCCTGAAAGAATATCATCTTCATGGATATGATTCAAAATGCACAAGTATTATCCAAAACCCACACAAGTTCCATAAAGCTAAAGTACTTACTGCTAGACATGGAAATAGCTGAAAAATCTTAGTTCCTACAGCTTCATTCTTGCTGGGCTGTCTCAAGGTTTGCATAAGACTGAGCCACATACCACTTAAATTCTAACACAACAGCAAGACTCATGCATGCAATTAGAAAACAAGGTGTTCCGAATATTGAACACATTGTGGACTATCTGGGCATTTAGCAATATTTAAGCAAATGCAGACCGCATGCTTGGCAGAGACAGGATTTCAAGGACAAGGACAGAGAACATATGATCACAGAGAGCGATACTCACATCTCCAAGCTTTGGGTCTTGAAGGCTATCCATACCTCTGGTCATCAAGAGGAAGCCTTACTGATGGCCAAAGAGAAAAAGAGGTTTAGATTGTGACAGCATCAGATTTCCTAAAACCAGATAGGATCTTTGAGTTTTGAGAGATTTCAAGCCCAGGCCATCCTAACAGAAATCAGCAAAACTTAACCCACATCATGCTAAGCCTGGTGGTTTATCCCACCAGCCAGTTTGGCTTTTAGATCCTGGGCTGACTCAAGACCTTCTGGAGCACCTGATGTCAAAAATGAGAGGGAGGAAAAAAGTGAAAGAAAAGAGGTTGATGCCACGTAAGTCACAATTAAACCTTCCAGGCAACGCAGGCACGTGTGGACTCTGTTACATATACTATCCTTTAATGTCCTTTCCAAATCTAAAGTCACTCCATCTCCTAGTAGATTAAAATGGGACCTGAGAAAGACAGTTCACTTCAAACAGGCAGCAATTGAAGCCCTTTGCTGCATGCTCCAGGGAAAAGAGAGGAAGGGAAAGGCAGCAAATCTCTGCAGTTCATGCACAGGCTGTGGGGCCCTGAAGCCGCAGGAATCCCAACTGCCCAAAGCAGCACCAAGGGGATTTTATCCTATGTAGTGTGAGAGAACATGCAGAGATTAACATCTTACGCAGTGCCTAACCTTTACGTTTAAAAACCACATAGCACCCCTCTGGGCCTGTCAGCTAGTGCGTTCCTTGGTAAAGAATCATGCCTGGTGAGATTCAATATGCACATTCTGCCTCAACCGCAGCCCTTGCCAAAGGAGCTGGGCAACGGGAGCAAGGCACAGCCCTGCTCATGCATATTTTGGTTACGTTTAGCCAGGCACTTGCATTTCAGAGCCCGGCTGCTCAGTGTTCTATAAACTGATGCTCACGCAGAGGAAACTGAGGTGCCAAAGAAAGCGATCAAAAGCTTTACAGGACAGTGGAGAGCAAACTGCAAAGAGCACTTGGGTGACACCGTTTCTTGCTCAAGGGAACAACAGCATTGGGAAAGTGAGCTGCCCGAATGTGAGCCGAAGATGGCCCCCAAGTCGTTCAGCAAGAGCCGAGAAGCAGGGACACCTTCAGGAAGCTGCTCCCCGCCTCGTCGGCCCCCCTGGGGTGAGGTGGGGGGGTGACCGAGATGCTCACAGGCTCTCCAAGGAATGCCTTGTATGTCTCGCTGCCAGTTGCTGGGGGGACACTGACATCGTCTGGGACAGAATTAGAAAACCTTCAGCAGGAGGGCAATGCGGCACAAGTGCTAAGTCAGCCGTAGGCTATATGCGGCACACCAGTTGGTGCCTTCTTTCGTCTTCTTCAGATAGTCATTCCTTTGCCTGCTCCTTCAGCATGGTTTGACTTCAGCCTACACTGCCCTGTGACTGCTCCGTGCCCCCGGCTGCATTCAGGCTACCAACACCTTACGCAGCACTTGAAGGAGCCAAGAGGCGAATCCTCCCTCCAAAACACACCCATCGCCTCCCTCGAGCCAACAGAGCCTTCATTTATGCACGTAATCCAACCTTAGTGCCACTATATAGTGCCATCTTCAGCGTTCATCCATCATTGCCCTATTTCCCACCACCTGCAAATCCCATGGTGCCAGCCCTGGCTCTCTGCTGGTGACATTCCTGCACAGTCACCTCCAGGTCTCCTGTGCTGTGCCCTGCTCCCAGACCGCCTTCCCAAGGACAGGGCACCCTCATTGGACCAAGACCCTGAGAAACATGCTGACCTGGCCATTTATTAGGCTTGACTCTTCTGCACAAGCTTCCACAGCTCATCAGAGTGTCCTGCAGCGGTGAGCATCTTGGATAGCAAATGGCTTTGCTTTTCTATGTTGAAAGTGCCTTGCACGTTGTGAGCACTGACAAAGTTGAATCATTAGTATATTAATTAGGCACCCTGTTGCATACATTCAGCATTACAGCCTGAAACTGAGATCTTGAGAGAGTTTGCTGGCAGCGGATCCCTGGCTTGTTACTTTAAGCCTGTGGCAAAATGTGCAAGAATCAAACCAGACGAGCAGTCCAGCCAAGGCAGTAATCTCTCTTTTATGGCCAAAACCACACGTTTAAGAGAGCACAAGGATCTCTACAGCATCTTGGTGTGGAAAAATGCACCCAGTCTCCATCAGTTCAAGAACTGCTTAAGCACAGTGAAATGGATTATATATTCCTTCCAAATTCGTTATGAATTATAGTAACTGATATTCTTGGTAACTGCCTAAATGCCCAGTTCCTTCCTGCATCTTACTAGGTTCTTGGCCTCAAATAGTCCCCCAGCAACAAGTTTCACAGTCTAACTGGTATTGGAAAAAAACATCATTCTCACTATTAGTTTTGAATTTCACTGAACCTTCCTTGTTTGTGTTCAAAAGGCTTCTCCATGAAGTTCCCTGTACTTCTTGTAACTTGGATAACGGGATCACTTCCCACTTATGGGCTGAATAAAGTAGGTGGTTGTACCAGGGCACAGCTCCAAACCATTGCAAACTTTCTCAAAGCTTGTTGCTTGCCAAATGGTACGCATACACTTGCAGTTTTTCCTGCTGACATTACAGCCGCCTAACCTTCAGAAGAGGAACACAGCAAATATTTCACAGCAACAGGTGTCAGAGAGGAGTTGATCACAGGAAAGAGAAAACATGTCAGACAGCTGAAGTGATAGAAGATAAGTGTGCACGGGACAGAAGAAAGGCTCCAAGAAGAGACTGGAATAGGTTGACTGTCCTTAGGTATTTGTAAACACTGTCTATATTCTCAGTGTCACACACCTTGCCTGAAAGCAATCCCCCACCAGAGCCTTCGGAGTGACCAACACTTCCCCTAGTGCTTGATCTGGCAACCCGTGATGAACTCGCCAACAATTTCACAAAACAAAGTAAGGAAACCATATTTGAAGCAGGCACTCAGAGATGCACTAAACTCGCAGTGGCTCTTTTGGTCATAGAGTAGTAGCATATAAACTCGCATGATCTTGCCCAAAAATGATCTCTTCCTCTGTGGTTTTGTAAACCAGCCCTCTGGTTGCCCTCGCTATCTTGAGCGGAGTAAATCACTCAGAAGGAAACCACTGGCCTAAGCTCTTCTGAGAACACTTACCCTGGAAAAAGCACACTTTACATTCTGACCCCTGCGTAACACTGCAGATACACTGTGACTAGTAGAAATGTCTCTTGGGCAGTCATTACAGCATGTGTGGCTTGGTGGACATATCAAAAGTGGAAAAGGAAAACAAAGTTCCTATGTGGATAATGGAAAACCAAGTACCTTGGTTTTAAGTTACTGGCAAAATAGGAAGTTAATTGCATTTTCAGGCATTTTAGACAGCAAAGGGCAAAAGTCTCAAGAGGAGTTCATTGCGAAACAGAGCAGAAGCAGCAGTGCTTACCCTTTCATCCAACAGCTCCATGGCTTGCAAGCTCTCCTGAAATATGGGAGATCTGGTCTCCTACTTCACTGCATGGCTTTAAACCATCGCCTCCCTCCGCCTGGAGGAGGGCCCGACTCCCTGGGCTATAGGAAACCCCAAGACAGAGCCATCCTGTTAAAACTGGACCAGAAAGGCAGAAACTTCACAGTAACTGCACAGGGAGTGCAGCCCAGCACAGGAACTCCAACTTCCATTCTGATGCTGCAATCAATGCCACCTCTATGTGACTTTAGCCTGAAAAAAGGAACATATTCCTCTTTAGAAGTGTCAGAATGAATCATTGCAATGCTCTGGATGGAAAACACATTTCCCTTATATTACATCAACTAAATGCAGCCCAAATGCATAAAAGTTTTGTGCTGGCCAGAACCGCATCCTCATCAATTAAACCATTTGCAAAAACCAGGCAAGACCCAAGCAAGCTGACCCCTGTTCCAGTGAGCACCAGGACTAACTGGGAATGGTTTCCAACCAACAACTTTCTCGCTACTGGATTTTCCGGGGCCTTGTGAAATCTGCAGCTCCGTCACCATTCATTATGCCTCCCTTTGACGTGGATTCTCCTGCAGGAGAGAGGCACCCCTGCACTCCCCAGGAGCTGTGCACCCAACGAGGCAGATGCCAATGATAATTCGCATCCCCAGCTGCTGCCGCTTTCCCTTAGAAGCAAATCTCAGCAAGTCCCAGCAAGCACAAGGGAGAGGCTGGAGGTTTGCTCTAGTATTCCTGCTCGCATGAAGCTGCTGCTAAAAGCTGAAAAGGAGCCTTCCTGCTGCAGCCCCTGGAACCAGCTCTGCAGCCCAGGGCGAGATGGTACGACACCAGAGACCTGTGAATAGCAGCTCCCACACAAGAGCAGAGGGACACGTCTCCTCTGCATCACCTGGGATGACTTTGCTCCCTAGGGACAGACCCTACTCACTCCCAGAGATTTCTTGGGACACAGCCAAGCTTGCCAGGAAGCTAGATCCATGGAGTCCTGTCCCAATCCCAGAAAACTGACTGGATCCAAATCTTTAGGCTAGCAATTGAAATAAAGGACCCACCATCCTCCTCCTCCTCTGCACCAGTTTATCTTCTCACCTGACCAATATACAATTATTTTGTGGCAGCTCCTCACAAAACCTCCTTTTCTGGCAGCATGAAGCATGTCCAGGTGCACCTGCATTCTTAGACAGGCCACACTGGACAGAGCCAGCACTAAGTTCATGCTTCATTTTTGAAAGCCAGTCTTCCTTTTAAAATATATTTGATGGTGGCTTTCAGGCTTATTTCATTGCAAACCTCAAGGGACTGTAGAAATTATTAGATCATCACTAGTTCTTTCTTGCAATTACTTAAAGTTCTCATAGGTGTAGAGATGCATGAAAATTATTTTAGACTATTTCCACCCAGCTTATACCTCCAGGATCCATTTCCACTGGTGGATTTTGCTAAAATTTGGTTTGCGCAATGTAAAACATCAGCATCACTGGAGATGCCCTCACCAGGCCCTTTGGGCATGACAGCCCACAGGCTACTGCTAACCTGCAGTGGTGCAGGAGAGGCCCTGCCATCACCTTCCCAGGCAGGCCAGCAGAGCAGGGATCCCTCCATCAAGCAGAGCTCATAAATCACAGGCTCTTTATCCCAAAGCATTCACAAAATGAAAGGCAGAAAAAAGGAAATAAAATCTCTCCTGGTCTGTGTTCTCTAAAGCAGAGACTGAGCCAAGGCTTCTAACTGGATGCATCAGTATAGGTCTATTGATTCAAAAGAGATGACTCAACTTGAAAAGAACCTCTTGCTCAAGATCATGGGCTGTAGCAAAGAGGAGCTCTGAGCACAGGTTTTCTTACATGAAAATACACATTTAGCCACTCCCCATCTCTTTTTTTAGGCAAGCATTTTTGTAAGTTTACCTTCCTTAAAACATATTAATCTAAAATGCAAGTGCTTGGATACCCTGCCAGACTTTGGATGTAAAGTCTCCATGCAGGCCTTCAGGCTCTAAATTTCTAATTACAAAACACTCCGCAGTATAGTTCATGAGACAGAAATAAGGGCCCCATCAAAAAGCCTTGCACTTACTAGCACAGAACTTCAGAAGTCTGGAGAGTAAATGGGAGAGAGATTGCTGGACAAGGGAGGAACAATCAGCAGCCCTGGATTTGCTGCAGAAAGTGTTAATTGTATGGAACCGGGGGAACCATCAGGTTTGAAAGAGTTAGAAGCTGTTTTGCTGTGCTGGAAAAAGTCTACTAAAAAAGAAAAGCCATCTTCTCCTGAAAGTTGTGTCTGCTGGAGAGCATGGGGAGCAGGGACGTCCATCAGGAGACTGAGGGGTGGAAATTTCCAATCATAAATACATTACAAAAGGAAACCTTTTGTGTGGGAAAACAAAACATACAGCTGATCTCCATTCTATCGGGGCACAGTTAATCCCTAGGAGAAGGAAAAGAATATCAAATAAAAAGATTAAAGGAAGCAATTTTCAATTTTAAACACAGTCTTAACATGACAGAAAGGAATATAAGAACAGCTGAAAGACACTCAGGGTCTGGGAGAGATGCCTTGCCTGAAGGTACTGCAGTGTTTTCCATATTTGTCTGCTTTATTTTTAAACAGCCAGAGCCTTTGCTTGATCAACACTTCCTTGTAAAAGAAGGAAGCAGAGGAGGAGTGAGGGGCTGTGAGGAGAGAGGCAAATGAGGTTGGAAATTGATGATCATCCCAGACATGAAAGTCAAAATTCCTACTTGAAACCGAATCCTCCTGGAGCACTACACAGGCATGGGGGAAAAGGGGAGGGAAGGAAAGAAAGAAGATTTATTACTTAAGCAGAACTGAAATTCTGATGAGAAAAAGGACTGTTCAGTCCATGCCTGAATGTCAACAGCAGATCTGAAACTAGGTTTGTCATATTTCCCTCTCCTTTGCACACATTAAAAAAAATACAGGGGAGGTAGTTGGGGTTTTTAAAGAGGGGGGGGAAAAAGCCACCAAAGTCCTCTTGATCTTATGAAGCCCTGAACGCTTATATTCCATTTATAGCTCGAGCTGGAATGACATCCCCCTTGATTAGCAAGCTGTCCAATCCAGCTGCATGTGTCAGGACTGTACAAGGCACTAAGTGAAATATATATATGCCCTTATAGAGTTTAGTACATCGGGTCCACCTCCAGGGCACAGGCTGTAGCTCATTCTGACCACCGCTCCTCTCCCGGGAATCACTTTTAAGGGTTTTTGGTGGAGTTTTTTTAAGCTTTTTTTTGGGGGGCACCTTTACTTTCAAGTTTAAGTAATACAAAATGGCACCAAAGAAAGACGTTAAGAAACCAGCAGCAGCACCAGCACCTGCGCCAGCACCAGCGCCAGCACCCGCGCCAGCTAAACCCAAAGAACCCGCAATCGATCTCAAGAGCATCAAGGTAAACGGATGAACGTGTGCTGATTGCGGACCCAAAGCGCTCCCAAGCAGAGTCCCAGTGAGACCTGCAGTGAAACACTGCGTGTGTTTGGTTCCGGTTTGGGGACTGCAGTGAAATGAATGAGTAACCTCAGTCGATGGATTTGTTGACCTGCCTGAGCTTTTGATTGTTTTAGTAGCTGGAGGGGTGTAAGGCATGGCGCATGATTTAACACAAGAGTGAAGCCTGGTGATTTCAAATGTATTTTGGAGTGTGGCCCTCAGAACTTTTTACCAAATCAGTATCAGTCTGACCCGTTTGGTAAAGCTAAATTTAAAAGAAAAAAGCAACCAAAAAAACACCCCAAAACCCCCTAAAGTAAGCGCATGAGGACAGAAAAGGGTTACTGAAACTTGAAATGCAATGTTTTCCCATAGCACTGTACTAAAACCAGAACTTATTTTGCAGTTTCCCTTCAAATTCTTTTCCAAATTTTTGCAACCACCTGATGACCCTTTGGTCATATGTTTTGAGATCAGCATGGCTTATCTTTAAAAGCAGTAACAAAACAAAACAGAATAAAAAAAAAAAAGAGAGATTTGGCAGTTTCATCTATTTTCTTTTCATTTGCATTGTACAACAAACATCAATAGACACCATGAGCTGGAAAGCCATGGATGGAAGCATTTCAAGTGATTTCCTCTCACCTTTACATATTTGCTCAGAATCTGCAGTTTGCTGCAAACTGAAAGCAACAGAAAGGAAGAGTCTTTTGGAGGTTTCCCTCTGACTCCACTTCCATTCGATCTCATACTGTCTTTAGACTTTGCATGCCAACCTACATCACTGATTGTTGCCTCGACCTTTTGAAGAAGACTCCTCCATGTTGGGAAATTCTTTACTTAGGAAAGAGGAGAGGGAGGCTAAGCAGTTAAAGAGATGAAGAGACAAACCAGTTTCTCCAGGTACCTACCTGACAAGCTGATTGGTCCCAGGACCAATTTGCTAAATTCTACATAAGGAATCATGCCTATTATAGAGAAAAGGAGTACAAAGACTCCTCATAGGACCTACTCATTTTCATCATATGATGAATTTCGTTTCAGGTATCTTAATACATATAGTCCCAAGATCATGACCCATTTAGTGAAATTTCTTGAAGTTTACTTTAATTTTCACAGTCAGTAGTCAGTATTTTCCTGAAAGAATATGTAGCTTCTCATAAGACTGAAGCTGAACCCACTGGCAAAGCAAAACCAGAGCAAAAGCCAGGGGGAAGTACAACAAAAAAAGACATTTTGAAATACTTTGAGTGATCATAGTGAAGGCTACAGGAAAAGCCCACTGTTTTTGAGAATACTGTCTGAAAATTAGATTAGACTTTACATTTCACTCATCTCCAGAGACAAAGGGGAGTGCTGGATTTCCTACTAAAAAAATTTAATATGATTTGATAGCTTTCTATGTCCAGTTCATTAAGAGAAAATAGAATTTTCAACTCCAGTGATCCTAGCTAATCTATCTTTACATAAATAAATAGTATATTACCAGCTAAAAAACGGCAGGCTGCAGTCTGAGGCATCTGTGCCGTTCACTCCTTTACCCAGACAGCTCTCTATAACAGCAGGAAATATATACGGGTAGCACAGAGAGAACGCTCCAGGTTTTGTCATATTCAGACTGATAAAAGAAGATAGTCTCCCTAAATTCTCTTCCTTTTGAATAATATCAGACAAAATACTTTGCTCTTTGAAGGGGGGAAAAACCTGAAAAAACTATTCTTTTAACATTAACGGCAGCACGTAAGCATTACTATTACTATTCCTATTTGCAAATAAGTGAAGATACGAGCAGCATGATAGAGGTTACAGGACTACCCTGCAATGCGGTGGGTGGCACAGCCCCCTGCCCTGCATGCTTATCACTAGCATATATCTTTCTATAAGTATCTTCTCCACTCTTCGTCATGCCCTTACCAGGCAAGGAGTAGGGTGCCTCAGAGGCGCTGCAAGGGTGGTCGGAGCACCCCCCACAGCAGGGGAGTCTACCCAACCACACAGCCGTGGCTGTAACATGATGCAGAAACCCACGCTGCCCACGAGGGTGACACACATCCCCTCTATCCCTGACCTTCACCTCTCACCTGAGACCCCACATCGGTCAAGGGCTGCCCAGACAGACTGTGGCACCTCCAGTGCTGGGCTCTTTGAGAAGGCACCAGGAACAGCCATGGTGCCTTTCATCCTGCCTTGGAGCAGGGGCAGGGTCTGGACAACCTCCCAAGGTCCCATCCAGCCACTCTGGGTTATCCTTTTTCACCCTTTGAGAGCTAAGACAGTGGAGGGAAACAATGTCATCTTGTAAGTAATTTGACTGGGAGATGTGGCAGAGTCAGGAATCAATATTTTCTGAGTCTTAGCCCAGTCCCTTAATTAGCATTAATTAATCCTGAATCCTTCCATTGAGCCACCAAAGTCTCAGCATGGGAAAAGGCACAGCACCATTTCCAGCAAAACTCTGGAGCCAGGGAGTACTTAAAACTAAGCTTTTGATGGGGACTCAGTGAACAATCCTGTCCTGGGGCTCTTTGCACTGATTTACCAGCTGTGGATTCAAAACCTCCAGCACTTTGAACAAGGGCATCAAGTGGGCTCCCCTCCACTCCTCAGAGGAATTAGCAACCATGCCAAGGCTTGCTACTAATGAGAGGTGACTGGGAATGCCAGCCTGCAGCACCACGATGATCTGGGGAGCCACACAGCAGGCAAACACACAGAAGGGCTTTGTTAGCTTTTATGAAGAGACATCCAAGCCCCTTGTAATTGTTACAGCTGGAGTGGGAAAGGGTAGAGCTGCCTAGTAAGGGTTTACAGCAGCCAAAGAAGCCACATTTGGCAGTGCTCTTCATTTTTAAAGTGGCATGAGAGATCATAATATTCTCCAAAACAAACAAGAAGGTGGTTTAGAAACATGGGTAGTGATTCTTTTGGTGGTACCCTTCCTCTCAGGTGCCCTGCTTGGCCCATCTTCAGGCAAACGGATTTTCTGAGCCTTCTGGGGTGCACACTTTGAAAGTTAGGCTTTTTTTTTTCCTTTAAGAGGTCTCAATCTGGGTTCTTGCAAATGCAGGCACCCCAAAATTTCCTGTCACCATCAGAAGTTGTGACGGGCCTTTCACCCTCTTCTGGTTTCCCCCCCCCCAATAAATTAACCCAATTAAAGCAAATATTTGGTGATTTGCTCATACTAATAGCAGCTGGTATGGGATTTTCTATTTTTGAGCACCATCTATTGACTATAAAACTGAGTAACAGGAATACCTAACAGCTAAGACTCAAATCTCTCAACTCAGCCCTTTCTCAGCTCACCTTAGGTTACAGTACAACAGCCACAGGAAGAGAGTCAAGGCAGGGAGGAAGAATTTGTTTTTAAATGGAAAGGTAAAGACCCTTTTCCCCCTACTCAGGAAACAACATAAAACTCAATCTGCTTTGCACAAGCCTTTCCAAACCAGATTTATATTTCCAACTTTCCTTATTACTGGCATGGCCCAGGTTTGAACAATAGGTATACAGGTTAAAGATTAAATCATAAATGAAAAGAGAAGAACAGGGCAATGGATGCATCTGAGAGTTACCACCAGGAACCAACTACGATTAAAAGCACAGTAACCATATGGGTCATTTTCTTAAAAAGACCCCCAAGAATTCTGAAGTTAAAACTGTGGCCAAGGACACTCCCAGAAGGATAGCTTATCCGTTTTGTCAGCTTCCTTTTCCCACAAAAGCCTGAGTGAGAAGAAACATTGAGTTGACGAATAGCACTACTATAGGTCTTTGTCTGCAATAACTGGGATGAGATGTTAATGATGAGGCTGTCTCATGCTTGATTTTGCAACTGAGACAGTGAGAAATGGATAAACTTCATATTGCCCAAATCAGTTTAACTCGGTCTCTATCACCAACAGAAGTGTGTTGTTTTTTTACTGGAAATCTAAGGGCCCTTCCCAGCACATGCAACCAGTCCTTAGACTAAGCCCAGGCTCACAGCATTAACTGCAGTGTTTTGAGATCTGGGTGCTGGAGATGCTGAGTGCAGTGCTTCCCAGGCTTCTGCTCTACAGACGGTGATCTGAACGTGTAGCACCCTGATCCGGTGTCTCACCAGGCCCTTTACTTCGAGGACAGACCTGGATACCCTCTCTTGAGCAGAGACAGAGTTTGGGTTCTTGCAAGTATCCACAGTGTAAGTGATATTCATTTGGTACACAAGGCTTCCCATCCTGGTGTTTCCAAGACTGAAATCCCAGGACACCAAAACAGATATGCCCAGCTGCAGATAAGCTACCTTCATATTTAGGGGGAAAAATAATAAAAAGCTATCAGCTAGCGAAGACTTGCTAAGGCCTTGTGTAACTGTGTGATGCATGATGAAGCCTGCTGCATGGAAGCAAATCTGTGTGATCATTCGTTTTTAAATAGAGAGCTCTTAAGGCACTGAAAAGTGTTTCTCCAAGTGTCCTTAATTCTTATTACATTCACTACTCAAGTAGGTCATCTCTGAACAGACATTGCGTTGGATATAACCAGAGAGAGAGATAAACTCACTAAAATGCACTGACAGAAAACTTCTGGGCTGGAGGGCAAGCAGGACTGCAAGGGTCAGCTGAAGCCCTCGGAGAGCTATTACACCGCAGACAAACTCCATGTGAAGCTGTGGAGTGAGAACAGGAATTTTAACAGTAGCTTTGCTCACAGTGCCAAGGGCTTTCTTCGGAACTGGCAGGTTTTTGCCTGAAGTTTTTGGCACAGGCCTTCAGATTATGCCTGATCCAGCTCCAGTGACAACTCCAGAAAGATTCCCTAGGACTGATATACTCATTGGACAAGGTCACCAGTCCCAAGTGCCCTTTCAGGTAGGAAGGGGACAAGTGCAAACATGACTTAGCCTTAAGAGATGTTAAGGTGCCTATTGACACCATCCAGACCAGCTTCCTGCTACCACTTCAACCACTGAGATACGGCACAATTCAGGATCCATCCCAGCGCAGAGCAGCCCCAGGCAAATCCCTTGCCCCACTAAACCCTGCCACTGATGCCAGATCCACATTGCTGGCAGTTTCTAAATCACTGCATGGGTGAGGCAGGGCATAAAGGTGTCCCAGGACAGGTAACTTGGGCATCAGACTCGGCTACACACCAAGACATCCCTTCAGGACACTGTTGAAAACCAGAAGGAAAAGCAAAGAGAAAACCCATCACTTAGTTTTCTTTACAAAGTTTTCAGGAGAACTTTGCCTCCTTTTCTTCCTAAAGTCCTGCTAAGCAAGGAGTCGCTCAAAAGTAGGGACTGTGCATATATATTAGTTTGTTCTTATGTCTGCTAACCTGAAAAATTATTTGGATTTCCGCCCCCCCCCCAAGAACCATTCTTAGTAATTCACAGCTTTGGCAGCATTTTAAAAAAGATACCTGTAGCCTTTGGAGGGTCTGGGAAGTGACAGACTTTGGTAGAAACAGTGGAATTTAAAGCAAATTACACACAGAGTAACATTTCAAGAGCTCACAGAATAATTTCAAGTGTTAAGAGCGGTTGTGTGGCAGAGCCTTTCTCCCACCAACTAATAAATCAAAACAACCCCAAAATACTTCTAAAATAGTGTTTTAAATGCCCTTAGAGCACAGAGAGATTGTAACAGATAGTAACAAGATATTTGAGTTTATCTTACATAAGGCAAGAAGAAGGTGACTAATTTAGCCAGTGACAAGTAAAGAAAGAAGTTGTCTGTAAGGAGATATGAAACAACGAAGCTGGAAATTTGCCCCCACTTCACTGAGGCTTTATTACATCTTATACCCATTGCCAAAAAGCATTTTCAACTGGCTGGTTTACCGCATAGCACTTAAATGTCAAGTAGCAATAGTTTACATAATGTTAATACTCAAACACTGCCACTGGGAGGCATGTTAAAACAACAAATCCCTCCGAGAGCTGCGCTCCAGAGCCTCACATTTCCTCACACATCCTCTTGATTATACACATTCATGCAAAACTAAATGCAATTAGAAAAGGGACACTTTTACAAATGAACAGAATAGACTATTTTAGTTGGAAGGGACCTACAATGATCATCTAATCCAACTGCCTGACCAATTCAGGGCTGACCAAAAGTTAAAGCATGTTAGTAAGGGCATTGTCCAAACACCTCAAACTCGACAGGCTTGGGGCATTGACCACCTCTCTAGAAAGCCTGTTCTGGTGTTTGACCACCCTCTCGGTCAAGAAATGCCTCCTAATGTCCAGTCTAAACCTCCCCTGGCACAGCTTTGAACCATTCCCACACGTCCTGTCACTGGTACCAGGGAGTAGAGCTCGGCACCTCAATGAGCACAATTGAATGCATTTCCCGCCATGAAGCTAATGAAATCTGTTCAAAATGGTACGACTGAAGTGCAGCTAGAGCACATTTCACTCCCAGCCATTTCAGAAGGGCACATTAATTAATCGGCAAGGGTCATCTAAAAGTTTTTGCACACCTATAAAGCAACTGTGAAGTTACAAGCTTTAAAAGTAAACAAACAGGAAAGTTACACAGAAGGCTTAGAAAAAATTCAAATTCATCTGCAGTTAAGTCCATTAAACTCGAAGAGATTTTGAGCTATTCCTCCTAACCTCATAGTATCACACACAATTTTCTCTCCTATATTAATGGTGGTCATTTTTATTCTTTTTTCAATTGTATTTCCAGGCAGCTCTGTTCTCAAAACAGAGCTCTCTTTCTCAAGAGCTCATCTGCTCTTAATGTTTCTCTGTCTCATAAAAGACATGAGGCTAAATCCATCAGGCTATTGATTCTTACTTAAAAGAGAAGTAGCCTCTCTCAAATCTGTGGCAGCAATCGCACAAGCTGTTGAACCAGGGTGAGGGACAGGAGAACGACAGCCCACTTTTCAGAGGGGTTTGAGAGCTGTGTAATCCTGCAGTCAGTGATGTCTACTAGAAAGTATGTGCAGCTGTATTAATCAAGGAGCAGGCATTAATAGTGAGCAGATATCATATGAATTGCTGTAGGCACAATCCTAGCTTATCTCCACCCAAAAATAAGAAAATCCCTCTAGTCCTGAATAGAAGGCTAAATATACAATGAGTATCCTAGGGGACTCTCCAATTTTCTCCTCTCTGATTTTCCAAGACACCTGATACGTTCTAGTCTCTTCTACAGAGACAGTACCTTGAAATATCTGGTGACTCTCTAATAAAATCCTAAGATGATCCCCATCTCTGTAATTCACCCAAAGGGTAACAAGCAGATGGAGCAGCTGAATGCTTTAACTCCGAGCAGCAACTTTTCCCAGGGCTTTTCACCCTGTCACATTTACAGTGAGCACAAAGTGACTGTCACTCAGCACGGCTGTATTCAGTCCCAGTGCCCACCAGTCTAAATAGGTGAGCACAGCACCACACCGCAAAAGGTTGAGGCCCTAAGGGCCAGGAACTGGCGATTTGTTGGGAAGTTAGGAACTTCAGTTGGAATTGGAAATAAAGATTTGTGTGGACTGGGTATTCCACATAGGTGGTGACACAGAGTTGCATACGATCCTATTCATTCCATCCTATTTAACTGGGACCTGATCAGAATGCCTCTATCTAGCAACAAGAGGAATAGAAGGTGGTCACAAACTACACAGGGGAAGTTAGTAAGGTTTAAAAAAAAAACAACAAAAAAAACACAAAACAAAAAACACCACACAAACCCCAAAAAATCCCAAAACACACCACCTTTTCCTTTGGCACAGATAACCTTCTGGATAATAACTTTATCCACAAATAAGGGCTAAGCCAAGTTAAAGAAATCCAGATCCTTCTGATCTTTCCATGTGTTGCAGTTCCTTCAGCCTTTCATTATTTTTGCTGGAGGGCTGGGGGCATTTATTTTTTTTAAACTGAACTCCCTGAAATTTCAACATCTTCCTTAAGGCCCTGAGACTCATCATGTCCTCTGACAATGCAGAAAACATCACCAGGATCAGAACAAAGATCAGATTTATGCAAAATACTTCTTTCTACCTTTTGAAGTTTATGAAAGCTCCTTACAGAATCAGAAATCTTACCTTTAATTTCTTTTAAGGAGTATTTGAAATATATTCTATACGAAGGCCATTTGCAGGTGCCCTTAACTCAAAGCAAGTAGCATTTTAAGCCCCCAACAGACCCTATTGGCTTAAAGCAGGGTGATTCCTAATTCAAGTGAATGCAACATGTCCACGCTAGAATATTTCTCCCCAGCAAAACTCTTGTCTAGTGCACTTCTATTCAAGAACCAGTAATAAAATGAAGGGCTGATGTGGTACACAAGTATTTCCTCATCTAAAATCTGACCAAAGTCTCATATGGGCAAAAGATCAATCAGTTTATATGTAGACTGCTCTCAATTTATAAATATTTGATAGCCCATGCAAGCCAGATGGCTAATCCACATATCAGTTTCCTATGCCCAAGACAAGCGTGCTCCAATTGTTTTCTGCTTGGCATCTGAAGTCTTTTGGTATGAGTTTTGTTGTAGCCAACTATAAAGCTTATCTGGAAGTAAGAAAAAAAGTTCAAGAAAATTAATCGAAGTTTTCCTTTAAAAAATTTTTAAAAATCCTGTTTTCAGGGGAACATTTCCCAGTTGCCAGCATCGGAGAGCAAGAGGCTGAGGGCAGAAGGAAGATTCCACAAAAGGCAACACGCTGCATTGACCCAGGCAACATTTTAGCTCTGCCAAAGTCTTTAGAAAGCTCCTCTATTAATGCATTGGGACTGATGGCCAAGATCTGTATTAGCTTTCTCACTGCCCGAGTTCCAGCCCCAGCCAGTATTAATCAGGAGGGCTGCACTGTGCTAAACCTGTTAGCTAATTCAGACAAAAGCATGAAACCCCTTTTCTATGCCAGCACATTTGATCATGGCTACACTTTGTCCTGAAAACATACCTGTTCCCACAGGCTTATATATTAAAAATAGCAGAAAAAAACAAAAGTGAAGGACTGCAAGTGGAACATTTTTCATACTTGGTATATTTTCCAGATATTTCTCTAAAAATGCAAATAATCTGTTTGGACAGAATGTTTTCCAGCTAAAATGGTGAGCTTAGAAAATTCTTTGCAGTTTTATCTTTAATTTTTAAAATAAGAGATAGGAGGTTAATGTCTCAAATCCAACCAAATATTTTGACCTATTTTGATGGTTCAGTTTTAAAAAAAGGAAAACCAGTAAAGTCAAGTCTGCTTGGATTTGATTCTTTCTTTCAGAGCCCTCAATATACTGAAAAGAGATATTCACAAATGTTATGCTTATCTTCAGGTTAACTAAGCAAGCTACAGGAGAAAATTCCCCTCACTAATCACATTTTCTTATTAGAAAACCAGGAGCAGTGAATGCTCAAAATCAATAGAAATTAGAGAGGGGATTTGAGTTTGCAATAGGGAGTCTTGTTGTTGTCTCACAACCATTCCCACCCTCGCTCCATGACACTCTTGACCCAGTTGAGGTGACAGGGCAAGGAAGAAGTTTGGAGTAAAGTTTTCTAATCCTTTAACAATATCTCACAGTGTCAATTTGGAGATTTGACCTGGGCTAGAAGGATGCTACATGGTGGGACTAGATCTTTGCTACTGAAGAAGCTGCAGCCTCTACCTCCTGCAACCTACCTAGAAATTCCCCACTTGTAGTCCCACTATGACCCCTCCACTCTGCAACTCAAAAAGCAAGTACCCCTTTCCCCACCATGAACAGTCATCCTTCCAGTTCACAAAGCCTTTTGGGGGTCTTAGCTTCCATTACGACTTCTCCCTTGCCTCCACATCACGAAAACCTCAGCAGCACCTCCTCTCGCCACACCAGTGAGCTCTGAAGCTGGCATGCTGGTGCCCTGCCTAACCCCAGCCTAGAGGAAGTGTCCTAGAGAGCACAGGGTACTGTGAATACAGATTTCCCACTGCCCTGCAGGGTATATCTACACATCAGCTGCTAACCTAGCAATACAGCTGGATCCAAAATGCACAGATAATTTTTCCCTTAAAAATGTTCAAAACTTGGAAAACATGACCAGTGCAGAGGAAGAGCTTCACAGTCAGACACCACCTCCGTCAACAGGTTAATCTTCTGCTCAGTGCCAACAACTGAGCAGACAAGCAGCAGCACCACTCGAACATTGAGCGCTGTATTATCCATATAAGGGGTTGAGCAAAGCCCAGCGAAGGTACAGGGACCATCCAGCTGCATCTAACACACAACCTGCAAGTCACATGTAAAACCAGCCAGCTGGGCTGGCACCTCTTACCCTCAACACTCCTTGCCCACTGACTTTATAGTTTATTGGAAGAATAGAATCCTTCCCTATAAGGAAATCTTGGTAGGTCTGGACAAGGAATATCTCCTCTTGACGGTACGGACCCAGAAAGTGCTGGCATGAATCAAACTTACTGCTTGCCACTCCCTGTCCCTCTCCAGCCTCCTAAAAATAGCCATCATAAGATGTCGATCAAGACATGGAGCCTCCTGTCACTTTGCCCTAAGAAAGCTAAAGAACTCGCCAAGGGGAGGGACCACTTCCTTCTGACACCTAATCCAGGCAACGCCGTCAGCACCGCCGGATAAATAAGGGGAAGAAAGGCCAGGAAAGCAGGACCACTCTCGAGACCTCTCAGCTAATCCCTCCTGCCCGTCTGCTGCTCTGCTTTTCCAACTCTCAACCATGGTGGGTCCACTGGAAAGCTAATGGTTAGCAGCGAGCCAGTGTATTTTACATAAGTAAATCGGGCTTCTCGCTCAAGTTAGTTCTAGCGGGGGAAGGACAGTCCAGAAGCAGTTTAAGTTTGCTTGGCTTTCCTCCTTAAATCTAAAGGATTATGCGAGGTTTTCCAGTTAGCCTCAAGTTCTGCACTAGGCAATGGTAGATGCGCAGCTCCTGTAGCTTCAGACAGAAGGGTTACAATTTGCTAGTGCTGTCTGCTAAGCATATTGTTTTTTTTTAAAAAAAAAATCAGATGCAACCTGCTAAAGTGGCAAAGGAAATCAGTACTATTTTTATATAAGAAAATATCATAGTTTAGGACTTTATGAAACAATGTACTGTCAAAAACTAATTTGAAACACAAACTAAGGGATTGGTTTAATTTCTGTTAATGTAAAAAAGTTGCTTGTTAAGCAATATTACTTCAAATGGTCTTAATAAGACAGGTCTATACTAAAATAGTAAATGACCTGATGGTACATTAATGACTTTGTTAGTTAAGAGACTTTAGATTTTTGTTGCTTCTAGCCACAATCGTGGCTTTCCCTGGGATGCAGATTTTAACAGAATTTTTAAAAATAGACTGGTGATGCATTTTTACAAGGGAAGTTGCTAGTTTAGGTTGCTATGGCCTAATTACATTAGGCAAGACAAATGTGAGAGTGCTCAGCTACTGTGTGCTATTTGCTTTCTCTCAGTGCATTTTTAGTACTAGTTCTCTTTTCTCTCTTTTTCTTCCCAACTGCAGTCCTTCACTCCTGACCAAATTAATGGTAAGTGAAATAAAAGTTAAACTTTAACGGGGGCAGAAGGGGGAACATAATGGCTACCGAGTTCTAAATATTCACTAGTCTTAACAGCTCTTTTGCTATCTGCATTACTTCTGCGCATCTGACAGGCCACATTTTTGCTGTTTTGGAAGATGACTCACAGATTGAGCTGGATGCTTTAAAAAACAAACAGGTTCTCCCCCAGCCCCCCCTTCCTAAGCTATTTTTTGTGATTGATTTCCTTCCAACAGATCGAGTTCTCCAAGGAGCAACAGGATGGTAAGTCACAAGAAAGCCAATGTGTTTTACATGTAGGCGGGTTCAGAGAGGAGCTACGGGCTCAGAAGTTTAACCGTTATGAAAAGATGAGCTAGTACTTCAGCTGGTATAAATCACCACACTCCTGACTTCAGAGGAGCCGTGCTGACTTATGCTGAACAAGAATCTGACTGTAGATTTACATGTAATTTATCTGGGTGCTTATGTGCTGCCCAAGCTGAGAAGTTTATGGCATGGTATGAAGAGGAAATACGCTGGTGTTACCAGCTCTACCTACTGAACATTCTTAGTTGTGCTCCTGTACTGACCATTCATAAGGATGTTGAAAATGGGTCTTGCATTTGAAAGTCATGGGGGAAATAAGCAGATGAAGGACAACAGAAGGAGGGAGTGAGCTGAAAATTTAACTTAGCTGCAGTGACATTGCAGTTTTATGCGACCAGAAGATGCAAGAGGCCTACATGTCACTTTTGCTGGGAAGTGTTGTGGAAGAGGAGGAAGAAAGGCTGTTTTACTGTAAATACATTCATGAAGCATGGAAATAGTTAGCAAATAAGTGACTTGTGTAAACTATTGCATATAAACACAATAGTCTGGATATGCTGCAATTCTTGAGCATCTTGCTGTATCCTCTGCTTCACAAGGCACCAGCAAGTTCCAAATTTTTTTTCAATCTGCTAGAAAGATCTGATTAAAAATTCTGACATGAACAAAAATCCCCATTGAAGCTCTAGAAATCTAAGCTGGAGTGTATTAAATATCCTAAGAGATGCATTTAGGTTATATTAAATAATGTAGGTTTAAAAAAACGCTAAAAATTCAGTAGCAAATATATTGGACTTCTCACTGTGAACTAAGTATTTAGAATAGAAGATACAAGAATTTACTAGAAATCCAGAAGGAGAGGAATAGCTAGAAGCAGGTACTGAGGGAGCTCTAAACTTCTGAACACCAGCCTGCTCTCAAAGCAATAGGGAGAAGTGTAATGCAATAAGTGAGACTGGAAACATTTCTCTTCCTGCAGTCCAAACGCTCCTGATCACAAAGAAAATCATTTGGACTCTTCCTCACTTTTTCATTCTAAAACTTTTACAAAAGGGTTGGGAGGGTTTATGGAAAAATGCCATCAATTCAATGCTGCTGGCATGCATAACAAAGCAAAACACTTCTTTCAGCTTCCCTACGTATTTTAGATCATCCAGCTGCTGTAATGCTGCTATGACTGAACGAAACAGTGGAGCAATTAAAAGCTACTTGAGAGAGGGAGAATTTCCCAGGAACAGAGGTGTCCCACCCTCAGTAACTATTTCCATCCACACAGGCTGATGCACCAGCAGCTGGTAGTACCCTCCTCAGAGAGGGATTTTAGTTGTGCTTATTCCAGCAGAGGTATAAACTAATTTTAAAAAAAAAAAAAAAAGAGAGAGAATGAAAAACCCCACAGCAAAGATATATTGCAGTGAAATGCATGCCTGCGAGAAAAAAATAAAATCAGGACTTTTCTCCAAGCAGCGTCCAGAACCCAGTGAACATAAAACTTCATGGGATTTACAAAACAGAATTCTCCTGATAGCTTTGCTAATAGCAAATTGGCATTGTTTTATACCTCGCTCTGGCTAAATGTCACTAATACACCAGATAAAGATCAGATCATATGGTATAAATCACTACAGCTCCATCGACCTCAGCTGCTAGAGCAAGAGCCAATATCAGGTTGGTATATTGTAAGGGGAAGCTCTACACAGGTCCAGAAGGCCTTGATTTCGTACACTGCAATAAAAGCTTGTAAGGGGAGAGGGGTAGCAGTAAAGGGTTATAGGTTTCTCACCTCAGACAGTAAGAGGATTAGTTTCAGATGTATTAGATTACAGCCTAGCAGGCTGACATCCTGTATCAGCAGTTTTACTGGGTGCCAGCAACACCTCCGCTAAGGCAGTATATGGATGGCTAAAGCAAGAACCTAAATACCTCTGCGTCACACATCCCCAGCACAAGATGAATGAAGACATGATTTGAAATGTGGTTTATTACTCCTAAATCTGCCCCAAGGCACAAAAAGCATTCCACCTACACACGCTATGAAACACAAAGCCTGTCTAGCTACTGGAAGCACGACAGCCAAGGGAAAGACGTTTCACCTGGTTTACTTGGAGCTAAAACACAGAATCATCAGACACTGCAGTGCAGAAAAGATCAACAGCACAGTCCAAGATGCTCTTGACATATGAGGTTCGAAGATAGCTTTTTAGCTAGACCCTTGACTTTCACATGTCCTCCCGCCGCCTTTTTTAAAAGCATTTATTTATTCATTGCCACAAATACTCTAAAAAACCTGAAAAATATAGTAAGGTGATTAACATGGAACTTTGCAACAGAAGATGAAGACTGGCAATGCAATGAAGGCAACCATCTGTGCTGATTTTTGTAGAAGAAATGTCTGTACCCCAAGTCCTTGGTCAGCAGCAAGGGGAAAATAAGTGAACATTGATCACTTGGCAGCACTGAAAGAAGCAAAGTCTCAAAGTGTACACACTGGACATGCACTGGAATAAAGCACCACACAAGTATTACCACTGGAAAAGCCGGATATTAATAGATCTGTAAGAAGCTGAGACAGATTGCAAAGGGCAGACAAAGGAGGGACAAACAGGAATAGAAATGTCACTGTAAGGCAACTTTAAGGAAAAACAAATGTAGACGCATTTGAAATTCACCTTCAAGTTTCCCATTAGCACTGCATAGTTGAGATGCTGGGATTGCAGGCAGGACCCATGAAAGCAGGCAGATGTTTTGTACTATAGGTACTTTGACAGTCCTCTGGTGAGATAAGGTGGAGTGGATAATAACATTTTTACCTTCTGCTGCTTTGTCACGTAAAGAAACCTGTTCTTGAATGGCAATGTTTGCAGAAAGCATATCTTTCCCTGTGCTTGAAATAACATGGGGTCAATTACAAAGCTATTGATGGCTATTAGAGCCAGGAGAGCTATGAAAGGTAGATGTAAAAGATTAAAAATAGTGAAACCAAAATGTCAGAGGGGAGGAGTTTTTCTTGGGATTGTGGGCCAAAGGTTCCCCTGGCTAACTCCCTTGGAGTTGGTGGAAGAGTGCCAGGAGACAACAGGCTCACATCTTTCTCAATACAACTTGTCAATAGGCTCAATTTAACTGTTGCTCTTCCCTTGCAGACTTCAAGGAGGCCTTCCTCCTCTTTGACAGGACTGGTGATGCCAAGATCACCCTGAGCCAGGTTGGCGATATCATCCGGGCGCTGGGGCAGAACCCTACAAACGCTGAGATCAACAAGATCCTGGGCAACCCCAGCAAAGAGGGCAAGTACCGTACAGTCTCATGGGCCTTTCTTCAGGCTGGGGAACTGTAATTAGGCAACATCAGTGGTCACAGCAGGAGGGAGAGGAGCTTTTGCTCTGATAGAGGAGCAAGGTGGGGGGCTCTGCAGCAACAATACATGGAATTTCTCCAGTTCCTTTTGAAGAGGATGATGATGATGGGGAACACAGTGCTCAGAAAGAGGAAAACCTTCTCCATAGGCTATGGAGAATTCTCTATAGGGATCATTTTTGTGTTAACTTGGTGTAGGTGTAACACACACTCGTTGCTCACAGTCCATCTGTGCTCCAGCCCTTGCTGAGGAGCTGTAAGTCCACTTCTAACAGCTGATACTCAGCTCTTCAGGTCCTTCCAGTGCAGGATCTTCTGCATACACCAAGACATGCCCTGGGACTGGAAACCCTCCTGCATATTTCTGCTGACTGGGGTTGTCTGCTCAAAACTCCTACAAACCTGGGCATGCTGAGGCATATGTTGGCCATTTATTATAGCAGCCATTTTCTATTTCCTTTTCTACCCCCCTTTAGAGATAAAAGAAATGGTAAATACTGTAGTCACCTCCTTCTAACAAGGACCTAGTTGCAGGTGATTCCTGATTTCAGTCATGCAGAACCATATTAAGATGGGCTAAATTATATCCAAACCCTCAGGCACTGAGCAGAGGACTAACACAGAAGTGAGACCGTAACAGTACTTTAAGGGACTACAAAAAAAACTGACAATGATTTTTATATAGCTAGGTAGTAAAATAGTTTCTGTAAACAACTGTATATTCAAAAGTCTCTCCTGTGTTTCCATCTAACATATTTCATTGCTGTCCAGATGAAGGCTGCTCTTTGCAAAGACCCAGGGGGCCAAAAAAAAAAAAAAAATTCCTTTTATTTGGCAGCCTTGCTCCAGCAAAAACCAGTTGGGGAAGGCCTCACTGAGGACTACATCTTCTGGCTCATGAGACCAAAGGGGTTAGATGCATTAAGCTTTGAGTCCTTAAACCTCCACACTGAGCATGTTATATAGTAAATTTGGACACCACAGCCACTAGACATTCCTGGGTTTAACTAGTTTATTCTTTTGCCAATAGTCTCTGCTACCACATCCAAGAGACCCTGAAGAGGTCAGTAACATGATGTCAGCAACCTCAGGGGCTTGCCTAAGTCACAACATCCCACTCTGGTTACCTTTTCCCACTGCTTGGGGCTCAAGATTTCCGTTTTACTGTATTCTGTAGTTACCCCACTCCCAAAATCCTTTCGAAGATCAACTTGTACAGCAAGTTTCATTTCTGAATGAAAAATACAACATGCACATAAGCATATAAAATTATGTGAGAAGCAGGGTGGAGCAAGGATGTGAAAATTAACTCCCACAATAAGAGAGAATTCAGATTCTGCAAAGAAACTGCCAAATCCTGAGGCTAAGACTAGAGTAAAAGATAGGAGGTGTGTAAATGAGGTGGGAGGCTCTCCCACATTTGAGGGCGAATATCCCAGAAGAACACAGTGTCTAGCATGTAGCAACTGGTGCTTTCTTTCCAGAGATGAATGCCAAGAAAATTACTTTTGAAGAGTTCCTGCCCATGTTGCAAGCAGCTGCTAACAACAAGGAACAGGGTACCTATGAAGACTTTGTTGAAGGTCTGCGTGTCTTTGACAAGGAAGGCAACGGCACAGTCATGGGGGCTGAACTCCGTCACGTACTGGCTACTCTGGGTAAGGGATTATCATCTCTGTGAGCACTTTAAAAATTGCTGCTGTTTGAAGGCGTGAGAGGAGGAAAGATTTTCTAATCTGTTTGGAAAGGTAGGAGGCTACAAAGCCAGACAAGACTGAGTTTTCTAACTGGGAGTCCACAAGGAAGGCGGACACAAAACAGCAGCAAGCCCAAAAGGAAAAGGTTTGCTTTATTATTTCTAAATTCAGATTAGGTATTAAGAGTGCCTGTTATTTGAGGAATAGAGGGGATCATAGAATATCTCTGAGTTGGAAGGGACCCACAAGGATCGAGTTTAACTCCTTGCATGTCCACCTAAAACAAAACCATATGCTCCTTGAACTCTGACAGGGTTGGTGCTGCGACCACTTCCCTGGGGAGCCTGTTCCAGTGACCAGCCACCCTCTCAGTGAAGACCCTTTTCCTGATGTCCAGCCTGAACTTCCCGTGACAGCTTCATACCATTTCCTCCTGTCTTATCACTGGTCACCAGAAAGAGGAGATCAGCATCTCCCTGTCCACTGCCTCTCTTGAGGAAGTTGTAAAGAATTTGTACAGAAAAGGCTATACACATCAGTCACATAAAGCACAGGGACAAAGATAGAGGATTTGCTGCATAGTTTCTTCACTCTGTAGGAATAACTAGAATCCCTATGTCTATATGCACATGCAAAACTTCTAAAGAAAGTTAAAAGTAATAAAGCTCGGTTCAGATATAGCTCTTTTTGTTACTAACTCAGAAAATAAGGAAAGCCTTTGGAAAAGCTTGTAGGGTTCAGCCTCAGTTGCATGTCTGTGGAAGAAATAACCGAGCTCTCTCCACTCTCCAGGTGAGAAGATGACAGAAGAGGAAGTAGATGAACTCATGAAAGGTCAGGAAGACTCCAACGGCTGCATCAACTACGAGGGTAGGTGCAAGGGTTCAACACCCTCTCATCCTACATTTCTTCTCTCTCTCTCTGTCTCCAAGTTTCATTGCAGTTGGCTTTTAGCTTCTCAGGCAAATCAGTTAAACAAAGCTACAGCTGACTGAGGTTGAAAGGCTTATGCATGAAAAAGACAGTCGCGGTATGGTTAGCCTGCAGTCACACTACTCAAAAGACTATTCAACCACAGCAGAGAAGGCTACTTCAGTCAACACCAGATCTCTAGACTCTCTGACATTCTGTAGAGCAGTTGCAGTGATTGGAACCAATCCTATAGCTAATGCTTAGACAAAGCGCTCTATTCATCATATATTTAGTCTTATCACACTTAAGCAGGAAGAGAATTTGGTTTGTACGACATTAAACACTTATAACTTTCTATCACAATGTTGGGTCAAATCTGATTAGGAACTTGTGTTTTTAATGCCATCAGCTCATGAACAGCTGTTATTTTTAAAGGTATTTCCCAAAGTAACACTTGCTGCTCCTTCTAACTAGCATATCTGTACTTTTCCACAGCATTTGTAAAGCACATCTTGTCTGTCTAAGTGGACTTCCCCAGATACCAAACGGTATGTTCTTCTCATTTGCATACTTAACCTTGTGTGTTTGCTACGCTTAAAGGCTTCTACATGCCCATGGCCAGACATAGGTTATGAAACCAACATGATACCATCTCCCCAACAATACCAATGGACAACAGTCTCATTTTGTTCTAAGAGCAAAGAAAACAGGAGTGCGGATTCCTGGGTCTTATTCACAGCTCTATAACTAGTTGGAAGCTGTATTTAGTGGATTTTTCAAACATACCCAAACTGTGAAAAGAAATGCTCAGTTTATTCATGAGCATGGAAATGCTCAAGCTTAAATATCACCCTAGATCTCTGTCGTCATACCAAATTAGAGTTTAAGCTATGCAGAGTGACAGCCTGAGACATTTATCCTATAAGCACATTGAGATTGTTTTTCAAAAACAAAAAAAAGGAAATAAAAGCAACCCCTTCTGATAATTTGTAGATTTCTGTGAAGACAGAGTAGATTGAATACTTGTATGAACTACCGAGATGAGCTCTTCAAACAAAATAATCATCTGAAAAAGAGTATTCTAACAGTCATGATCAATAGTCAAAAGATGTCTTCAAAAGTACCTAATCATTTAGCAGTTCTTCTACAAGTAGGGACAAAACAACAAAAAAACCCCTGCAACTTTGATATGCTGCCATTTTGTCCAAAGAAAAACTCAGCAGCTATCTAAAATGCGAACATAAAATATCGTGGATCTGTGGGCTTATTTGAACTGTACGTTATTCTAGCCCAGGAAAGACACATTGCCAACTGCTGTATGAAACAGCAAACACCTCAAAATAGAAATCAAGGGCTCAGTTTGTCATTTTGCAAGTGTTTCTTCAGCTGACATTGACTTCAAGTCCAACTCTCCCATTCCTTCCCAGAACAAGTCAAATTCAGAAAGACCAGATGGCACTCGAGATTTGCCTGAAATTCTTGCTCAGTCTGTCACTATCAACATGGAAACCGCATAGAACTGGATAATGTGCCTCCAACCCCACCACTTTTTACCAGTGCATCCATAGGTATCACCTCTGGGTCACTACACTTTCATTCAAAAAACCTGAACTTTCACCAAGGCAAGCTAGATGGAATAAACTTCTACCATCCAGGATCCATCCATCCCAAGCATCTCTTTCCATGTTGTTTGCATTGAGACAATGTAATCTCTTGGAAAAATAAAACATCAATAAATCACTGTGGTCACTTTGTGGCTATAAAGTCTTTTTTTCCTCTAAAGCTGTTCAAACCCACTCAAAGCAGCACGCGGCACTTAATTTATTTTCTCTGTATATTGTATTTCACAAAATAAAGTTTTATGGAAAAAAAAAAAGACATCTCCAGGAGGTCACTACTTAATCTGAATGAAAAGTGTTTTCTTTGAGGACTGGGAGAAGGAGTAATTAGGGAACTACCACCTACCTCAGCGCTTAAACATTTTTGGAGAAGGAGACATGGTAGCTGGTGTCAGAGCAAGACTCAAAACCAGGCAGGATGGCCCTGCTGCAGGGGGGCACGCAGAGCCACTTTTCCCAGCAAAATCTCCTCTGTAACGCTGCAACAGCAGGTCCACAACGCTATTAGGAAGGGATCCTAGCTACCGCCTGTATTTATAGTGTTATGGACAACTAGCAAAAGCAATCAGAAATATCAGCCACCCTGAAAGGCTCTGTATTTGGGAACCAGCCCTGGAGCCGTCATTCCCTGGGCCATAGCAAGAGGTCCAATTACCTCTTCTGCAGTGAGAGTGGGAATAGCTATCGACCAGGGAAGTACTGTTACCTGCACATCCCTGTCTGTAAATGTAGCTCCTCTCTTTCTTCCTTAAGCATTCATGAAACTGCCTTAATCCCCATCTGAGTGGCAGTTTGTTCTATTAAAATCTGACTTTGCCTTATTAAGTTACTACACACGAAATTACCCTAATTCAAGTGCCAACAGGTGCAGCAGGGCACAGCGGGGGCAGCTGGCACCAGAATAAACCGCAGCTGTTGAAACAGCAGCTGCCTCTTTTCTGAGGCTTCCCAAAAAATCTCCCATTTAAACCCTCACCATGCCAGTAGACAGGGCCAAATGAATCTCTGAATTATATACCCTGCCCAGAGACTTATGCCAGCAGGTAGTTTACAGGGGGTTGCGGTTGCTACATGCACAATGGGAAAAACCCTTAATAGAAGGAAGGGGGGGAATGAAAAAAAGAAGGCAACAAAAAATGTGTGAGATACATTAAAGCAAGTTATTTATAGGGACTCGGCCTGGAGGGCGTTTCTCAAGGGACTGCTAGACACCCTACTGTTCTTCAACGTACTGCCTATACATACATGCTCCATGTGGTTTCTCTTCCCAAGAAACTGTGGATCTCGGTTGCTGGGAAAGCAAACAAACAAAAACCAAAACAACATTTCACCTTATATGCTGTCAGCCTCCTTTTCACAGTGCCCTGTCACACTGCATTGACATGTAGTCACAGAACCAGCCTAGTTCAAGGTTGGATGCAGCCCTAAAGGAAAGGCTGAAATTTCCATCATATTTTCCTTTCTGAAATTGCAAGTTTTATTAATTTCTAAAATATTTGGGGCCCGAGCCCGGATAACTAACAAAATGGGATGGCTTCTTATCAGTGCAGAAGTAAACAGATTTTTAAGCCACCCACTTTTAAAAACTCACATTCATGTTTTTGTTTTTAAAAAAATGCCAGATTATGAGACATAATCAGTCTGACAGTATTTCTATGAACTCTGATTGCAAGGAATCAAGATAACATTACCTATACTACTGTCACTCCTCAAAAATTAAAGCAGAAATAATTTTTACAGACAAAACAGATGAAAACAAACACTTTTGTCCCATTTCATAGAGCTGCACAGGGAATGGATTTTTATGCTATCCAAAGGTTTTAGTAATTTTTAAAAATCCCCACATTTAGGCAGAGACAAATATCTGAAAAAACGTTCATGTTCTTATAAGACAAAAACATTTTGGGGTGATCTTAAGTAATTCAGTCATTTATAAAGAATGGCAAACTCCTTACATATTAGCCTCTTTCAGCTACTGACCATTTCAACATAAACCAGTTTTTGTTGTTACTTATTTTGAAAATGTAGAAACAAGATGTTTGGGAAATTTAATTACATGTTTTTATTGAGAAACACATCAAACCCTCTCTTACAGTAAGTCAGCTTTAATTTCATCAGTAAATCCCATCCAAAAGATACCCATCCCGAAAGCACAGTTTGGAAATGCCTAAACAGCTCTGGTGCCTCATCTGCAGAAGAGCAGGGAAGCCTCCTGCTCTGCCTGAAAACCATTTAAGGTTGAACTTGTTTCAACCTACTGCCTCCATACTAGTAACACAAGCATCGCTCAGAGCTCTGATCCTGAGGATTATTCCCCAAAAAAGGCTGCTTCCTCTTATGTTTTTTATTCACCTAAGGGAAGAAATACTCTGCACAAGAAGTACCACTGCACTCCCCTACATGATGCACCGTGACCGAGCTCCTCCTTTAGCCGCAGAGAGAGACCGAAGACCCCAGCAGCTGGGGAAGGCTGCCCTGCATCTGCTCAGGCTCTGAATGGAAAAAGTCATTCTCAGTCCCTGTTATCCGACACCTCTTGCCATCATTACATTTGCTTTGTATTTTAAATAGAACATTGTTAATGAACATACTTTCCATTACTCAACGCAATTGACAGTTTAACTCCTCAGGAGCAGGGCTAAATCCCCAGAGAAAGGTCAAGCTGCAAAACACTGGTCCTTGCTGTGCAGCACTCGACACTGCGACCAGCACCGTCGAGCAGGCACCCTACAAAACCAAGGCAGAAAGGTCAGAACAATTGAGGAGAGGTGGCCACCAAGCCCAAGAACGTAATTCTGCTCTTGGCGCAGGCTGTACTCATTGAGAGTGGGCTACCACCACACATATGAGCAAAGACACCTCCACAGCTGTTTCTGCCAGGCCAGGGATACCCGAGAGGCCCCTCCAAGAGGGGGATTCGTATGCACTGAGCGGGATGGATTTCAGACAGCAGGGAACTGCAAGAGAAGCAGTGCCCCTCTGTCTAGCACGGCTCAAGGGTCCAGATCCTTGGTTAGGAAAAGGCAGAGCTGCTTTGTACTACTCACAGTGCTTTGCTTTAGAGATATCCCAGACCCAAATGGGCTTGTACAGCCATTTGAAGTATCAACACCCACCAAAGAGACCCGTCAGGCACAGCCTCCTCTCCCCATTGCCCCACTCACATTACAGGTGCTTTCCTCTTACATGAGGCAGTTGAGTGTCAAAAACATGGACACTGGGCTCTTAAAAGCAACAACTGTTTCTGCATTCCATCAATGTACTCCCTAGTCTTGGACTAGATTTTAATTTATTTTAGAAGAATGATCTCCAGCCAGTGGTTGGTGCAGAAATAAAGACCAAATGGACAGAAAGGGGCATTTATCGAGGGCAACAAAGCACAGCAGTCAAGCATGCCTGATGTGTCAGAAGTTATTTACTAGTCTTACAGCACCTGAGAGCTGTACACAGCACACTCCACCCAATACCCCATGCTCATTTGGGCAAAGTTTGTTCAGACACGTCTCCTCACAACCCTCTCTGTGTAGCTTGCTTTTCTCACTCCCAGAAGCTGCTAGACACTAGTCATTTCTCCCTCCCTCCTACAAACTAAGAAACCAAGGAAGCACAACAACAGCTGTGTCACTCTTCCCTTGACCAGGAAGGAACAGAAAGCACACTAATTGACCCTAACACTGCAGGAGCCAGCGTATATACTCACTGCCACCTCATAGCATCAGCCCAAGGCTCTGAAGATTTGCCATCTATTTAGAGACATCTCCAACACTTTTACACAACAGCAATAGATGTGATTATTTCCTATTACTGAAGTGCCTGACATCACTATATAACATCACCTAGGTCCTTCACATAGATCTGCTAGCCACGACCCTCATGCCACAATGGCAAACCCAAGAAGAGAGAGTTTGGCAAAGACGTCCTCTTTCTGGCAGGCAAACTTGGCTGTTCACATCACTAAGCCCTCTCAGCCTTCAAATCCATCTTCTCTACATTAGTAGTGAGGTATTAAAAAGCCACAGTATGTACAACACTCCTGTCTGAACAAACTCCACAAATATAACCCTCCCAGTGATGTAAACTTGCTTCCACACTGAAATATTTTCCTTTTTCACATAGCTCCCCTCTTATGGAATTTCATACCATTATTGCAGGAACAGTTCCACTTCAGCAGGTTTTCAACCAAATCTTGGGCTTTAAACACATGTTCAAACAGTTTTCTTCCAAGTACTATCTTACTGTCCATGCAGTCCTGCTGCAGCTTTAAATCTACACCCTTCTTATGCCGGGGAGGCTGACTTTTATAGGGATACAAGAAAGTGCTCAAACATGTAATGAAGAAAAGATGCTTCCCCTTAGTAACCCATTTCTCATTTATTTTATAACGAAAAATGCAATACTTTCTCATTTACCCAGGCACTTACATTTACTTCAAAATGAAATCTGAAATGTTGCTGAAAATATCAAATTTCACTCTCACATCTACCTTCTAGATTAATTGGCACAATACATATCAGACTACAGTTTATTAGAGCATTAAACTGAACTTTCCATTACCAAAATCTATGGTTTGGGAGGACAGTATAGATTAGTTCATAAACATTTCATTTCTCCACCAATGTAACAATGATGGATAGCAACGCTCCTAAATCAAACTGTTTGTTGTAAAAGAAAGGCTATTGCTAATCCTCTGGAAAGGCTTTGCACTAAGAAACAAATGAGGGAGATGGATAAAAGCAATAAAAATGCATGTGCGTATTTCCTCAGCAGCATGAAAACTATTTTAAGAGGGATTGTTCACACTGGTGAAAAGAAACAGCGATGATATTTATTATTTACAATTATACTCTTAAACAGACAAATTCTTTTTTACTGTGTCTCCATAGTTTACATACATTGTTTATTCCCTTAAGGGTGTACAGTCTTCTGCTGGATGAAGACATTTAGGCATGGAGAAATGTCACAGGGCGAATTTCAGCCAGCAGCACAGCTCCAAGGGAATTCAGCTCCTGCCCAACCTCACAAACATCCACTGAAGCTCACTTGGCCTCTTCATGGTCTCATGAGTGAAACTGGGCAGTGAGGAGCATGTTAAGAAAGGGACCAGGACAGGTGGACAGCACAAAGTCTTGAGAAAGCCAATGACAAAAGCAGCATGGTGGCTCCTCAGTTATGTTCTCTACAGCCATCTGGAGGATTTCTCCTTGGTGCACTGTTCTCTGTGCTGACCTTTTCCCTTCTTACCTCCCTGTCATATGCCAGGCAGCAAAAGGGTCAGACCGCTGTGCCTCTAGTCTACATCGGAGCACATAGGTTTGAACAACTTCCAACATCTTTTGAGCATACCTAGCAGGACAGAGCTTTGTAGTACAGGTCATACCCATGAAGGCAGATCCTTAAGAGAATGAGAAGCGTGGAGGAGTGCATAACGCTGCTTCTACCTCACCAAGTCTGGCCACACTTGAGGTTATTTTCCCAGGGCTCTGCTACAAGGACCAAGAGATCACAAGTGAACCCAAGACATCACATAGAATAAGAAGAGTAAATCTCTCTCTCATGGTTGCAAAGCAGGCTTAGAAGCGAGAAGGTGAAGAAACAAAGCACCCATTATTTGTTACATTTGGGGAAAAACAAGTCTCATGTCTTTAAGACAATCACATTTGGGGGCTTTTGGACTTGAAACTCGATTCACACTTTCTGTAGACTTGCAGTTGGGAGCCACAGAATGCTTGCACTGCAGGGAAGGTGCCTTGTGATAAGACCAATTAAAAAAAAAGTTCCTTTTCAGAATAAAAGTATTATTTAATGCAAAGCCCTTTCTGGAACTGGCACAGTTGCATGAGTTTCTGTTTAAAAATCTCTACAGCATAGCCACGCTTAACTTTTCACAGCAAGATGTAAAGAAAGAGAAAATACTGAAGAAACCCTGCAGTCAGGTATAGCTTGTAGGAAGGTCAGTACAGCACAGCATTCAAAAGTTAAATGTTATTATCACAAAAACCCCTATCTGATGTCTCCTTCATTTCACATCCTCTGCATACACTTCAAAGAAGCATGACAGTGATCATCTCTGCCCACAGCTACAGTGAGGATGGTGGTATTTAGTTTCCTACAGCCCAGCTAATTAGTTAGTCATAGAATAAAAATAACCCTCATCCATCCTGCGGTAAGTTTAGCATGTCTGGGGACACTACATAGTATTAAATGCTTGGAGAGAGGCTACAGAGTGCCTGTGGCTCAGTTTTAAAGCCTTACAAGAAATTATGACAAAATAAGGCCTTAAAATAGCTACTAAAAAAGAAATTGCCATCCACCCCATCATTAGGGTGCAGAACGGTGTAGAGATCCACTTCCTGAAGTAAGCAAAGTTTCTAGACTGTTTTCCAGAGTTCCCAGTACTCAGGACTCATAAAAGGTCTCTCTTCTCTGAGGAGAAGCTCCTCTTTCCAGGCTTCCAGCCCCCATTAACTAAACTCTTTTCCAGGGCTCAAGCAAACACATGTTCCGCTGAATCCCAAAAGCCCCAGCAAAAATAAGAGAAAGCTACACCTCCTTCCAGGTAAAAGGGATTAATTGCCTCACATGCTCTTGTTACAGAAGAGGTGCATATCCTAAACTGGGTATCATTCAAGAAACAATACAAATATGGTGTACGTTAACATGCCACATGCACCTGGTACCCTAGGGAAATTGGGGACAGGCATTTTATGCTTACTCCTTAGGCTATTACACTCCTCAGCTCTATCAACTCAGAGACACAAAAACAAAATAAGTTTTCTCTTTTATCTTTCCAAATATCAGCTCTCCAGACTGTTTGCTCAGGAAAGCATTTTCTTTGGCTCTTTGTGAGACAAAAACAGATCCATTTTTTACTCCATGCTATACTGAACACTACCATTTTTCAAGTTGTTCTCCTCCATGCAAATGACAGTGCTTATTAAGTGCCTCATTAGTTTAAAAAGTGGTTTCAATTCAGAGTTTCTCATCCATAACATTCCTGTATATCTGAAAAGCTAAGTTTGTTTTTAGAAGACAACAAATATAACACCTCTGCCTTTGTTTAACTTACGAGGTTTCCTCCAGTCTGTTCCTTAGTCATTCAGGAACATATCTGATCTTCTGAGCAAAGGTTGATGTTATTACTCTTGCACATCCCTGGTGGAATAAAAAACAGCAATTAGTTGAACCCACATAGGCCACACCACACATAGCAAAAACACATTTTCAGAAAGGCAGCACTTATCTACCTTCTTAGCAAGTTTGCTAAGATTGTGAAACAAGCCATGCAAGGAAGACAGGCCAGCATCTACACAAGCTCAGAGTACAGCTCTACAATCACAAGGCAGCCTTGCCAGTCACCACAGCAGCAATACAACCATCCCAGCATACCTTTCTACATCCTCTGTACTCAACACCTACACCTGTGCAAGGATGGTGCTCAGCTATTTCAAGTTCTTGAAAGCAGCAAAGCATCTGTAAAAGAAATCCCTCTTTCCTCAGCACAGATTAAACCCATTACATTAATTTGCCCAGTTCAGTAGTAGCTTCCATCACACTATTTCTGCCAAATTTGGTGCTACTCTCTTACATACAGACTAATTCTCTCCCAGCCCCTTGCTAAACTGCAGATAAGAAAACTTACTTTTCTATTTGCCTGGACTAATAGGTACAGCCATGGCTGATCAACAGTTCCTGGTCTCTGTGTCTAACACAATTAGCACAAAGCATGGGAATGAGTTCACACCCCAAGCTGAAACCAAGACCTCTCAAGCTCCTTTCACAACACCAACACTGAATTGGTGAGAACGTTTGTGGTCAATGGCTGAGTTAGGCCCAAAAAAGTGTTGAAATGATACATATGTACCCTGCACATAAAACACCATGTTAAAAGAGCAGAAAAGCTACAGAATTTAGGATTAGGAAACCTAATCATCAGTTACTTGGCACTTACAAAGAAAGAGTTGCTCATGAAGATGGATCTCAGTGTTATCTTTATCATTTGAGCTCTATTAAACGAGCCAAATGGAGCAGCTTTCTCCCAAACACCAAACGAATAACGAACGTGAAGTCTGAAACTGTAAACATTGATATTGCTTGAACAGAGACACTTTAAAATACTATTGGAAGTGCTTATTGCCACCACACAGGATGCCACTCATTTTGATTCTGATATAATGAAAAGTACAGAAGTATATTTTCATCCTTATGCAAATACAATACTGATTACACATACATGGAGTAGCCCTGTTCTGGAAGATGATGCCATATTTGCACAGCCCTGTTTCACAAAATACTTCAACCTTCAGCAATACCTTAAATATATTAATGTCTGCTGTGTTCAGCGAATGCCTTTATGTGCCTTTTATATTCACAACCTGCTGCTCTGATATATGTTTCTTGAAAATTAAGTGCATTTTTAATGGCCTGCAGCTGATTTACATATGACAACAGCTCTGATCAAGAGACAAACTTTCCTGAAATTTTTCAATTCTTCAAAGCCATCTTTGAGAACTTTTATCCTGTGCCACATGCTAAAGTGACCACTGACTGATGAACATCCAAGTAGCTGAAGTTTCCTTCTTTGGTACCAGACTTCACAAATTCTCCCTAGAGAGGAAACCAGGACTTCAGCCTGTAACTTCCACCTTCACTGGGAGTGCTCGCTGAAACAGCTGCTCTTCTTGAGCTTTGGTAGAAGTGATTTTGAAATAATTTACTGAGCAACTCATACAGTCCTGCTCCAAACCAGTACTGCCACATGCTGAAAACTGCTGACAGCTATCCAACTAACAGACAAAGATGTGCCAGCACAGACTTCAGGCCAGCAACCTAGACTGGCGACTCTTTTTAAACATGATAGTTTGAAGTTTCATGTTAAAAGACCTGGGGAAAAAAAAATCTTGTCCCATGGTGACAGATCACCTGCCACCATCATCTTCAGGCCTGCCAAGTCACATTCTCAGCTCATGAGACTCACAGAATTGACTCCCACGTCCCTCTCCCTGCTGATACCCAGCTAACGCTGGACCTCATACATAGGTCTTGGAGGGCTGTGGTATCTCTGGTGCTTCAAGGCACACACTGAAGGAGCTGGCTCTCCTGGTAGCCTATATGCCACATGTGGTCCGAGAGCGAGAGTGCAACTGTGGTGCTCCACCAGGATGGAGGAACGAGAGCTGGTTACCAGGGGCCCATGCCCTGAGGAAGCTCACTTGAAGACACGCACTCAGCTGCAGCCTGTCTCTGTCACGTCGTCTCGCACCCACATGACTAACACTGCATGACCCTATGCAAAGGCACTCTAAGGAGAGTCACGTATCAAGGGAAAAGTAAGCTGAGAGCTCTGCATCTTATTCCAGCTTGCCCCGCACTATAATGCCAACATAAAAAAGTTAGACGAAGAACATGCAGGTCCCCTGATGGGCAGACATGCTAAATTGGCACCTGGGTTCTTCTTGAAAGAAGACAGCACATAAGCTTTAAATAACCTACTCAGAAACCAAACCTCTAGGCTATTCATATCAGACATGAATAGTTGGACACCCTCTTTGCAACACAGACTGAAAGTCTAAAAAGGTAAAGTGCTGTCAGAGAGGGGTCAGTGCTGTCCCTTGCTGTGTTTTCAAAACCTCTGGTCAGATCCTGCAGCTTGGCTTTACAGACGATATCACCATCACATGTAGCAAGACAGAAGAACACACATAACCATATCTCTTTTAACAGGAGTCTCTATTATCCAAATACATAGACAGCCATCTGGCAGAAATCACCTTCAGGGCTTGTACATGGTGTTTACCAGCTGTCAGAGGATCTCTTTTGAATGACTGATCAGCCAAGAAGAATATACCTATAAGCAGTTCTTCCACTTCAGATTTGTACCGTGGGTATAAAAAATTATTTAGAAGCCAAGTACATGCTAATGGCATAGGAAAAGCTCTGAGAAAAATTAGGACATTTGCATCCAAGGGCTGCATTAACTGGTAGTTTTCCACATTAAGTTGTCTGTTATCAAAACCAAATCCAACAAACCTAGCCTTAGAGCAGAACACACTTCCACAGCAGCAGATGCTGCTGCAGATGTAATAGGACTAATGACGTCCCCGCTCAGGAATACACATGCAAAGTTGTAGGTGACTTATTCGACAATAAAAATGCATGCAATGAGATTTGTTTGCTCAACTCCTTTAAAATTTCTTTTGCTTACAGTAGGAATAAAAAACAGCAAAGAATCTCTCTTCTAAAAAAAGATAATTGCTTTTATATGGCTGTTCTGATCTTACTACAGTCTTCATGTCTGGACAACAGGTATTCCTCAGATGAACAACAGGAACATTATGTTTGACCAAAACAAACTTCATTTCAACCTGTCTTATCCACAGAGCTTCACTTGAACACTTTTTTCCCAGGTAACCTATAGCTCCCTTATTTGCTAACTTTGTATCTTGCAAGGCCACATGCTTTTTTTTCAGCAAGATAATGCTTTAAATTACATTCACTGTAGTAAACATGTTAGACATTGCTCCCAACAAAGCAGGCACTGAAGAGAACACAGGTCCTTTCCAGCTGTAGCAATGACCTATTAACACTGGAAATCATAAAAAAAAGAACATAAATGGATGATTTAGAAGAGACTGTTCAACCAAACCAATTTGTAACAAAGCCCAAATGCCACTGAGTCCCCAGGTCAGGGCAGTAACACAGTATGGGAGCCCACTGAGTTGGTGTCTTTACATCACGCAACACGTCTAATAGGAGACGGGGGCATATTGTTAGTGCTGGGTATGTCTGGGAGATACAGTGTTTACCAGTGTAACACAGAGATCTTTAGCAGCTTGGAGTCTCAAAGGAAAAAGTCTACCACTAATCACACAATATGAGAACAGGAGAGCTACTAATTCAGGAGAATTTACACCCAATAACATGCAGCAAACCGTATCCCTCTCCTGAGCCATCTGTACCAGAGGTCAGGAAGGACAGACTGACCATTTACTGGTATGAGAGACGACCATAACAAAGAGAAAGCATCACTATGAAGAGGGGGAAAATCAGAATTAGACTCACCCTGTGACTATGCCCACACGAGGAACAGAGGTGCAGGGACAAGATTGTGCGAGGAAGGGGTACACCACTGTCACTTAACCCTGGCTATGCAGTGTCTCTGTAAAGTCCCATTAGGCTGCTGTAAGAAAAACACAAGCCCAAACTGGAAACAGCATCTAGGAGGCCAACAACGCGTTTGCACTCTCTGCCCTGCTGCAGTACTGTTTTCTGCAAGCATATGCAAAAAAAAATCATTGTTCTTAATGTCCAATTTTTTACAACCACCCTTCTTCCTAAAAAATCTGGTATGAAAAACGTCAATCTGTTTGCTGCTGTCTGTTTGAAGCATTTCCTGATCCCAGGAACTGATACTTGAAACCTGGACAAAGTTTGCTTTTCTGTGGCTTAGGGCAGGATCTACCATCCCTCAGCTCCCTTATCACTTTACCCTGCGCGGGTGATGGGATATGTCCTGCCAGATCTTCTTGCTGCAACAAAGCCGCCAAGACTGTAAACTGGGTAACCAGGGCATCTCCAGGAATGCAAATCTCCCTGTCAGCCTCCTGCCTGCTAACAGACCTGAGACCAAGGTGCCAGGCTCACCCTGGAGCCTACGCCAGCCCAAGGACGGCACTCCCTAGGAGGCTCTACCTGACGGGACCTCGTAGGCATGCCCAAATCTTACCTCTGGGCACCCAGATTCAGTAATTCCCACCAAACTCTGCTTTACTTCTTTCCTCTCACTGCCCCTGCATGGTTCCCTCCTGCCTACTCTGATATAATATGAGATCAGACTCCCAAACGAAAGAAAAGTACAAGTTTTCGGGCTGCAACTGGTTTTGTAAGGCGGGTGCTGCTGGCTGTAAGTACAGACAGACAGACAGCTCTCTGCACTGCCAGCATGTCACACTGAAAACACATACACCCTTCGAGAGGCAAGACTCCTTTCAGGCAGGCTCATCTATAGGAATAGCTATTCCTGTGGTGCCATCTTCTGGCTTAGAGTGTAGGAACACCACAGCTGTAAGTGGGACTGGTCAAAAGAAAGGTATTTTTTTGTTTCTTAAAAAGCATTACAACAGGTTTAGACTCTGGATCAATATACAGAAACGCCCAAACCACGGGAATTCTCTCAATAGATTATGTACGATTCACCTCCAAGTAAATTATTAGTTTTAAAACGACAAAATTTTGAAAAATATCTTGTGGACCGATCTGCTTTGAGTTTTGAGCCATTACAATCTTGCTTTTCAGCTTTTGTTTTATTTCTCAACAAACATCAAGGCTCAAAACTCACTTTTTGCTTACAATTTTTGTGCCATCTCATGACTCCGGGAAGGAACGCCCGAAGGTTCCCCAACACCACATGGGGAGTGAGGAAAGCATATAAAATCCCATTGATGGGGACTGTATATCGTTTTAACCCAATCCTCATCACAATGACGACTGGGAACGTCTATTTTCTAGTCAGTTTGTATTTCAGGGTTTTGTTGGTAGAGGATGCAGATCACTTTCTCAGTGAAAGATGCCCACTTACAGCTCAAAACGTTCCCAAACGGCTGACTCGGGAGAGCATTACCGGTCAGGGCTGTGCCCCGGGCAGCAGGGCGACCACAGGAGCCGAAGGGAAGAAGAACTACGAGCAGACTGTTAAATCTTTATCCCTTCCCCCACCACCAGTGGTTTTCTCTTCCTCTCGCCATCCTTTGGAAAGCCCTTGCAGCGGGGGCCCGCGGAGGCAGCGAGCGCCCGTCCTGCCGCCAAAATGGACCTCGAAGGCCGCTGCCGGGTGCGGCGCTGCCTTGCCCTTCCGCACTGCCTGGAGCAGCCCTGAGGGGAGGCGAACTCAGGCTCTCCGCCTCGGTCCCCCAGGGAGGGGTGACAGCCCCGTCCCTGAGGGGACGCCCCCGCTGCTGCCGCCCCCGAGGAGGGAGCCACGGCACAGCTGGGGGCAGCTCACGCCCGGCGCAGTCACACAAACAACCCCCGTATACACAATCGCCTTCGTCCTGGCGGCCACCTCACCCTCCCGGAGTCGCCTTTGTTCCCCGCTGTAACGTGATTTCAAAACTACATTAGAAAAATAATAATCATACAGATGTTTCATCATCATCCTGTTGTAAACGCAGATGTGCTGGAAGGAATTTATAACTGTAGGAAGGCGGGAGCAGGGATGACTACAGGCGCGCGTGTGGGCACGCTCTGGGCGGCAGAAATCCTTCCACTCGCCACNTGTGGGCTGGATGGAGCGTGTTCGTAGGGTGCGCGTGCTGTATGTACACATACGTATACATATATGTGGTGAGTGTACGCGCCTATGTATATGTTTGGAGGGGTATGGATGTATGCTCTGTATACATGTGGCACAAAGGTTATGTATATAGGCACAGGCGTGTATGTATATATTGGTGTATGTGTATATATGTGTGCCTGTGCCCCCATCACAGGAGGCAGCTGGGCACTGGGTGAGTGGCTGGTGCCCAGTGGGTTTGGGAGCCCCCTGAGTGCACCGAGCTGCGCCCGGCCANCTTTGTTCCCCGCTGTAACGTGATTTCAAAACTACATTAGAAAAATAATAATCATACAGATGTTTCATCATCATCCTGTTGTAAACGCAGATGTGCTGGAAGGAATTTATAACTGTAGGAAGGCGGGAGCAGGGATGACTACAGGCGCGCGTGTGGGCACGCTCTGGGCGGCAGAAATCCTTCCACTCGCCACAAAGGGCGAAGACGGGAGCAACGCGGACAGAACCGAGAAGCTGCCACTCAACGACCCCCGAGAGAAAACGATAATAACAAACAAACACGATCAAGCCACAGGGCGAAGATCACGCCGCCTGCCGCCCCGCCCCGCCCCGCTCCTCCCTGTCCCGCCGCGGCGTAAGATGGCGGCGCGGCTGCTCCGCCTGCGTGGGTTGTTGCGGGTCGCCGGCCCCCGGCCCTTCTCTGCCCAGGCCAGGTTAGCGGGGCGCAGGGCCGGCGTTGATGGGCATCGCCGGGGTCGGGAGGCGGGTGTTCGCCGGGCCGGGCAGGGCGGGGGGTACCCGGGCGGCTGTGTCTGGGGGCCCCGCCGGGACGCACCGTGAGGGTGGGCTTGTGCCCCTGCGCTTGGGCGCGTAAGGGGCTGTATGTGTTTGCCCGTCTGCGTGGGGGTGGGTGGGTGGGTGCGCGTTCGTAGGGTGCGCGTGCTGTATGTACACATACGTATACATATATGTGGTGAGTGTACGCGCCTATGTATATGTTTGGAGGGGTATGGATGTATGCTCTGTATACATGTGGCACAAAGGTTATGTATATAGGCACAGGCGTGTATGTATATATTGGTGTATGTGTATATATGTGTGCCTGTGCCCCCATCACAGGAGGCAGCTGGGCACTGGGTGAGTGGCTGGTGCCCAGTGGGTTTGGGAGCCCCCTGAGTGCACCGAGCTGCGCCCGGCCAGTCTGGGAGCCCCCTGAGCTGTGGCGTGTGCCCAGCAGGTCTGGGAGCCCCCGCATGTCCCCGAGACAGGGCCGACCTTTGCTCCACTTGGCATTCGCGCTAAGGGACGCCAAGTTCTGTGGTGGCAGCAGGTGATGGGCCGGACATGTCCTTGCCCGGGCACCCTGGTCACTCGCGGGCCTGGGGCAGCAGGCCGCCTGGGCTCGGGGAAGGAGGTTTTCGGGGAGCAGGAATGCAGGAGTGTGCTCACGCCTCCCCTGACCTTCAAGTTGTGTCTCTTAGGGCTGAAGGAGCAGGCTGGCCCTTCCCTGTGCGCCACAGGGGCTGTGAGCCACAATTAAACAAAAGGGTGGTCTTAAATAAAGCTCAATATCATCTTAAACAGCTTTGAAAACAAGGTGGAGCTTTTGGGAGAGTCACTGTGTGCCTGGCACGGGAAGCCTGTGTTTGAGGGTGCAAATTACTAATAAGTTGTAGTAGCCCATTTCTTCCAAATATCACTAGAAGTAAATAGAGTCTGTTTCAGGGGCATTTAATCCTTTGCACCAGGAAGAGCGTGAGTAACTTCGCATGGCAGTAAATAAGTGTACACGCAGCTCAGCTAAGCTTTGTGGGACTATGCATAATTACTGTCCTGTGCTGAGGAGCGATGAACAAAATAGTTTGAGAAGGACACAGTGAATGCCTTTTTATTTAATATGGCTCAGTTCTGTATTTACCATTTCTAATGTTTTGTGGCAATAAAATAAAAGCAAGTCAAAGAACCCAATGTGCAAATATAAGAAGTGAATTTTCATTTCCGCCCTGAAGTAGTATGTCATCCTTGACATTCTAAATCCCTAAAAAAGCTTTAAACACTTCCTTGTTATTTTGTAATTATACTTGCCTTGTGCGGTTTCAACTACTGACATTTACCACTGTTTCAGGTTTTATTTTTTGTTAAGCGTTTTATTTTTACATATGTTTTTATCAGAGTTTTGGAAGGATTAGCCTTCCTCTACAACAAAAACGCTGAAAGTTAGAAGGAATTAGAAAGTATTAGTTTCAAAGTTAGAGCTATGCAGATATATGTGATAATGCAGAGTATAATATAGCCCTCAGAAAGTGCAAATCCGTTTTGTACTCGCTTTTATTTTGTGTGTGTGAATTTTCAGTGTCATGGAATTGCGATACCGGGGCTTTTAGGGGCATGTACAGAATGAACAAAACCAGCAAAAAAAGTTTATTTGTTCAAGAAGTTACCACCTCAGTTTAAATTGAGCTGAATTGCATTTTGGAGGTTGTGTGGTGGGAAGAGAAGGCAGTGATGATTTTTAGCATCTCTAATGAACAGAAACTTTATCCTCTTACCTATATATGTATTATTATTGTTTCTAATTTATTTGAAGCATTAAGCACAAACCAGTCTTGCTTTACCTCCTTTCATAGCCCAGTGAAGTACAGTGTATGTTAGGTCTTTATATATATCGTCGATATCCTTTGGACCTAACTGTGTTGGAGTTGGGATGTGAACTATGTTTAACACCACAGGTGTTTCCTTCCTTTTAAAAGGGTTATGTAAATGGGGGTGCCTGTGTCCTAACAGATGCTTCCACTTGTCTTGTTTAGTCCTCTGCAAACTGAACAGCATGGCACAAAGCGCCCAGAACCGTCTTCTGCTAAAAGTTTGACTGATATAGGAACTCGGAGGATCTTCTCATCAGATCATGATATCTTCAGGGAGAGTGCCAGGAAGTTCTTTCAGGAAGAAGTGCTGCCTTTTCATGCAGAGTAAGATACTGTTTAAACATTCTGGTTTGCCAAATAATATGTATTTTTTCCTAAAAATGCTTTTTGGGGTGTTACTCTTAATATGACAGGTCCAACAGGATATTTGTTTTCATTTACAAGCTTTGTATTTCAAATTTACTCAATTAAACCAAACCTGCCTATGTAAATCATACATGAAAAAATTCATACGTAATCAAAATTCATTGCATTCTTTGAGCTCCAGTGTAGGCAAACTGGCATCTTCGTCTTAGGCCTATAAGCAGACAAACGCTGTTTGCAGAGTTGCAGCAGAAGTATCCCTGCTTGTAGGTATTACCTCTGACACCGATGTCTTGTGGGTAGAGTTAGGGAGACAATTCAGTTGCCGTGCTATTGTACTGCTGTCATCCAAAAAGCATTAACACTGTGTCTAGGTTACGTTGCAGTAGATTTTGTAAATACAGTACACGTAGGATGGTAAGCTGGATTATGTATTGCCAAGAAACTTGCACAAAATCTCTTTGTTTAAATTTCTGTCTTTTTTGCTTCTGTGGAAATATGTGTGGTCTTCTGCACAGAGTAGAAGTGTCGTACTTCCATTTAGCTAGAGCTGGAGGGTGTTTTTGACCCTTATTTTAGCTATACCCAATCATGTTATAGCTGGAGAAAGAAAATAAATGAACTCAGAACACGTTTTTGAACAGTAAGCGTTAAGCTGCAGTAGCGTCTTAAGCAATTTTTACTTTACTTGAAAAAACATTCCTGCAAAAACACCGGGGGCTAGTGAAGGGCTTATTCTTAAATCATGCTGCTGGCTGAGTTTCCTGGTGCAGTTCACAGTGTGTATCCACAAACAGTTGAGATGGCACAATTGAGTGGGTGGGGTGTTGTGGCTCTGGGGCAGAAATGAACAACGGGAGGCAATGGAAACAACTTGCGTCAGGGTTGTTGCTAATTATTTTTTTCGTCCTCAAACCATGACCTCAATGTAGTATACTTTTGCACTCTACAATCATATTTTGTCCACAAAACCAGATGTTTTCCCTCATCTTTTGTTAGAAAGACTTCTAGTGCAGGTTTGTGAGCAGGTACTGGCTCTGCTCGAGGTTACTGAAGATCTTGTTTGCTAGCTTGCTGATAACTATTTCCTGGAGTGACTGGAACAAGTTGGACTTGTGTTCTTGCATCACTTCAGTGATAGGAACCATTCTGTTCCTACAGCTTTCAAGTCAACAAGCTTCAGGCATAGTATATTAATTGGCTGTGCTGATGTGAAGGGACAAGTGTGGCATCAGTGAATGCAGTTTTGGATTATTGTGAGGAGGAGAAGCTTTCATGATGGGTGAAGTAGAGAGGAATGGCCCTGAAAGTCAGGGGGTGGGGGGAAGCAAAGATGGTCATGAGAGAGATTTGTTAAAGATTTCCAGTGTAGGAGTGAAAGCTCTGGAAATGAGCTTAAATGTGTAGGATAAGATACTTTATTAACTGTGGATAAAGTGCTCTGCTGCACACAGGGGTGTCAGAGGAGTGTCTCTGATCTAAGCTGCCTACCATATAATTTTAAAATTGTGGTTTAAAAAAAAAATCAAAAAAAGCCATGCTGTGCCATTAATGGTCATCCAACTTTCTGTTGAGTTGGCAAACTCCATAAAGAGGCACTATTTTTCCAAGAATAAGTGATTCCTGTGGTGTTAAAGTCTGCAAACTGTCAGCAGATAAGCCTCAACTATCTCTTTAGAAACTTGAAACCGCCTTACAGCAGTAATTTACCAAGATATAGTACTAACTTGTAGTAAGTGCTCAAGGTTTTTTATGTAAGAGTTACTAATGTGTTAATGGTTTGTTCTTATAAAGCAGTTGTCATTGGAAGAGTTGAAATCTTTCACATAAGATACTGATGTGTTACACCCATTTTGTACGTGGGGCAAATGGAATGTCAGGAAGATAAAGACCTGCTTGTAATTATCCAGATGGTTGTGGCTAAGTCTCCTAAATCCTGGTGTGGTACCCAGACCAATAGGCAGCACTGCCTTTCATAACAAGGCTTAAAGAGATGTCAGGTTATATGTTGGAAGCAGGAGTTCAAACTTGTTTCACAGTTGGTGCCCCTGTAATGCCAGTAGCATCTGTGGACTTGAAGAAGAGAAAACCTGTTATTAAGCCACTGCTTCTTAGCTGGGAAATATAATTGTGTATGTACCCTACATATTGTCTGTTCGGGAGACCAAAAGAGTCTGCCTGTGCAGTGAAACCTGGCTGCAGGTGCTCTAGTGTGAAGCAGCAGCCATGACAAATAAACACTAGCACATGGGGGATTTAATGTGTGACTCCATTCTTCTGTTCATTTTGCAGATGGGAGAAGGACGGCCAGGTGAGCAGGGAGCTCTGGGAAAAGGCTGGGCAGCAGGGTTTGCTGGGTGTTGCTATCGCTGAAAAACATGGAGGCATCGGAGCAGATATTCTCTCTTCAGCTGTGGTCTGGGAGGAGCAGTAAGTACTAGGCACTTCCTGAAGAAATTCAGTGATATTATCAAGAGACCATAAGATGTCCTTGTTGTGGAATATGTTTGCTTACAGAAAATGGTGTTATCTTTCTCATGGAAAGGATAGTTTAGACATATGTAAATCCCTCCTGTTTTAAGTATTCCGGATGATTGCTTAAGTAACAAATGTCATTGTGCTCCACTGTTAGGACTTTGGGACTGTGGGAAGCATTTTAGTTGGTCTGGTAGGTTATATACTCATTTGGCTGTGAAAATACATTCTGTAAATAACAGTACAAGTGCCACAAGCTCACATTATGTCTGAGACGTCTGTGTGGTGGGGCGTTCTTCATTCTTGGGTCTGTTCTAACTGTGTGAAGTTCACTGTTTAAATCTTTGTAGTACTTCTGTTTGAATTTTTTTCTTTTTTTCCCCTCTCCCCAAGGATGTACGTTAACTGTACTGGACCAGGATTCAGCCTTCATTCAGATATAGTCATGCCCTACATTGCAAACTATGGCTCTGAAGAACAGATTAAACGCTTTATCCCTGAAATGATTGCAGGCAAGTGTATTGGAGCTATCGCCATGACAGAACCCGGGGCTGGCAGGTAAGCTAAATACTAAAAACAATGGTCTTAAATCAGTAGATGGCACATAATGTTCTCAGTGAAGAAATTCCTGACCCTCCTGGTTATATAGTCATCTTAGTGACTAGGCAGTATTCTAGATTAGGTAGTACCTCAAAACCAGCTGTAACTTATTGATTACTTTACTACAGCTTTGTCGCTTCAAGATACTTGCTCAGAATCCATTTCAATATCATCCCACTGTGGGCAAATATGCTTTGTATTTGCTTTTATGGTCCAGTTTATAGTTACCAACTTGCTTGTCATGTGAACATACTTTTAATATGAAACGTAGTCAGGAGAAAATTACATACCTCGGTAAAGAGGGCTTGACTTCACTATTAGCTTTTGTTGTGGAACAGAACACCTTGTTTTCTTTCCTCTGAATCCTTTCAAACAGAGAAATGTCCCTCCTTGCCCATCATTATTGAAGGCCAGACAGCACGTGTTTGGAGTAGACCCAGCTGATCTGGGCAGTTTCCAAAACAGAGAGGGACGAGTGAAGAGCAAAACCTGTTGGTGTCATGCTTCTACAGATGGTAGACATTGCCAGTGGCTTTTTACAGAGCTTCCTCCTCATGACTGAGCCTGCTTAGAGGTTGTGGTTTTGTCTGGCGTTTGTCATCAAAGGCATGTTGACGTAAGGGGATGCTGACCCGTTGGTGTCAGTGCTTGTATTACACCACCTTCCACAAGCAGATACGTTAAAATGGGACCTCATGCTCTTGTACAATTGCACAGATTTATCATCCCTTGCTACAGCAAGAAATTGCAGCACACTTGTGGTTTCTGTTACGCTCTCAGCCTTTTCACCATGTTTCATTATCCTCGTATGCATTTTCACTGAGCCTGTGCCTGGCCATTATAAAATCTACCTTATTTTATACCGGGTAGAATTCAAGGTACAAATTGCAGCTTCTGGAATGGTTTCTTGAAGGACCTTTTGAATTTCATTTTAGTGACTTGCAGGGAGTACGAACGTATGCAAAAAAGGATGGAAGTGACTGGATTCTTAATGGGAGTAAGGTAAGTGATCAGATGTATATGCCGCTCATAGCCTTTGGGAACTGAATGCATTTAGACAGAGACGGATGTACACCACTGTTAGTATCTCCCCCCAGTCCTTTCACTTTTGTTTTTTTGTGGGTTATGTTGTGGTTTGTTTTTTTTTCTTCCAGTTACTTTTTTTTATAGGACTTAAGATATTTCTGTTGCTGGCAATTTATGGACCAATTTACGGAAGGGCTTGAGTAGGTTATTTTTGTAGCTTTAAATAACCCTATCAAAAGGCCTATTTTCCCTTAAATTGGGAAGAAAAGGGGAGAAAAAAAAAAAGTGCTGCATAGCATAAGCAAGACTAGGGCAGTTTTTTAGTACTGAGGTTGAACAACAAAATATATATGCTACCACTGTGAAATATTCTGTCGCCTGAGTAAAAACTTGCGTTGCCACAATGCAAACTGTGGAATCTTTATTCAGGAGCTTGCTGGTCATGTTAGGAGAAAAAAACCCAACTGCATCAGATGCTCTGTGAGGGTTGTCAAGCTGTTGCAAAGCTGGCAGCATTAACCTCTTCTTTTGTTGCCATAATAAAAAAGCAAGAAGGCAGAAATAAAGTGTTCAAATGGAAACGTGGACTCAACAGGGGTTTTTTTTTAAAGCTATGAAATGTCTTAATCTTCTTTCTCCCCCACCTCTTCTTTTGTACTCCTGCTGATAACATGGTACTCATAGAGACTTCTGGCCTTAGCAGAATTTCAAGTGGTGAGAATGTGTGCAAGCAAATATGTATATACAGGTATTTAAAATGATACTTGCTCATGCTGCACAGTTGGAGCCAGGCAGGACAGATAGCTCATTTCTTTTGCTGGACTTAAGATGGATCATTTTGGTAGGTTCATGCATCGTTTTACAGGATTATAGTAGCAGTTGTGACAAGAAGCTATTGATAGTTTTGCATGTTATACTTTGCTAATTGGATTTCTAGAAAAGGGAACCTCTGTGTTCATTTAATATCTACATTTGATACCTTTGATATATTCCTTCTTCATCATGGGACAGACAAAAGAAACAGATCTGTGCATTCTTTAACTTCACACTTCTGACCCACATAATACTTCTCAAACTAATTCCTACTTGTTCCAAAACACTTAATTCAGAAAGCTTAAAGCTTAAAATTCTTCTGGACAGTTAAACCTTGCCTTTCAGTTCACCTGTGAAAGTGTCAACGCAATTTGTCTTTCTGGTGCTTGATGATCTCTTCTAACTTCTGTTCACCTAGCTCGTTGCTTTATTCCAAGCTGCATTTTTTTACAGGTATTCATTACTAATGGTTGGATGAGCGATGTAGTGATTGTGGTTGCGGTTACAAACCGGGAGGCCCGATCTCCTGCTCATGGGATCAGCCTTTTTCTAGTGGAAAATGGAACAAAAGGTTTCATCAAAGGACGCAAGCTGAACAAAATTGGCCTGAAAGCTCAAGTGAGTTCATACAATCCCTAACACGTAATAGACTTGGAGGAACTCTAAGATCACTTAATGCCTGGCATTAGCTAAATAAATATAAAATGGACCTGTGGTGCTATTCTAGTTCTTAGACTTTAGAGCACAAACGATATGCATGCAAAGTATGTATGCTGAGTTTGCCTGTGGAAGTCTGAAGCATGTGATGTGCAAGGAGATGCTGAGGAACCTGGATTTCTTCATTCTGAAGAAGCCTGGAAGGACAGAATCTTATTGATGTCTTTAGCTACCTAATGGTTGGCTGTAGAGATGGTGGAGCCAGATTCTTCTTAGAGGAGCACAGTGAAAGGGAGAGAGTGGCAAGAGACACAAGTTACATTAAGGAAGATTCTAACTAGGTATTAAGAGAAAAAATTTGCCATAAAAGTGATCAGATACAGTAACAGGGGCCCAGAGAGATCATGGAGCCTTAATCTTTGGAGCTTTGGAAAGCATAACTGGACAAGGTCCTCAGCTGCTTGCTTTGTTGGACCTGCTTTGAGTAGGAGATAAACTAGATAACCTTTGGAGGACTCTTCGAACCTAAATGATTCTATGATTTCAAGTTGAAGTGTACAATAGCAGGAAAAAAATGGGGCAAAAGAAGCGGAATGAAGAGATGAAAATGTCAAGCTATAAACTGTTGCATTTAAAATCCTCTTAGGACACAGCAGAGCTGTTTTTCGAAGATGTGCGGTTGCCAGCCAGTGCCTTGCTTGGAAAAGAGAACAAAGGCTTCTATTATCTGATGGCAGAGCTCCCTCAGGTAAGAGCAATGTGAGTGTTTGCTGTCTGTAGGAAGAATACAGAGACAATTCTTGTCATTGCCAGAATCTGCCTTAGTCTTGAAGATTATGTATTGTGGGGAGCCACCTTGGGCTCAGAATCGTGATGTCTGTAGGCAACATTGTGTTGATACTGCTGCTTTTTAAATGACATACACAGTTCCTGGTGCTAAAAGTGCAATTCTTTGGGCATTGGTAAAAAATGTTGATATCCCACCAGCTCAAAGCCAGATCTCTTAATCAACAACCCAGCTATTGAAGAACCTGAGCTTAGAGTAGTGTATTTAAAAGAACATACCACGGTTTTCTTGTATACTTCTACCATGGAACCACTTTGCTTAGTAAATTACATACAGCTTGGAGGTCTCTGATGCATTTCGCATTCTCTTTAAAGAAACAAGCAAGCACTGCTGTTCTAGCTCTTCTACCATAGAAGCATATTAAAGGTAGAAGGAACTCTTTCTTCGTCCGTATAGCTAAGTAAAGAAATTGTTTAGTTGCCAAAATACCTTGCTAGGGGAAATAACAGTTTATGACTTTTGGAATTATTTTGGAGGACAAAGAGGCAATGTCGTTTTTCAAAACATGACTGTGCTTTGTCAAAACTATGTGTTTGCCTCATCTGGTAGGGATCATGTTTATTTAATTTTGTGCTGTGAGTAAACACAAAATCTGATCAAAGAAAATCTTTTATTGCTTTAAAGAAATAGATGCACTCATGAACAGGTTCAACGTGATGCATCAGATTATTTCAATGGTGCTAGAAGTAATTGTTCTGTACTTAGTTTCTGTTTTTCAACGTGTTATGAGGAAGGAAAAAACAGTCAGGTTTTTTTGTAGGTTTTGTTTTCTAGATGTGTCCTATTGAAATTGTTAAATACAGTTGTTGTTTAAACGGAGCAGTGAAAACCAATAATTGAAACAGAACTCGATGTATATTTTTCAGTCAATAAGAGTCCTGTGGTTGATTTGTAGCTATTTTTTTAGTCATTGTTGTGATAGAACATTACCCCGGAAAAGACTTAAAAGTGAGCTTCAGGCAGCAAGGCATTTGTCCCACTCATTAATTTCATTAATGCAGTGTGTCTGGTATGGTACTCAGTGTGACTTCTGCCCCCCTCCCTTAATGAACAACACTGAACATCTGTGTCCCAATTGTGCATCTGATATGGAGGAATGTCAGACTACTTCAACTTGATTCCATAATTTGTGTTTCAAAAGGAAAGACTGCTGATTGCTGATATGGCTCTTGCTAGTTGTGAATTCATGTTTGAAGAAACAAGGAATTATGTGAAGCAAAGAAAAGCTTTTGGAAAGACAATTGCACACTTGCAGGTGAGTTTGAACTGAGAGACTTCTATACAGATTGCAGCATGCATTTGCTTTACATCTGTGTATGTGAAATAGCGAGGAAATCAAAATCATTGGGCTGTTTCCAAAGGACTATTTGCACAGGTTTCACTGTTGGACTGTGGCTGTTTGCCTCCATGCCCATCGTTAATTTTTGAAAAGCAAAAATAATTAAAAAACCCAACACCGCAAAAGTCTTAATGTATGTATTTTACGATTCAGTTAGATACCTCCCAGCAGTGCTGCTTTTGGAAGTGAAATATGCAGGCAGGAACGATACTGGCTTTTTGCTGCTGCTGAAGAAAAATTACCTTGTTGCTCTTAGGCTTGCATTTTACTGTCAGAGGTCCTAATCGCAGGGCCTGTTGCACCTGCACGTATTTCTGTGTCTGCCCGGAATCCTACAGGCTGCAGAAGAGCTTGGCGCGTGTGCAGGTACTGCCTTCTGCACATAATGCATTGCAGAAAAATGAACTTTGAGGCTGATGCTGGTGGGGGCTCCCAGGCAAGTGACCTTGCTGCCTGAGTGCCTGCAGAGGTGTTTATATTCAGCTTTACGGGTATTGTAATGAGATTCCTCAGCTACCAGCTAGCTGGGTATTTAAGTGACTGCGTATAAAACCGTTGGGTCATTCTCTGTGAGCCTACCTCACTCCTGACAGTGGTTGTTAATTGTGTTTTGAGACGTTTATGCCTACGCTTTTTATTTGCAGTCATAAAACAGATGTTGTTTTCCGCAGTATTGTGATGTTACAATTTTCCTGAAAACCACATTAGCTGTTAGGGCTGAAGCAGACCAAGCTCCTGCATGTTTGCTTTATAGGATAGAAGTGACTCATATGGGTTAGAGGATGTTGGCTGCCTCTTTTTGTTTTTCATATATATACTTTTGAAATAATAATAATAAAAAAATCCATTTCAAAGTCTTGAGACTTCCTTTGTCAAAATCAGATCTTTAATTGTTGTGAATAGCAGCAAAATTGGGCCATTTAGAGGCTAGAATGGTAGGTATCTTTCAGGAAATTATGATCTTCATCTGTTTTTAAAGTTAACATTCAGAAATCCATAATTGCAGATGGAATTTAGTATGTGCAGCTTGCAGCTTTAACAAAAGAAATACATTTTACCTTTTTTTCATGTAGGTAAGGGATGCTTGTAGTGTGCAGACACCGCCAAAATAATCTTTTTTAGGCTAACCCACTGCCAACCACCAGGTGGCCAGTAAACTTCATAAAGTATATTACTTTTGCCAAAATAAGCCATTCTTGCGTACCTTTCAGTTTCCTTTTTGTTGCTGATGATTAGAATGTGCATATAATCAAAAATTCTTTCTAATTAGAGCTCTGCCTTGCCTAATTCATTTAGTCATGCCCACAGTATTTGAAATCAAATCTTCTCTTTATAATAATAGTAGACTGGTCAATTATATTTATTGTCAAGAGAAGCAAGAAGACTCTGTATATACAATTTTAGAACTGTGAGATCAGAAAAAACTTTTGTTTCAGGGTGGTGGTTTTATCCCCTCCCTACCAGAATTACAAGAAGACAGTCGAATGCTTGCCTGGTCATAACCTTAGCGATGGATTTTGCTACTTCTATCTAGAAACTTTTCCAATGCGACAGAACTCAGTGTTGGAAAACTTTCTGATAGTTCATCTAAGATTTCCTTTGGTTTTGCTTGTGTCTCTTTGCATATCACTTAAACTCTGAAGAATTGAATACATAGAAAAGTGCATCCAATAGATAATGAAATGTTATTAATAACTGGGGAAATTAGTGGGTCTGCAGTGAAAGGACATTCCCCACAAGGGGGAGCTGAGAGTGACGGAGCACCCAGCACCTCCTACTCTGCGCTCTCTAGGAATTTATGTTTTCAGGCTCTTGGGGTTTTTCTCTTAAGGTCATGTTTTGAGTTGGTTTGAGAAGTAAAGGGCAGTGATTTTCTGTAATAAGATTGGTAAAGATATAATTGTATGGAAAGTAAGTTGTTTTCCAATGTACAGAGCCAAAGTTGTTTTGAAATAGTGATTTCTAACAGAAATCCTTTTAGAAAATGCTCCATTTTCAACTTTAAGTATCACTTAAAAACTGTACTACTTTCTTTCCTCTGCCTCCTCTATCCGCTTACAAAATAAGACAGTACAGCACAAGTTGGCAGAAATGAAAACGCAGATTTGCGTGGGCCGAGCTTTTATGGACAACTGCTTGCAGCTGCATGCAGATAAACGTCTGGACTCCTCCACAGCTTCTATGGCAAAGTATTGGTATGTGGTTAAAGTAATTTGGAAGTGTTACTTGTGTGATCTTGACAGGAGTTTAATGACAAAAACGCTGAACTGTTCAGATCTAATGAAAAATAAAATTACTGTCTGATTAATAATAACATTGTCAGCTGTAACGAGACCACTAGCTTTCACTAGCTTTAACTTTAATCATGTAGTCAACAAAAATCTTAGTTACATGGAAAACCAGTGTTGGTTAAACAGATCAATTTCAAAATAATAGCATGCTTTTAAAGTAGACTTCCATTAATAACAAGATCAGGACTCAGCTTTAGCCTCAAGTAAAAGTGAGTACTTCACTGGCATTTAGACAAACATTTACATTTTACGTAGCAAATTGTTGTTGAGTGTGGCTCTGATTTTGGTTTTTTGGTTTGTTTGTTTTGTGTGTGTTTTTTTGTTGTTTTTAATGGGGGAGTGTTTGTCGGTTTTTTTTTTTTAAAGCACAGGTTTATTTGAAGCTCATATGATTCTTTTTAGTTAGTTACTTAGAAATAGCTGTTTGGCCCAGCCAGTTCTTAAAGCTATCTGGGTTTGGGAAAAAATAGTTGGCTACAGCTATTGCTGTAACTGAGACTAAACAGTGCTTTCATTTATTGGCCAGAACGCCTCCTCCCTCTCCCCGTACTTGGTGGTGTTATCTGTTAACTTAAGTTTAACCAGAGAAGGCTGGATTAATAGAAGCATCTTAAGATAGTGGCACATGAATTTGTATAGTTTTATTTTGCTTGCAAAGATGGGAGAAAAAAGGCACATCAGACATGAACAAATAATTTTATGGAAGATGCACATGTTTACAGATTCTAGACTTTTAAAAATAAGTATAGAGGAAATGAGCAGAGAATACTAAGGGAATCAGAGATAATATTTACAATGAAAGGAAGGATTTTGATTGAGTGCTATTCCTGGCACTGATTACCTAGAAGTACCAGGTACACAAGCAGAGGCATTCAGTTTTGAGGAGGAGGAAGCAACTAGTGCCAGCTCAGATGTAGACTTACTTCCTCAACAAATTTCCCGAAGCAAGGCATTTGAAGCTCCCCCACCCTCCCAAATGTTAGTGCCACACTTTGTTGTGGATTTCCCCTTTCCCTAATGGAGTCCCTGTGGCTCCCTTCCATAAAACTCTCTTACATGGTCTAGAAAATGCTTGAATGTAGAATTGGTTTATTCCTTACTCTTTCAGGAGACTATCTCCAGTTAATTTTGCTTCAAACCTTTTGTACAGTCAATGACTTGAGTTGAGCTTTGAAGAATTTTAAAGCTTAGTTTATGCATCTTTTTTCTGATACCTGATGAAAGGTCAGTAGGTCTTATTTTTGTGGTGACAGATTGTTTTATATAGCTAAATTAATTTGAAAATATATTTAGGAAAGACAGTTGTGTAACTCACTGTTGCAGATTTAAAGTTGGTATAATAAACTGTAAGGATTTAACTGGACAGGGCAGGGGGTGGTTTGGAGAAAAGGACTCTTACATTATTCCATGTATGTTTAGAAGGTGTTTTTCATGTCTTTCAACTTTAGCTTGAACTTCCAGTGCAGTTAAAATCCTATGGGTTCTTTCATCTAATTTTTCATCAAGTGTTTAAAATAACATCAAGTATGTAGCTTTCCAAAAGCTGAGATGCAGGACATAACTGTAAATGGCATGTTATCTGTCATGTTCTAGAGGGAAGGTTCACAAAACAAAATGCCTTTAAAGATTTTTTTTTTTTTTTTTAAGATCATGAAATAATTGAATATTTTGCAGTGGGCAATCCTGTTTAAGAATTACAGTATTTCTTAGAATTTAAAACTGTAAAACCTATTGAGGAAAATAAATTATCCCCAGGTGATGGTTATATTCAAAGAGCATCCTGGTGTGTTGCTAGTGGGGGGGGGAAGCCTGTGATGCTGTTAATTTTTATGACACAGCTGGGGGATTTGATAAGAAAAGAGACTATATCAACCTGCTTTACAAAAGAAATCTCTTGGCCTGTGAGAAAGGTAAACAAGCTTGTCTGTTTTGAAAGCTTTCCTTCTCTGAAAGCTCTTGCATAAGGAGAACAAATCTTAAATACTGTTCAGTTTAATGTATTAATTTCTTACTGATCATGCAGGAAGAAAGAAGTCCCTCATAAGATAAAGTATTTTAATGGCCATCATTTCAGATCAGTTATATAGAGTAAAAAGTTTGGTTGTATTTTTGTCTTGCTAACTTATCTGTATCTCTCGTAATGTTTCACAGCATAACATCCTTCTAAAAAACAAATTTCTTTTTGACCATTTAAGGTCTTCCGATCTCCAGAACAGCATAGCTACTCAGTGTGTGCAACTTCACGGAGGATGGGGGTACATGTGGGAGTATCCAATTGCAAAGTAAGTGCAACATTTCAGACTTGAATGATGAAAGATTACCAGTAACGTAAAATGAGGTACTTCCTTTATGTCTACTTGTCAGTTGTTTTGTGTTAGTACTGATTTACTGTTCCTTTTCCCATCATGTTTATTGAAAGGCAATCCACAGTACAGATGTCTGCAGAAAGGCTTTGTTTTGAATCTCCAAATAATTCATGAGCTTTTGAGCAACTATTACCTATTTTTCACAAAATAGAGTTGCTTTTCTAGAAGAAAATGTTAATTGAAAAACCAGAGAAGCAATGTAAAAATAAAAATGAGGGGAGCTGGTTTGTATGTTTTATCTAAAATTAAATGCGTGCATATGAAGGAAAGAAAACATGTTGGTCAGCCTAAATCTTTTGTATTACCACAAAATAACAAATTGCCTAATCAAGAGCATGATTGGCTACATTCAGCTTTTTACACCTTTTTAATTGAAAAAGCTAAGAGATTTATATGTAGAGAGGAATTTGCCATTCCCAATTTTTTGCTTACTTTATGAATTTAGGGACATTTATGGAGTTTTTTATATTTCCTTGTATATTATCTGTGAAGACTTGTTTCCTTTTGTGTACGTGCCATTTGCCACACTAATATAAGTGGAGCTTTTGGTGTTTGTTCTTTTTTTAAAAAAAAAAAAAACCAAAAGGGGTAATCTGATAATAGATGTAGCAAAAACAGGACTGCTGTGCAGTAACAAGCAGATAACAAACTAATTTTTTTAACCGACTACATTTAGAGTTTTTTTTATTCAAAATATATTAAGAGTATGAAATGTTGCTTTAAAATAACTTTTTCCTGCATGTTTTTAATGGGTGCAACTTTTGAGTGTTCTGCACCCTATCTTACTGAATAGGAAGGCGAGCAAGCCCTGTTCAGGGTGTCCTCGAGCCCCTGCTTATCTGTGCATGCAGTAGTTGTCCATGCAGGGTTTTATTATCCCTGCGGTATTCAGCAACATGCGTGTTTCCAGAGAATGCCGCATTGCTCCTGGGCTGCTTTCTGTATAATGAAGCAGAATTAAGATGGAAAAGCACACTGTCATCGTCCTGTGTGCCGTCACCAGCTGTGCATGTGCTGGGGCCGGTTCCAGCATGGGGATGGAAGAGGTTTGGCTGCGTGCAGCTTTTCAGCTGCTGGCCCAAATGGAGCTGGAGCGGGGTGTCAGTAGAAGGCTGTAGCCAGCTGATGTGAAAACAGTTGGCACTTTCTTTTCCTCCCAAGGTGTTTTGAGTCCCGCCCCAAAGAAAGAACTGACAGCTCCGTTAGCAGTCGTCTTGACAGGATCAGGCAGGCCAGGGCATTAGAGCAAATTACCATGATAACTATCAGTTTGGCTCTGCAGGAGTTGTTTTTTCACAACGAGGCACCTGGGTCTTGCAGTTCATGCGGGTGTGCTGTTTGCAGGATGCGTGTGGTGGGTGGATGCGGGCTTTGGTGTCCGGAGTTGAGTTAATGCTCAGGTGATGCGAGGAAAGGAGGGAACAAGAACTGGGGGGGGAGGGGAGTGGTAAGAGTCTGGTTTTATAGAGCTTTATTTTATTTTTGTTTAGTTGTGGGGGATAGTGAAGGCTTTACAACGTAAACAAAAAAACAGGGAAGAGATGCTGACCAAATTCCTGGTTTGGCACAGTGCCTTGGAGAGGTAAAATATTTTAGGTGGTTGAAACCTCTTTGAAAATGTGAACCTCTTCAAAAATGGGAATAGCATACTTTGAAAAGAGGGGTCTTCAAAGATAAAACTTGGTATCTTTTTCTCTTGATTGTGTGTCCGTTCTGAGGAGTTGTTTTTAATCTTTGCTTGTTTTGTTTGTTTGTTTTTCCCCCCTCAGAGCTTTTGTGGATGCCCGTGTTCAGCCAATCTATGGTGGTACCAATGAAATAATGAAAGAGCTTATTGCGAGAGACATTGTCAGTGACAAGTAGGGCAGCTGCTCACTACTTTGGAGAGTCTTCCAGAATCCTTTTATATTAATATATGGCATAAAATCAGACACCAGAATGTAAGTAAAGTAAACGTGGTGTATTGTATTCTTTCAAGGAAGCGACACTTCTTAAAAGTGTTAGTAACAACAATATGCTCATATGCACGATATCTAATATTTAATGAACTTTCAGTTTAAATATATTTGGACAACACAGTGTAATTCTCAGGGTTCCCAAAGTTCTGGCCTTGAAAGGCAATTCTTGTGTCTGGAGCATCATGGGTAGCTCGATCTTTCAGACTTGATGCCGATATATTGAATCCAACCCACGTTCATAACAAATGAACAAAAGTTAAATGTTAATATAACTTTGAATTTATATTCCCACTTGACAAATATCAATGTGTCGAAGTAGAACTTCAAACTTTTACTACCATTGCTGTACACCCGCTTACTGCACCGCAGCCACCCGCTGTAGGAGAGGGAGTGTACAACTGACCTCTATGTTTACATGTAACCCAGAATGCCTTATTTTAATTACTTTGTTCAAATAAATATAATAAAGCATTTCTATGCAGTCTGGTGGTTGTCTGCGTTACGTCAAAGCCCCAGGGAGAACCGGGACGCTCCCTCTGTGCCCATATTCCCCTCAGGGCTTTGAGGGGGAGTTTTTGAGGAAAGGAAGGTGACAGTGGTGGATATTTTCAATTATTTCCAAATATTTCTTCAATAAAGGTGCTAAAAAATATTTTTTTAAAAATTATTATTATTTGTGCACACTGGGGGTTATATCTTCATATCTGCGCCCGGCGCCGGTCCCCCTCACCTCCCCCTTCGGGAGAGGGGACGCGCCTCCGCGCGCTACCGTCCCCCTCCCGCCGCGCCCTGCGGAGGCGCGCGCGGCAGGAGAGCCATCCCCGCGTCAGGCGCCCCGCCAATGGCTGGCGGCCGCCCCCGCGCCGAGCCCCGCCCCCGGGCGCGGCGGATTGGCCGCGCTCCTCCCCTGAGCGGCGCGGCCCCCTCCCCCTCTGCGGGGAGGCCCCGCCCCGCCCGCCGAGCTGCGCTTTAGCTGGGCGCGGACTGTTCAACAGCGGCAGTGGGAGCCGCGCCGGGCGCGGGCTGGAGGCGGCGGCGCCGCTGTGGAGAAGCCGGCGGGCAGAGGCAAGCGCGGGGCTTCGCGGGGCAGCCAGGGGCGGGCGCCGGGGCCGCCGCTGGGGCCACCGCTGCGCGCCAGCGGGGAGCGCCGCGCTGAGGCGCGGTGAGGGGAGAGGGGGGGAACCGGGGCCGGGCGGCGGTTGGTTCCCGCGGCGGGAGCGGCGGTGGCGCCGCCGAGCACTGGCGCGCATGCGCGAGGAGGAGACTGGGGTGGGG
>VZTQ01003989.1:66231-78449 GCA_013400755.1 Pelecanoides urinatrix | reverse complement strand
TTATTTTTTATTATTTTTTCCCCGTGGTCACCTTGATCTGTAAAAAGCACAAGGAGTCATTTTCAACCTACTTGCACTGACAGCCCCTGAGTGTCTGATCTGCCTGTGATTGGATACAACATGTATTCCTACCTAAACAGTGCACAATTACGGATCTAAGTTAAATTTAAATTTTTTATTTTAAAATTAATATATTGTAGCCATAAATACAAAACCTTGATCACAAAATTTGAAGAACAATAAGTTTGCCAAATATTATGTTCTGTAATCCTACAAACATAAAATAATAAATCAACACCACCTAGTTATTTTAAATTACAATTAAAACTTCTAAATAAACCTATCACATTGTGCAAAATCCTAATAATACCTAAAATCTTTCTGGTATGTATGACCTAAAAAAATCAGCTGCAAAATTGTTAAACACATTTTTGCTGTATCACTGTAAACTAAGCTTTTTCAGTCTCTTCTGGAAACAGTAACAAGTGACATAAGTCCATCGTAGGAACTTCGTTCTTTCTTGATGGAGGACTCTACTCTGCTGCTCCAATTTACTTCACTTATGGTTCCAGGGAACATAAAGTCTATATTTCATACAAGGACCGTGTCAGAAAGTAGTTGTTCAAATCAGTTTTATCGTCCATTTGGACAACTCTTTCTCTGGAAAAGAGACTTTTCCCAGTATGCAGGATGATTTGGTCTACAGTAAAGTGAAATCTAAAATTTCTCTTTTATTCAAGATCTTGGATTTGGAAGGGTACTGGAGAGTTACTTGATGCCAACTCTTATGGGCCATCATCATACAGTCATGTAGACCAACTGCTAGACTACACCAGAATTGTCTTCAAGGGTCTATAAAAGAATTGGCAAATTACTCACCTGAAAGGATTATTATCACAATAATTCTGAAAAACGTTCTGGGCATGGTATACTTTGCGTGGAGGCCACTGATCCCTATGATCTACCTCCAAAAGACTGTTGCTTCTATTAACGGCATCTACACAGCCTTTGTAAAGACTCAAGCAAAACATCAACACACACTTTAATTAGAAAGTAAAAATGTTTAAGTAATTAATTTTCTGCAATTAGTATATATGATTATTCTATCCTGCAACTGAAGTTGCTCCAATTAGATGATTTTAAAATATTAAAACTTTCATACAAAAAAAAAGACAACTAAAAATGTTTGTGGGGTTCTCAATCTTTTATGCATAAAACCTAATTTGTTACTGCCAGAAGAAATACAAGTGTTTTATTACATTTATTACAGAATTAAGGTGGATAAGACTGATAACCAGCCAAAAATAATTCTTTGAGCAATACTGATAACGGAATATGGCAATAGCTCACAGTTGCCATGGAAGAGCATGATTTCCATTATTTAGGACTGTAACAAATAAAATCCTGCTCTTATAGCTATGCCAGGATTAACCTGCGATATCAAGCTATTAGACAGCTAAAGAGCGTGTAAGAATGGTCAGATTAGAATGCTAGTGCTTTGAACAGTTTGGGGTTTCTTGTCCATCTAGGGCTCAGTTACACATTTCTGCAAGATAAACACAAGCTACTGTGTTTATACTGTGAAATATGATCAGTTTTGCTGGAGTAAGCTTAATGGGCCAGATTCATCATGCCATTTCAAACTTTGCTGAAAACAAATCGTCAGTGAGCGTTTCCTCGGTGGACAAGTCTTAAGACTCTCACAAGAACAAGCTGGTGTTTTATTTCCAGCTACCTAGGGAAAACATCCTGTTAGACGAGTAGAAAATGTCTCTACCAGAAATTAATCTGTTGATGCAAAAGGCATACTTTTACCACACTCATAGTTGAATATATTATAGAAGATTTGTTAAAAAAATAATTTCTGTGTCATTTAATTTAATGTAGTTACTCTTGGAAAACCTGACTTCAGGTGGGATTATTTTAGGCTTTTACTCTGCTCCCTTGGCATCCTCTGGGTGTTGAGCAGTCAGGAAGTCAATGACTGTACTAATATAAATACTGCCTTGCATTGTAAGTTCTGTATCCATGGGAGACTTATTTCAAGGTAGCATTTCAAATGACCTGCGCACATTATGCTGTCTGCCCTGAGCATCACTTGAAGGATATCTTCTAGTGAAGGTTTGTGGTCTGACTGAAACTCTATCAGTATGCTTTCGAAAACTGAACCAAAGACGTGGCTTGCAACTTGTGTTCAATGAGGTCAGGTTTTTTGAATGGGACAAGGGGTAAATTGACTGGTTGGAGCTCTTCCAGCACAATCTGCTATTTTCTAACTTCCGTGTGACACACCAGGTAGCAAGACTTACGTTCACCTTTTGTATGGCATCTTGTAACTAGGGAAGAAGGCTTTATTTTTAACTGTGCATTGCAACAATATGTCAGCTGTGCAGCCCAATCAGTAACTCACTGAGACACATAAAACTCAAATATACATCATTTATTTCTCAACTGCCTTGTTTATGCATGTGTTTATAGACACGTGCAGATATTTCTGCCTCCTGTTTCTGGAAGTGGCCTGTCAGAATCTAACCAGAGCTTCATCTTTAAGAGCAATCACTCCTGTTTCTCCCCATAAAAACTGCAACAAGCAAAATCTTTCTTCAATAGTAGCCATAGACAAAAGAGACCATTTTTTGGCCTAGAAATGCTGAAATTCAGTTCGTGTTGCTAGGTCTATTTCTGATAAAAGCTGAGATTTGATTTTATGAGTTTCAAAATTAATCTCTCCTTAACCTTTTTATAAAGTCTCAGATGGGATTTATGACTTAAGTATTGTGATTCTTTTTTGTCCTATATAAATCACAATTCTGGTAAAAAAATATGTTGTGTATAGATATGCTTATCTTACAACATTTTTTTCTTACAATTAATGAAAGTCATTAATCTCTAATGCCAACTGTCAAAATAAATTAAGACTGGGAATGAGCAGTTATTTTTTTAGGTTGGGCCTTGACTAGTTATTCTGAAATTTTTGCAGGTATTTTTGCAAAGTGCAGCAAGCCTAAGCAGCTAATGGATGCAGGAGGATGAGCAGAAACAGAGGGCAGAAACTCTGCTGAAGGCAGGGTGGGACTGCTCGGCAAGCGTGGTGAAGTGCCACACTTGCTTCCCAGCACCCACAGGAGCACCAAACCCCCACATCGGAGACCTCCGCTAAGGCAGAGCCCTGGATAGAGACACGGCCCCATGGGACTGCGATTGCAGAGACTGCCTGGTGCCTCTGCCAGAGGCCGAGGAACAGGAGGTGGTGTCCTCTGAGAAGCTGGGTCAGTGGGTGAGGGAGCTGCAGGTTGAGGTGAGCAGACTGTGCAGCTTCCGTGAGGTGTTTCTTCCAGGAGGTATTTCTACGCTTCCATGAGGATGAACAGAAGATTTACAGGGTCTTCTCAGAGACACTGCAGAGATGAAAATATGAATCTTGCTTTGCACCAAAAGAGGGAGAGACAGAGGCTATGCTTGCTCATGGGGCAGATGGAGGAAGGTATTATTACCAAAACCAGTCAATCAGTCCCAGACTTGCTATCCAGAGAAAGGCAATTGACTTTACCCCATCCACTACAGACTAATGCAGCGAGAGGTAGTAGAAAGGACTCTGGAATAATGCATGTGTTGCCAGCAAATACAGGTCCTTCACGCAGGATTTTACTTGGTCTTGCTATTTCAAAAGAGTGTCTGCTCCGTACTTGTTATGGTTAATTTCTCACTCCAACATACAGCTCAAAAAGTAAATAAGAATGGACTCCTTTGTGAAGTGTGCTTTGTTTAAATGAGCAAAAGTGATCGTTAAGGAGATGAGAAGGATTGCTTAGGTCTTAATCCTCTTAATAAATGTTAATTTTGTAAACATTTGAATAAGTCAGTAAAACTATTTATGCTAAAATTTAGGCACAAAGGGAGGTATTTCTACACTTGCAAAAGAGGGATGGGAGAGGTTAAGCACCAGGTATGTTGCTGTTTAGGAGCTTTATAGTTTATAATACTTCTAGACAACAGTTTCTCTCTTCCTGATGTCTGCTTTCTTTGTTACTGACATCAAAACCCTGTATAGTTCTGAGAGCAGTAAAACCACAGAAAACCATGTGGAGTGGAACCTAGTAGTCAGGTTTTTACAGGGATGATGCAAGGCTCTTCAGGAGATTCTTCTTACCCTCTAAACCCACTGTCTGGGTAGCAGGGGTCATCAGGGAAGAGCTGCTGGACGTGTTTAGTCTTTTGCTTTGCTGTATGAGTGTAATGCACTCTGAAAATGAGGTGCTCTTCTTTCATGAAACATTCATTTTCTTGATGGACTAGGAACGGCCAAGGGTACCACCATTCTGTTTCCCTCAAGTTCTTGGGCAACTTGCTATCTGCTACCTGACAAAGAGAAACTTAGCAAAACACTCGGCACAGCTGCAATGTTCGGTGAGTTGAAATCTGAAATGAGTATATCAGCATTTAAGAACAGCCAGCTACCTCACAGTCTACACTTATGTGCCCTATTAAAAAAACTTCAGTGGAGCACAACTGACTTTTTTGGAATCCTCAAGCTAATTAAAGATCATTATCCATTGAAAAACTTGTCCAACGTTTGAAGTCAAGGCTTATATTAAAGACTAATTAACAAAGTGAATGCCCATTTGGACCACCTTGCAAGATAAAATCCACCTAAGAATTTGACTACATTGTCTAATTGATGCTCATGCTTGTGTACAAACATGATGCAAACTAATGAGTAGTCTGACTTTACACTTCTGCCCAACTTTACTGCTCTTTTAGCTGGTATTTTAGAAGAAAATAATAGATTCAAATAAATTTAGTCTGAAGTCTTTAATTTACTGCATAAACTGGAAAACAAAGATGGTTGTTAAGGGAAAGACCAAACTCAGTGGCGTTTAAGAGCCAGGGGATTTCTCCTTTTGTTCTGCTAGGTGCATCTAGCTGTCATTCCTCTTTGTACTCCTAGCCAGTAGTGAGGCCAAGCGCAAATCCCAAAGATGCAGGTACACACCCATGGGCACAGCCAGCCACTGAGATCAACACGATTCCCCCTTTGTCTCTATTTTCCTGTGCTTGTTCTTCCCTCTTCTGCACGGATCCTCTTCTTCCTCTGCCCTTGTCTCCTCCCAAATGAACTACCTGCCCTAATTACTTCACCCCCAGTGGTCCCACTTTTGCTACATCTGTACACAACGTGGGTAGTTCTCACAAGGTTACCTAAATACTGTTGGCCTGGCAAGATGATCCCCAATACTCCCCATCAAGTATCTGCGAGGTTTGGTTATTTGTCACACGTCTCCTCCTTCACCATCTGTGAAACCCAGCCATCCCTCATGGTGCTGTCTCTAACTTCTGCCATTCTCCCTCTGCCATTTCTTACATCCAGAAATGTCTCCTGTCACATCCAGTAGTTTCTCCTATTCAGCTAGCTAAACCTCAGATCGATGTCTAATCATGTAGATGCATACCTTAACAAAGACAACTTGATTTTTTAAAAGATAATAAGCATTCTACTATATTATTTTCAAAGTATTTATTAATATAACTATAGTCACTTTGACTTTTCCTTTTTCTTATTGTTAAGGTAAGAATAAGGAGTTGGAAGTAAAAATAAAAATACTCCCTCATATTAATTTTTTATTTTTACATTATCTTTGTAGACTACAGGAAAAGTTTCCGTTTAAATCATTACACTATCCCTGAACTTAGTGTTGTTCAGTGCAAGGGACCAAGTTATATTTCCAGACATTAGCCTTCCTTTTAGTTTCCAGAAAGAGTGAAATCTCTATATTGTTGTACTGCTGTGAATGTAGGAAGAATGAACTTACACTGCTGTAAAAGAACCGATAATCACTTTGCTTGCAGAGCTGGGTTCTGAGTATAATGCTGAATTTTTGATACCATGGGGAAAAAAAACAACTAAGTACAAAAATATTTAGCAACTTAGAGTCAAGTCATATTCCAATGCCACTTTTTAAGATACTAGATGTAGGTTCTCATTTATTACACAGAATGTATTTCTCCTTTAAAAAAGGTCCATTTTACTAAAACTGCAAGGCCTCATGCTAAAGTGAGATATTTTATGAATTTCTCCTCTTATTTTCTGTTTGAATACCAGTATTGACCAATTTAAAACTGTCAGAATATCACATCTGCAAATTTTAAAAGTGAAAACTAAGTCTCTTTTTTTTTCTTTACGGGGTGAAGAACATTTTAGGAAGTTAAACAATATCATCTGCAAAGTAAGAGATCAAAAGAGGATGAGGGCAGGAAGGAATTCATATAAATGGACTGTTAGATTTTTTTCCATAGAAAACAAAGAAAACCAAAAAAAGATTATATAAGATTTTATCAGTTAAAATAATCAGATTGTACGTTCAATATTAACCAATACAATGTACAGATAATAAATGCTTTCATGCTAGATCCTTAGTTAGGATTCTTACTGAAGCAATTCCTCTGCAAATACATAAACTTCCACTACTCTCTGTTTAAATCTGACCGATCTACCAAAACAAATACATTTCCAAACTAGTCAAGCAGGATGACTGCCCTATATAGTAATCCATTCAAGCATTCTGATAACATCCATTATTTGATAGCATCTTCCAGAACATTTTCCCCAAAAAGAAGGCATGTACTGACAAGATAAAGTACAAAATCACTACTGTTACTTCACTAGAAAAAAATGTTTTCAATAAAAAGCTAATTTTCCCAAAGGTGACAAAAAGAAGGTTGCACCTTATAATTCTGCAAAGACTCATGGCCACTACAGGTGAATGGAAAGAGAAAAGAATGTGAAATCCTACAAATAACCTGCAAAGTCAGTTCTTTATTTAATCTAAATTACACAGTTTTGGTTCTTAATTTTGCCTGTGTAGGTATCTGTTAGTTTAAAATTCTTACATTTATTACATTTTCTGTTCTATTGGAAACAAAATGACAATGTTAAAAACCACAGTATCATACACAAGAAATAATTATACTGCACAAGAAAACTGAAGTGCACTGTGTTTTGTAACGGATAACATGGAAATGATTGCCACAAGACAGTCTGAAAACTATCATGTCTAGACCAATCACCTAGATGTTGCTATAAATCACCACGCTGTAAACTACGTAGTGCTGAATCAGATATTTAGAAAAGCCTAATAGCTGTTAAATCTGTTGGACTTTAAAACTGTATTTCTGGGTATTATAAATGCCTGTAAACACCTTAATTACAAAACTATTAATGAAATATGCAAGTTTGTTGCATATCAGCATATGCAAGGAGATAAATGTGATTAGCTATGAGTGCTGTCATCAGTTACAGTAATAAATAGAAAGATAATGGGATTTTCTGAGTGTCGCATATCTCCCCAAATACCTCTTTTACATTAAACAATCCAAGCTCTTTTCTTCAATAACTCGACCACATCTTAATTCAATGAGTCTCTTTTGTGTCATTCTGCTGAAGGAATTTTGGGAAGTAAAGGGAAAACACTTAATGATTTCAACATGCAGAAGATGAATAGCTTTATCATTACCTATCGATTTAACACATATCTATGAACTATTTAAATGTTAATTTCATTACTATGAAGTTAGTAAAAGCTCAGCAAATATTCCTTGCAAGATACTTACTGGTGCAGAAGATGTCAATATTTGCAAAAAATTATGTAGATAATAGTATATTTTTAATATTTGTATGGGTACACAAGGGGCTAAAAACTTATGTCTTCAGTTCAACTATTTTCCTTGGTCCAATGTAAGTTCTGCTGTCTGGGGAGCAAATTCATTAAGAAAAACGTGTTAACTATGGGCAGTAAGGAATGTCCTTTACACAATCTAAGCATTCCATAAGAACAATTTCAGATTTCCACATGGAAACTAAAAATGATGGTTCCTTGTCAGTAATGAGATTATCCTTGGAGACAAAATTAATCCCCTCCCTTCAAAGTGTAGAAACTACCTCACAGGGAAAAAATGCATTTTCTACTTTATTTACATTGATGAAAGTTGTTTGAAAGTCCAATCTACAGAGGCCTTATCTCCATTTTTTTCCTTCATTTTTTATCACTTCAGGAAGAAATACATACAGCTGACCCTAGTGTCAAAGACACACAAGCCAATCGTAAAAAAAAAAAAAAAAAGTAATTTTCACCATAAGTATATACATCTAAAAAAAAATTAAGATCCCTCCCTTTGAGGCACAGGTCTCCAAAATATCTCAGAGATGCCTCTAGCGTACCACAGTCCTTTATGTCACACTGTCTCTGGAACACCAGCAGAAAGTTTTGGATGGAAGCCCAAGGAGAAGCAATGTGATTAGATCAGGATAATGTTCTTAAATATCTGGTTTTTTCCCCGAGAGGTTTTTCAGACAACACTGCTTTTTCCAGCTGCAGATCCAGCAGTATCTGCAATATTGAGACTGCACTCAAGAAACAAACCTCACAACGTCAAAAAGGCTTTGTGTTGATGTGACAAGTGCAAAGTCTCAGGATTTGTGTGGGCTTGCCTTAGCCTGAAAGTTTTGAGAACTTTCTGGTGGTCAAGTGCCACTTGTCTAAACTCTCTTGCCTTAAGCTCTGGGAAAAACATATAGACAAAACACTGCATAACATGAACCAAGTGTGGAGAGGCTAGTTTTAAGTGGGGAAATGAGAAGGAAGTAGACTGTACTGAGAGACTTTATAAAAATAATTTCCAGTGTACTCGAGAAGGAAACCCCTCTATAATGAACATTGCATTCCTCCTGTCAAAGACATTGGCATAATGGTAAATACTGACAACCTACCCCATCCAATTTTTCTGGAGGAAGACTGAAGTGTAAACCTTAGGACAGAGAAAAGTGTGAGCATAGCAAAAAAAATAAGTCTTTTTATATAGGAAGGCTTTTTGTATAATGATTTTCACTATGTTGCTAATGAGACTTTTCTGTACTGATTAGATCATTTGGACTATTAAAACATTTAGATTATTAAAACATTATTAGACTGTTAAAACATTAATCAGAGAAACCATCAATTTTTCACTCCATGGTGTGTATATGGTGTGTTCCTTTTGCCTGTAACAAGATTTTGAGTGTAAGAGGATTTTATTTCGCCATGAACTTGGGAGAAAACAACAGGGCTGCTGCTATCAAAGTTTCTGTGTTTGTATAAATCACAAACCAGTCTTTCCAAGAATTAGTAACTGCGTGGGCCTTTGAAGGTCCAAGTCAGTTACCAGACCAAAGCCACAGCAGATCTCCAGGAGAGTGGCAAGTCTGTATCCTTTGTTATGACTGTTTTCAGTGGCTTTTGCCTTCACGAGTAATGTTGCACAGAAAGCTGGGACAAAGCCCAGCTCAAAGTAATTTCTACTTCTGTTTGGAAAAAATGCTGGGGAATAGGGAGAGACTGCTGAATTCCATTCCTAAGGTATTAAAAACCTGTGAGATTTTAATGTGACACCTCTAATTTCAAGGCAGTGTTTATTTCTCATGTACCTAATTCACAGAGAAATACATCTCCCATAAAGCACTTGCCATAAATGTTTACAAGTGACTGGGACCTTTACAATGTTAAATCTGACATAAATATCTCAACAAAATCATTAATTATGTCTTGCTGTTTTCTGTATAAGCTGCAGAAGAATAAACAATACAGAAAAATGAGGAAAGTGCTGAAGTCTCCTTAAGATACTGCAATATTAAGCATAGTAAAGACAATGACCAGTTGTGAAGAATTGCAGGAAGCACTCATGATACTGAACATCTTGTCAAGTAAGCCACAGATGAAACAGAGTTTAGACAAACGTAAACCAACACCCATGAAAGAAAAATCTTCATTTTACCAATTACTGCTACTCAGGAAGAGTTATATAAAAAAAAAAAAAGATGGATGTTGGGCTAGACTGGTCAGCTCCAGTATAACTATTTGTATGTAGGACATCGATGCCAAAAGAAAATGAGAATGGTATCCTTTTACAAAAAGCGATGTATGTCATTTTCATTGGTATGATCCCAAACTTGCCTCAATGCAAAGTCGAGACTTTTCCAGCTTTTCAGTCAGCAGTGCTGCACGGTTACATTTCCCCCTCTGAAGGGTCAAGCCTCAAGAAACCCTGCTTCAAGCCTAATTTACTGTGATTGGCCTTGCTGCAGAGAGCCTTAGGCTGCCACATGCCAGGTTCTCAGGCATGTCATATTCCCTTTTGTTGAGCTGAGACCCTTACAGTCATAAATTTGGCAGCTGGAAGTTCTGTGCTCATTGTCACAAATTTTTAAACTGAAGAATTTAATTCAGAAAGTCTTGGAATAAAATTTCTACTTCATACAGAGTAATGAGAAGCCAGAAGGGAATACAATGATTATTTTTCTAACACAAAGCATTTTCATAACAAAGTATTTGGTTTTACTATGTTCACAGAAGTCTGAAATTAAACAGTGAGAAATAGTAACCTAGGCTGAAAATTAAAGAAAAACAACAATCAAAAATTCAGACACCGAAGTGCTCTTTCAGCTTTGAAAGAGTATTGAGACCAGGATCATGTCATTAGGATTATTTTCTTAATATTATTTCTAAAGCTCTCTGCCTGAAAGTACTGTCTGGTTCTTCATAATTTTAGGCAGCTCTGATGATATCATTTTATCAAGAGATAAGGGGTTAAAACACCATGCAACTATCATATATATAAAAAAGTCTTTCAATCATTGTCATGTAAAAGAAGAAAATTCCACAGAGAGATTGTGCATAGAAATGTGTCTATTATTTAACTTTCTCTTCTTAATCAGAAGACTATTTTATTAGATAATATATGAAATTTGGGGAATGACAATTAACAAAGACTAGGTTTACAAAAACAGGTGGCTGTTTCAGTCAAATATCATGAAGAAAGTGCAGTTTAAACTTTCAGAGGGTTTTGACAATTTGCAGTCTTATTAGGAGTCAGTAGAAAGTTACACATCAGTAACCACTGTTTTTCAAAAAATGTGCATGGAAACCACTAGTCAGAAGCAGGTTTATTTGTGCTCAGTCACTTAAGAATAGAAAGTTTTGCCTCATTCTAACCAGAGATGATACATTTCTGCTTCTTTTTTTCATTTAATGCAGAGCATTAAACAATGCTGTTATTACAGGATTTCCAACTTCTTTTCAGCTACTTCTGAAATACAACACAGGTTCTTGGGGAAAAAAAATGAAGTAAAAGAAAGAGGTTGGAAATGAGTGACTAAAAACCAGTACCTACTGTTTACTGTAAGTTTTCTTCTCTTTAAAAGTAACCTTTCTTTCAAGCGGATCTATATGGATATTCTGCAGGTCACTCTAAGCAATCTGTGCTAACCAAAGATTCTATGTCAAGGAGTAAAAGTAACTGGTCAATGTATAGTCAGCATTTGGTGAATGTATAGACAGAAATCCAGGTAGCTACATGGTACTATATAATTTTTCCTCAACACAATCCTGAAGTGATGCATTTGACAGAATGCCTCTGAGAAGTATATGCCAGTATCCACCAGACATCCTGCAGGTCACCGTTTGCTTTATCAACAGTGATGCCTAGATATGGAAGTAATCAACCCCTTCCAGCAGGGCGTAGACACTGAAAACAAAAAGAAATGCCTACTGACATCAAGACTATGAAGTACATAGTCATAGAGGACACACATGAAAAAAACATGGGTGACTAATAACTTGATTAAGAATAAAGTCTATCACTGTCATGAAAGGAAATGTGGAGCAGGTCCAAATAGACACTTTCATAAAGAAAGAAAAAAAGTAAGATACATTAACCACACAGGACTGAAATGACCCGTATTCCTATTAGTGGAAACAGGAGCATGAAAAGGTGCCTCCATGAGCGAAACAGGAGCTATAAGAACTCAGATATTTAGGCAACCAACTCACCAAAACCAACAGCAAGGGAGTCATAAGGCATTGAGAAATCCTGACAGGATTATATGCTTTGAGTAGTTTTGTGTCCTGGTTTCGGCTGGGATAGAGTTAATTTTCTTTCTAGTAGCTGGTATAGTGCTGTGTTTTGCATTTAGGATGACAATAACGTTGATAACACAGGGATGTTTTCGTTCCTGCTGAGCAGTGCTTACACAGAGTCAAGGCCTTTTCTGCTCCCCACCCCACCAGCGAGGAGGCTGGGGGGGCACAAGAAGTTGGGAGGGAACACAGCTGGGACAGCTGATCCCAACTGACCAAAGGGATATTCCATACCATATGACATCATGCTCAGTATATAAACTAGGGGAAAAG
>VZTQ01003989.1:20465-65199 GCA_013400755.1 Pelecanoides urinatrix | reverse complement strand
TACATTGACGACATCATCGTATGGGGCAGCACAGCAGAAGTTTTTGAGAAAGGGGAGAGAATAGTCCAAATCCTTCTGAAGGCTGGTTTTGCCATAAAACAAAGTAAGGTCAAGGGACCTGCAGAGGAGATCCAGTTTTTAGGAAGAAAATGCCAAGATGGATGTCATCACATCCCAACAGATGTGATCAACAAAATAACAGCCATGTCCTCACCAAGTAGCAAAAAGGAAACACAAGCTTTCCTAGGCGCTGTGAGCTTTTGGAGAATGCATATTCCAGATTACAGCCTGATCGTAAACCCTCTCTATCACGTGACTCAGAAGAAGAACAACTTCAAATGGGGCCCTGAGCAACAACAAGCCTTTGAGCAAATTAAACAGGAGATAGTTCAGGCAGACTCTTTCACTGTTATTTCCAGCTGTTAGTTAGAGGTTTTCCCCTTGGAGAAGAAAAGCTCCCTAGCAAGCAGAGGGTGAGCTGTGAATCCTTAAAAAAATAGGATAAAGACTTTTTAAAGGGCAGGAGGAGGAGACTGCATCTCCTTCAATACAACACATTACATGTGGTAGAAAATGGGAATTTACAGCACTTGTGAAAAACTCAAGCCTGTCTTAAGCTGGGCTTCCAAAAATGTGCTTTCTTTCCTATGCAATAATTTGAATTATTAAATATATATTCCCCTTTGCAAAAGGGTTAGGAACAGCAGAAAAATATTTAGTAATGTGTTGTAGTTTAAACAGTCATTCTCAGTGGGAGGGGAGAGATAATAAGAGAAGTGTGGAACAAATAGTTTGTCATAATGCCATGACATAGATGTCAATCAGGAGTAAGGACTCCTGGTCAGGATATTCCAAAGAAAGCAAAAATAAAATGAAATGAAATGAAATGAAATGAAATGAAATAAAATAAAACAAAACAAAACAAAACAAAACAAAACAAAACAAAATAAAATAAAATAAAATAAAATAAAATAAAATAAAATAAAATAAAATAAAATAAAAATCATAAGACGACGATAGTTTACAAACTAAGGGAAGCTGTACACCAAATGCAGCAGAAGACAAAGCTCAAATTGCTTCTTCGTACTTGTCATTTAAGTAATAGACAAGTGCGTAATACTTAAAAAGGAAGCACCTACAGTGCCAAGGAACTAACGATGTTCCTTCAATTTTCCTTTCTCTATACATCGTGAGATAATGTGTTTTTCCATTGAACCTAAGTCTGTGAATTTGTATTGGATACAGCTATATTCCTTTTTAAAGGTTCTCATACATAATCTTTTGTTTTCCTATGTTTCTAGCATATATAAACTGAGGTCCTAAATGATTTGGTTAAAATACATGAATTTAAATGAATGGATTCAGATTTTTGTGCATGTCTTATCAAAGTTCTTTGTTGTTTGTTCCACAGCTTTTAGACTGATGAAAATCTCTCACATTGGAGAATGCTTCAGAATAATTTTTGGTATACAGTACATCAGAAGTCGTCAAGTGTTTCAAGTCTGGACATGACAATAGATTTCAGATTTCTGTTTTCCAACAAGGCTCTGACAAGGCATGTTGACAAGAACAGAGAGAATGAAGAAAAACCTAGAAATCTGGCATTAATACTTCATATTTCTGCTTCACTGTATACAAGTCCCTCTCTAGCTTGGGATGTTAAAATGTGACTACTCTGTGTTGCAACTGAATAAATGTATATAAATATATCAGTTAGAGAACTAAAGAATACGGCAAAGAAAGTTTTTGAAAAATTGCTATATCTGACAGGAAAATGGAAAGTAGAAATTAGATACCAAAATCTTCAGATTGTGTTTTCAGGATTATCCAAATTACGAAGAAGAAAAGCATTGTGTATGATTCACTCCTATGGGCAAAAAAAGTAAAGAGAACATGAGAGAAGAAGTTCAAGCTTCCCAGATGAAGGCCCTGAGTCTGAGGAGTGAAGAGGAATGAATGAATACTGAAGCCTGTCAGTGCACACATTGGTTACACTATATAAGTTCATACAAATCATAATTCCTCCCAAAATAAAAAGTACACTAATGACTTAGAAGTGAACAAATAGAAATTTTTGTTCTTTGTGAAAAATCAAACTTTCAAGACCTGCATTTTCAGGGAAAAGTTTACACACCCCCAGGCAGAGCAATGTGATTGAATGGTGTAAACCAGCCTGATTACTTAGACAAAATTGGAGAAAGGTCACCAAGGATCCACTTAGAAACCACCAAGACCATCTGAGTTAGTCTTAACGGAATGCCACAACCCGGAGGAGCATGGATTGCCCCAAGGGATGGCGCAGCGATGTGCCTGGCAGGGAGCAGGTTGGGACCATGGGTAAGGAAAACCCGAGAGTTTTGGGACTGCACAAGCGTATGTCAACACGTCTGCGAGTTTTTGTGTACATCTTGTGTATGTGAAACTTAAGGTTCAAGCTCAAGGTTGAGTTTATAGTGTCAAGGTTGTACCTATAGTATAAGTGAACCCTTGCAGTTTTACAGTTCTGCCATGCCTTCTTATGCACATTCATCAGAGTGAATTAAAGGTTGCACATGTTGAAATTTTAATGGTGTGTCCAGAACATGAGTTTTTTGCCTTGCACACAAATTGACACCAGCTAACACCCTGGTGTATTTTGCAAAAAGTCATTTGAAGCTAAATATTATATACATTAAGTACGCGACCTTATCAATGCCCATTGCACAGGAAAGTTTTAATGTAACAATATTTAATCAAATAGGTAACTTTATATGCATATGTATTTTCCTGAGGTCAAAACTATTAACATGTTAAAAATTAATATAAGGAATAATATTACTGGGACTTCAAAGAAGTTTAAGTTTTCTTGCCATTTTTAGCTTCAAATATACCTGTAACGTTCAAAAACATTTTTATTACAGAAGAAATGTCATTGTATATCATCATAGCAATAAAGAAATGTGACTACTGATTCCCAGAAATTTATTAATGTCTTTAGTAGGCATTTTTGTGTGATCTCATGCAGTTTTGTCTATTTAATGCAGCTCAGCTGACACAAATCAGAAGATAAGTGAGATAATTTTAAGATCTGATTCAGAGGAAACTTCCTGAAGTTGTTTTGAGGAGAACTGTTAACAGAATGAACAATCTCAACATTTTCTTTATGTTGTTTTTATTCTGCCTATTGATTTTGTGTCAGAGAAAGCATAGAAAAGACTTGCCCACATCTAATAATGGTATTTCTGCCAGACATTAATGATAGGCACAAACTGCAGAATTCCACATGTGCAGGTCAAAGTACATGTAGAACTGGGAACCTAATTATGTGTTCATTTTAAATTACTCAAATATTTCAAGTTTGAGAGTCTGCTTGAAATTACTATACTTTTCTCAGAGGCATTTTAGGAGTTTCATATAAAAAGCAACACTAGAAGAAACATCCTTGTTAGCTTTCTGCTTTGGACTTGAAAAGAAAACATGATAAAAGGAAACTCTTATAAGTTTAACTGGAAAGTATTCATATTTGTGACACATATTTAAAGACAGAAAGATTTAAGAAAATGCTTCTCAAAAACATTTTTCTGAAGTGGATAAGTGTTATCCCAGTTCTTTCTTTCAATTCAAGAGCTTACTCAGGAACTCGTGTTCAAATCCTGGATTTAGCACAGCAAGTCTGACATTTTCAATAACTATTTAATGTGTGACAAATCTGCCTGCAATTCTTCACACTACTTCATTACAAAACCTTACCTTTGACAGGGATTTCTTCTCTAACTACATCAAACTTCTTTTCTTTTTGGACGGAAGAAGCAAACAATAAGGTCAACAGGTGGAATACCGAGAATTTATTACATTAGAACGTCATTTGAGGGAGTCTGAAATTTACCGTCCTGCATAATTTTTTTATTATTATTTCCTCCAAGAGAAGAAAAACCTTCAGCAAATGATTATACTGTCTCAGGAACAAAAGTGGTTAATGCTGAAAAAGACTTTTCACTAATCAGACTTGGAAATTAGTGCCTCACTAATCATGAAAAGTAATTTATTAATTTAATGGAAAACGTGGAAGGAAAACATGCACACAAAAAACAGCCAGACCGCTGTTTCAGAAACTTTCCAAAATTGAGCAGGCCTTTTAATAACCTTTTTGCCTCTTTGATCTAACCTCTGTTAGATCAACTGTGGCAGTATGAATGCTGAAATGCAGCTTTCTGGGGTGGCTATGAAGTAAAGGCATTTCCGAAGTAGTAAGAGAATGAGGAGGCAATAGAAATAATATAAAGAATGTGGTGAAGCTGATAAGGATGAGGTAGGTAAAAGAAATAAATTGCGGGATCGGAGAAGATAATGTAAACTGATATATTTTTTTTCAAGTGAGACCCATTGTTAGAACAAAAAGAGCTTAGAGCATGCAGCTATTTTTATTTTTCCCTCATCTCTTATGCTCCAACATACTACCACATAATAAATTCTGTAACAGAATTCAGCTACAACTGAAGATGGATTGACTCCGAGTATTACAGTTTAATTCTATTACATGCTAAGGATGAAATAAATATCTCTGTCTTGAGCGAGATACAGAGTTCATCTCAAGATCCTTCTTTCAGCCCATTTTTACCCCTTCATGGATCATCATACAGAGCTCAGGAACATCTGATTCCTAATCCAGTGTTCATGCCATTTGAATATGGTTTATAAAAAGTTTTAATCTCTGTGAAACCTATATAAATTCATAAATTCATACCACCACCAGTCAGATCATTGTTAAGAAAATAAAACTGACTCATAGTAATGCAGAGCTGAAAATTCTGTTTCTCGGTAAGTGTTGTGAAAGTGTGGTTAATGCTCTGGGACATTTAAGGAAGTTTTAAATGTTAAATGGCTTGCTGGGATTAAGGGCTTTACAAAAATCTTATTTGCTCATTTACAGAGGATTAAAATGATCACCTTCTTCCCCTCTGCTGAGGCCCAGCTCTTGGATTTACAAAGAAATATTGTATTAAGAGGGTCCTTGGAAATTTATTGCCTTTTTGTATGAGAACCTACTAAAAACTCATCCTAGATTGCAGTGATGATCTATCAATGAAGATTGCTTTCCTGTGAGGACTGCAGGCAGATGCATATAGCTTTGTAAACTCTGGTATACAACAAGCAAGTCTCAGGAACGTGAGCAATGCTTATGAACTTACAACACCAAAACACAGTAATAATCTTTTATGCTTGGTATTAACCTTCAGAAGCAAAGGTGACACAAAAGATGACTTTTACTTATGCTTGTTAATAGAGAACACATAAAGTTAAATTCAAGAGTGAAAAAAATATATATTAATTGAATGATGCTGTTTATGGTTTACTGAAACAAAGCAGAGGACAAGACTAATCATCTAAAGCTCTTTCTATGACAAATATAGATTAAAGCTAAACTGAGAACAGGGTGCTTCCTTTTCAGCTTCCACAGTCTTCTGACACTTTAAAATTCAAGTAAAATAGTAAAAAAAAAAAACTTTTTCATGGGTTAGTAATGTTGTAATTGGTAGACACATGGTCTGGCTGACCAGTAGAAATTAAGGACATTGGAAAGGTCACTAAGGTAGATGGTATCTACTATTTATAGAATATGATGAGTATTAATATTCCCATACATTTTCTACGACAATTTGTAAAAGATAAAATGAACTGCAAATTAATTCTCCTTCATCATAAAATATGGTAATAAGACTGAGAAAATAGCACTGAATTGTGCCAGTCGTTACTAGTTTGAAACTCCATCATTTTTTCTTCCTCTTCATCCTCTCGGGTTTATTTTTATTTACCATTCTTTCAATATGTGCCTGGAAACTTGGATCTGGACTCCATTTTCCTGACTTAATTTTGTTTGTGTTACACAAGGTCAAAAGGTCAAATTCTGCTCTAGGACAGATATTTCTGTTATTTGCTTTTGCAAGAGGTCATGCCCATCAGCCTACAACTTTGAACTGCAATGACTACAACTGTCTCACGCAAAAAAGACATCTGTAATAAGTATTTATTAGAAATACCGTGTTGACAAGTCATTTGAGCAACCGTAATAGAAATAAATTTTGTTTTAGATGAGTAGACTGCTACTAAAGCATCCAGTAAATCATTGCCTGCTAAAGGTAGTAGTAGAAAAAAAAGACATCTATCAGATTTTGCTTTGAGCTTCTTCGTGATCTTTTAGAATGACAGTGTGGAATAAACAACTCATTTTACCTGACCTCTGAACTTACCTGTATTTCAGTACTGTCAATATTAGTTTTGAAATATTCATTCTACTTTTAGTGCATACATTTCATCCCACAAAGTGAGTTTTCTGCTCACTCATTCACTTTTTCTTTCCTTACAATTACCTTTTACAACTTCATATATATAGTGTAAGTTCATAAACCTACATGTTTTTTTTAATTCAGTATTAACTATATACATATGTATATGTATGGGAATGTGTATTGAAATATATGGGGTTTTTTTCAATGGACTGGAGATGGCAGTTACTTCTAGAGGTTTTTCTTTACATAAAACCAGCTCCATTTTTATGCATGCTAGAATAAGTGAATAAGTTCATTACATCACGTGTCATTCACACAGGTTATTAATGCTGATTTTCTTTAGAGTTTCACAAACAGTGAAGCTTCAGAAAGCAACCAAACATTAATCTGCATGCATGTTTTCATATTTCCAAATTGGCTGAAATGATCAAGGCATGATAAGGGCATTTTTTGAACTAAAATGACCCAATAAAAATGTATTCACATTTCATTATAATTCCATGATGCTTTTTACACCACAATCAGTGGCTAGGTTTCGGTTAGGAACATAGAACAAACAACTACAGCAGCTGACGGATGAGTAATTTAATTGTGTCCCCTAGTTCAGTTATTCTCCAGCAAGTATGCATCACTGAACATATGCAGGAAGGCTCATAGGATAACAAGCTGGTCCACTTTCACCACTACTATTGTTCAGCATAATAAATAATGTGAACAGACTCCACTCAAAAAACTCTCTCAAGATGAGGACTCTCAGGCACTCATCCATGCAACCTTCCTAAAAAAACCCCACTTTTTTGGAAAGACAACTTCCTAGGCATCTGCCTCCGAAGGCTGCTATGAAGTTAAGAACAGATGACCAACTTCTGGTATCCATGAGGAAGGTTCATAGCAGAGCTGCTTTCATGATGCAGGATCCCAAGAAATCTTTCAGGAAAACAAGTCATAACTCTGACACCATCTCAGAAACAATTTACCAAAACATGATTCTGGAAGACATTTTGGTTGCAGGAACCTGACATTGTCCTATTTAAATGTTATTGCAAGAGAAAAAAATGCAGTCAGCTCTAACTTCAGATGCCTTGTGCTTTGGTGCACCTAACACAGGTAACTGAACTACTTTAGGTGATGTAGATATTGTGGACAAGTTAATGGCTTTCTGTAACTGCCACTTTGTAAGGACAAGAGTTTCCCATTGGTCCACTTCCATATCTGCCAACTCTTGAAGAGGTCTCAGATACACTGAGGAAACACAAATGCTATCAGAAGTCCATGTTTAGGCTACCGACTTTCCTAAAAGATCTGTATTATACACTTTTTTCTGTAAACTCATTTACAGAAACAGAATTACAGATTTTTGCAATAACAGTGTATATAGTTTAAAATATTTTGCCTAATAAAAATGTGGAATAACATATAGAGTAACAATTCTTTATGATCCATATAAAAACTTGTGACACGATGCCTCACACGGATCAGGGTTTTGTTAAAACTGGGTTTTGTCTGTTCTTACTGTGACAGACCTAGTAGACCTAGTAGAAAAATTTATGATGGTGTTCAGAAGTCATTAGTGCCTTGGCTCAGAAGGAGGAACACTAGTACAGGTGACGGTGTACAGAACCAAGCAGAGATTTCAGCAAGGTTGCAAGTAGGTGTTCACAGATTAAGCTTTCATACGAGTTCAAATTGTGAAAAGGGATTTTACAGTGGTGGTGTTGAAGGACTGGGTCACTGACCAAATTTACTCCACTGACAATTTAAAATGTATCTGGCAATTTGGCATTCTGTGATGTCTTTTTTTTTTCCCTAAGAGGCTCTGGCGATAAAGCACAATCAGTAATTTTTTATATATTTGACTTTTTTGTCAGCTTCTGCACTGGGTAGCCTGAACTTTTTGCCTTCTGGTAGTGGTATATTTTTATATAATCAGAGAAAAGGCTGTTATCCCTCTGTTCAAAATGTCAGACCCCAGAGGTATCACAGACCCAGTACCCCTTCTCCAGTTCAGTTGCAGGGAACACCAAATGCCCCCAAGGGATTCTCTACCGCTGCAGTGTTTCAGCACAAGGGTGGCAGAAGGGAAACATAAGCTTGCTGTTCACTCTAACGAGAAGCTGGGGTAAAATATGCCCTTGGCATGCATCCACTTTGACTTTGACCATCCCTAAATAGAATGCCAGGTGTCAAAATTCTCAAAAATAACTTTGGAATGACCAGGAAGGCAGGTTTATTTTTTTGTTGAAGGGATAGTGACTACTAAAATCACAGGCATTTATCCTGTCACGGAAAAGAGCATCTCTGGGGATCAGAGCTAAGAGCTCTGGGAGCTCCCCATCTGATTTTGCCAGGACAGCCCATTCATGCTCCCATATAGGTCTGATATTCAGGTCCACTCTCTTTAGGAGGTATTTTGTTGTGTTGTGAAATACAAATACCTGAAGGTGGCCTCTGCCAGAGGGTTCCAGTGGTTTTCACAGTACTATCCAAAACAGCTCTGGGAAAGGCACCAATTACATTTGAAAGCTGCAACCTATGAATTACTATACAGCTGTCCAAGAAGCAGGCCCCCACTTCATATTCCCTGCCTCATAACTCATGGCAGATTTCAGTATTTTTCCTTTTGCCCAGATACATAAGTCGTTGAGGGGGGTCAAATATCCTTTTGTCTCTGATGATAACCATCCGGTGGGAGGCATGACCTGTTTAAGAACCATAAATTAGTACATGGCCGTGCAAGTCAAGTCCACTGCAGTATACAGAAAGGGATGTATACAGTGATGCACCTTTACATTTTCAACCCTCTCTTTTCATACAGTGTGCATTGGGTCCTCACCATGATCTCATTCCTGTACGATCTGCAGGCCTCTTAAAATTTTCACATCTTCTTAGCAATAGTAAGACAGTTCCTTCTGCAGGTCAAATTGTTCTGGTGAGCTGTATGCCATGCCAAGAGGTGTTTTTTTCTCCTCAAGCACCAGGTTGTCCACACCACAGCATTCCAGTTGTGGAAAAGGGCCTACATAATCTTGACTTTCAGAGGTAGCAAAAAAAAGGGGGGAATTTGCCATTTCTGTATACTGGGGAGAAAAAAATTTTGGCAAGTGAATTGAGGACAGTCTAATTTCAAAATCAAATTCACCTGATCCATTAGTCAGTCACCTCAGGAGAATGGCAAACTTATTTATTCAGATAATTCCGTGTTCCTGTGATGCATCTGGATGCTGTGTTGTAATTATAGAGGAAAAATAAAACCCCAGATAAAATCTGTTTGGCAGATAGAAGTGGAAATTACCTGTAAAAATCAGTATTTAACTTGCAATGGTATTGTGTTGTCTTGTAATGTAGAGGCTAACAGCTCAGTCAAGTGTGAATTTGAAAGGATTCTTAGCAAGAGTTTATCTACAGAAAGAAGTTTTACCATTACACATTTTGTTTGTTTAGCAGCTTTCTAATTCAAACCTCTTTGCAGACACAAAATGCCCAGTTACATTACTGGAATAGCTGAAGGACAGAACAATGCAGTAGAAGTAATAAGACTACACTACTCTGCTGTAACTTTTAACAAGACTTGCATAATATTTTAGTTTATGAATTTCTGTGCGTGAAGTGAGATTATTACTTTCACAACATACTTTTAATTTGTACCCTTCACTTTCATTTAATTTAAAAAAGCCCAAGGCTATAATTTCTCCAGTATGCTAGAGCTTGTCTTACAAATTCCCTCCCCAAAACAGCCTTTACCCAATCCTGGCAACACTAATTAAATTCAGCAAAAGGAACAATGAGCAAATATAAATGATCATTTTAAATTAAATGCGGATTACCAAGCCAGAAAAAGAAATGCAGTTCCAGTCATAAAAATGTCAAAACAGTTTAAGAATTAGAACTTATTCTGCAGGAAATAAGATACAACTTTAAAGATCAGCTAATTAAAGTTTCCACTTGCCTACAGTCGGCATTACTTGGTATATTTTTTGACAGATGGCTTAAATATATGTCACGTCCCCGAGTGCTCCAATGGGCTGCAATGGCCACGTCCAGCCTCTCCCGAGACCCCCACTTCTTCTCCTGGTCTGTGGCCTAGGAGCTGTATTTCAGCTCAGACACATCAAGAACTTAAAGTGTCACGATTTAAGTAATCCATAGTTATTAAATAATTTTGCCTGCAGCAAAATACATCCTGATCCTTGCAGAGACCAATTATCTTACAATACATCAATTAATTGGTCAGAATGTGTCATAATTAGTTGGTATTACTTGAAGAGAAAAGGTCGTTATACTTCTTATTCTCCCTTTAATGCGTATTTCCATTGGCAATGAGGTTAGAGGGAGAAAGGAAATTAAATACTTTGCTTATTGCAGAGGATTGAAGAATTACAAATGGATTATTTCTAAAGTCATTGGTTTTAGTCATTCAGATTTAACTACCGTATAGCAGCTCACCAGTGACACGCATTTACAAACCATAATTGAACTTCCTTAAATAAAGAGATTTTAAAAACCTAACCAATCAAAAAGAAACTGTAATAAATGGATGCAGCATGAAATCATGTAAACAAATACAAACCAGTAAAAGCTGAATCTGATGAAACACACCAAAATTAACACACAACAGTCCCATCATTGATTCATCGTAGAGTCATAAGTATGCCTCTCTGAACCTTGTTATAGTATATAAGTGGAAAGTTCCTCATGTGGGTATTTGAATTTTAAGAAGTTTGTTGCACTCAAAATTTTCTTATGGGCTAAATAGAGACAGCATGGTCTGGAAAGCCAAGAATATACTAGTAATGTAATTAAAATCATAATGCTCTATTCAAATTATAACACACGGTAGTTGTTAGTCCAGTTACAATAGTGCTAAGATTTACAGTTGAAATCAATACAGGAATGCCTCAATAATACCATTTGAGGTGCTACACAAAAAAATCAACCTCCTAGGACCCATATTCTTGAATGTTATAATCACTCAGAGGTCCTCTGGGTCCTGAGGCTGATGGTTTCTGCTCAGGTGGTGTGGGGAGCTTTCAGCACCCTGAGGCCTTGGCTGGAGAGTAGGATGTTCATGGTATCTTCCTCCTCTTTGCCAGGAGGAGGATGATGTTGATATTTTTTCCTCATTCTTGGGATCCACTTGGTCCATTTATATACATTTTCCTAGCAGTCTGCCAACACGCTCCTCTTTATTTGTTCCCTATTATTCAACTGTTCTCTTCTGTTATGTCTGAAACTGGTTTTGCCTGAATGATATGAGGTTTTATCCCTGTAACGACCACTGGGATTGGTATTAACAGTGTGAGACTTCTGGGATCACCCTGTATCTAAAATCTTCCACACAACGTTTTATTTTGGATGGCATAGACAATTCAATCCACATAGAATAATTACTTTTTATCTCTATAAACTAAAGTAAAACTAAACCAAAATGAGACAAGTTATCTGATTGCCAAACAACTGTTATCAAACCTAATAAAGCTAAAATCCGCTCAGCCTAAGACAAAACCAGAAAAATCCCAAGACAAAGCCTCAGGCTTTTCATTAGTAAAGGCAAAAATCTTTCCTGGGATAATAGATGTTATAATGTTGTTGGTAGATCATTATCTAAGATTGTTGAGAGAAACATACCTTTTTCTCTGCATTACAGAAGGAGGAGACTATGATATGATATGATATGATATGATATGATATGATATGATATGATATGATATGATATGATATTATTGTATTGTATTGTATTGTATTGTATTGTATTGTTTTGTTTTGTTTTGTTTTGTTTTGTTTTGTTTTGTTTTGTTTTGTTTTGTTTATTATTATTATTATTACACGTTCATTTTATTATATTGCAATGCCAATAAGTACAACCAACACTGGGAGCTCCACTGCAACAGATGCTGTGAAAAGATGGACAGTTCCATATTACCTACATTTTGACCAGAAAAAGATAATGAATAATATGGATAGGTGAAATGACATTTCACACTTTAGTGTCACAATGGGGAAGGAATTGGTTTAATTATTAGTCTAGTTTTCCAGACATTACATTTTATTCTTTTGCCAAAGCAAATTCACTATAAAGCTAATAGCCTATTCTTTCTTGATCATCATATTAACCAGCAACCAAGAAGGTCAGTGTTAGATACAATGACTTCTGGATGTAGAACTACTATATATTATGAGTGGATATTATTGTGATCTTGTACTTACCCTATTACATAAAACAATACTGATAAGCAGTAGTGAAGAACAGAATCTGAATGTCAAGTTTCTCATGTAAGGATTTTGTGCAAAAGATCCATAACTTAGGCCTTTTTTTCAGAGGGATTTATGACAGTCTGTAAGTGCAGCTTGTGAAGGAAATCCATCCTTTATAGGTGGGCTATTTCATTCATCCTTAAAGGGTTCATTGCAGTGTCCTGTAAAATAAACTTCTATATTGGAAGAGCTGCTTGAGCCTTGTCTTTCAAAAGGGATTCTAATGGAGAACAAACAATAGAGTTGCAAGTAACCATATTTTAAGAACTCTCAGGAAGTATTACATAGGCTTAAAAGGATTATTTTTTGGTCTTGATTAAAAATTCTTTTGGTAGACAATGAAGTTGCTTGCTAAATTATCGTCCAGATGGTGTCTGTAAGGAGAATATAGTGGGCACAATAAATTGCATATCTCAAAATTGTTAACTATATGAAGGCAATGAACTCAGTAAGTTACTACAGGTCTGTTTTAGTTTCTTAGAATGCACGACAAAACAAACAAAACCCAAAAAAAGCCTTAAATGTTTCTTCCAGATCAGTACAACAGAAAGAATCTATCTTTTAGAGAGTTACATTATGTTTTATAGAGGGGGAAAGGGAAAAAAACAAGGGTAAAATGTTTCAAAAAGTTTTCTAGCAAAATTATTTCTTCATGTGTATTTTGGTAGAAAATGGCATTTCTTTTCCCTGACATTTATTGATAATTTCAGTCTTTTCTGTAGATTTCATGGAATGGGAATTACTTCCATTTCAAAATATATGAAAGACTGAAGCCACTTTCAACTTCTTGCCTGGGATGGATGCAATCCTTACTGTTCTGTGTGAATATCTGGAGGGCAGGAGAAATAATTTTCTACCTATACCACAGACCATTAACTTTGACTCAATATTTCGTTGAGTCCAATATTCTGTGTTCAGCTGAACCCTATGTTCCTGGAAGACTTATTCTGAAGACACTGTGAAATAAAAATACCTACTATTCTTCTATTTTTCCTGGTTGTTTCATTTATAAATCATTTTTGCTCTTATTTCCTCTCTCAACCCCCAACACAGTTCCAGTTTGAATCTGTCTGTCCTGAGCTTCCATCTCTGGTTTTCACTGTGACTTTCTCTGTTAAATTAAACTCTCTAAAAATATCTGTTACTTACAAGGATTTGACTTCTTGATCAAATCACATTTCAGTCTTCTTTTAGATAAGCTGAATAGATCATACTCCTTAAATTTCTTACATAAATGCAATTTTTTTCAATTCTTTCTGTGGTTCCTTTAAAGCTTCCTCATTTTTTTCACATCCTTTTCTTTATGTTGTAAAGAATGTATTTGTAGATGGTATTTCAACACCAAGTTAGCCAATACTACACTTTCAGATGAAAATGACTCATTAAATACTATCTTGTCCCATTCACTCTCCTGTATGGATTAAGTTAGTTTTCCTGTCAAGCCATTCAAAATCGGACTAGAAGGATGGCATTTAGTTTCATAGGTCACCTACACCTCTTACCATGTTATGATTACCCATTTTGTAAGTTAGCCTACATTTTTGCTCCTACGCATAGGACTATATTTTCAGTGTATCAATAAGAGAGATCATGTATATCTATATATATAACTACAAAGCATGTGGGGTTTTTATCCTGTGTAAAACGATAAGAAAAATCTCTTCTGTTGTAATGAGTTATTACTTTGGTCCTAGAACAAAGCATTTCTACAGGTGTGTCCCATCCATGGTGCAAACCACCCCCAAAAAAATGTGCCAAGAGCCACCTCACTTGAATGAAGTGCTTTGTTCTGATTGCCTCATATGCATAATTATTTTGTTCAAGTCACAGTTTCTAACTCTCCACNAAAGAATGTATTTGTAGATGGTATTTCAACACCAAGTTAGCCAATACTACACTTTCAGATGAAAATGACTCATTAAATACTATCTTGTCCCATTCACTCTCCTGTATGGATTAAGTTAGTTTTCCTGTCAAGCCATTCAAAATCGGACTAGAAGGATGGCATTTAGTTTCATAGGTCACCTACACCTCTTACCATGTTATGATTACCCATTTTGTAAGTTAGCCTACATTTTTGCTCCTACGCATAGGACTATATTTTCAGTGTATCAATAAGAGAGATCATGTATATCTATATATATAACTACAAAGCATGTGGGGTTTTTATCCTGTGTAAAACGATAAGAAAAATCTCTTCTGTTGTAATGAGTTATTACTTTGGTCCTAGAACAAAGCATTTCTACAGGTGTGTACCATCCATGGTGCAAACCACCCCCAAAAAAATGTGCCAAGAGCCACCTCACTTGAATGAAGTGCTTTGTTCTGATTGCCTCATATGCATAATTATTTTGTTCAAGTCACAGTTTCTAACTCTCCACTTGCCTCTCCCCACAATTAGAACTGCAGTGCCGTTTTAGCTGCTATCACTAACTGCGTTTCACTGAAGCAAGTTCTTACTTATCCAGTAAAAAAGGAAAAACCAAATTCATTAAACCACATATAAATAAGAACAACTGCAGATTCCTGTGATGTAAGGAAGACAGCAGTGTTTCTAGTCCCATTAAAAATTGCTTATTTTAACATGTCTAAAACAAACAAACAAGCAAACAAGTCATTTGTCAACAAATAGGGTTTTAACCAAAATAACAGTTTACTAAGTTAATACCTAATAACACGAGCATGAAATTCTGTCTAAAATATTTTACGGTCAGTATGTGTTCACTGACACAATGTTATACTACTTGAGTCAAGGTTCCCATGAACACTTGCCTGACTCAGTACTTCAGATTTAGAAAGGAAATATAAAAATTGCGTGCAATATTATCTATCCCTTGAAGTGTATGAGATTCTGCATGCTCAGACATCAGAAGATTAAATAAAGTGAGGACTGCTTTACTATGTCCTTTCACAGGATAATAAAGGTTGGAAAGAGCCTCTGGAAGTCACCCGTTCCAATCCCATGCTCTGCACAGGGCCAGCAGGTTGCTCAGGGCTTTGCCCACTCAAATTTGGAGAATCACCATGTTAGGAAATTCGCCAGCCTGTCTGGTCTGACAACTTTGGCTGGTGATGGAAGCCTTTTTCAGACTTTTCAATATGTCAATTACTGCAGAGGTTGTAACCCTAACGCATATTTTCTGTTTTCATACATAAGCACACAAATAAAAATGACTCTATGTAGTATGAATTTATGTGCCACCTGACACTGGCCCAAGCCAAGTTCTCCCAAGCCAGGTAGTACTGCTTTGTTTTGTTTTCTAAGACCATCACAGAACATTACAATCACAGAAAAACAAAGCTAAAAGAGACTGCTAATAGTCATCTAATCCAGTTTTCTGTTGCAAGGCAATATCAGCTGTATGCAGGTTATTTCTAACAGACTTTTCCCTAACATGCTTTTAAAAGTCTTCATAATGAAGTATTTCATACTAAAATAAATCATGTGGAATCTGTCTGACAATGGAAATGTCTCACGTAAACCCTCAGTAAATTTATCGCTATCTCTTATTCACCGTGTACTCAGAAGAACAGATTGCTCTCCTCTTCTTCACAAGGATCCCTTACCTAATTAGTTAAGTACTGCTTTCAATATTTATTTATTATTTGAAACTACTTGGATAAATTAAAAAAACTGTATAGTTAGGATCTGTAACAAACACGTCAGATTTGTTTCCATGCAAATGATGGTTCTCTCATACATTCAAACCCACAACCTTCTCTGCTCTCTGCCCAGTTGGAACTTGCAAGTGCTTGTAAAAATCTAGTTGTCCAGTATGTTTCACGATTTGACTTGAACTTGTATAGAGTCGATGCTTTTCTTACTGGAGTCTATATTAAAACACATTTGCTTACTAATTGCTTTCCTACCTTGTTCAAGAAGTGTATTATCATACTGGTATTTGGCCAAGGAAACTAAAAAGATCTATAGACTGTTTTGGTAAAAGATATATTCTACAAAGGCAATGCCAAAGCAGGTTATTCTTGCCCACCATGTTTAAAGTTAAGCATATTTACTACTGTTCTGGGCTGTTAGAGGTATAAATAAGAACATTTTCCCCACCCTATCCATCCAAATAAATAAGATAATGCAAAGTTAAAATAACTCCTTTGTGTAATGCTTTTTAAATATCTACACAAAAATACATATTTTTAGGTAAATGAATTTATCTGTGGAGCACTGTTGCATTCTTGATTGTGACCAGTATATTTTTTCAACTTTCTCTTTCTCCCCATAAGAGGTACATACCTTGTTCAGGTATATAAAAAAATGCACACTACATTTGTAAGGATTCCACAAATTGTAGTGACCCATATTTGAAAATTCAGTCAATATTGCTAGAGCTGACTCTTTTGAGACAGAAATGTCACATTGCATGAAGAAAGAGTGTTTTAGGAGCATGAAATCAGTGTTTGCACTCAGGTGAAGTATGACCAGGTCAGGTTCTTTCCACCTTCCACTGGAATTTATGTGCTTTTATTCTAATTAGAATTTGCACATGCACATACATCTATTTACATTATCAGGATATACGCTGATTTCTACATATTTATATAATTTCTAGAATTTTCCATCTTAAACAAACAAGCAAACAAACCCAAACCCAGTGATTTGGAAATACCACCAAAGCTTGTCAGTCAGTGCCATGCACATTAGCAACTGGGATGCAATATCTACATCAGTATGTATGTGTGTCACATCACTTGGACTATGATTTCCTGGTATCTCAAATCAGTTACTGTTTCATAAGTCACTGTAGTCAAAATTAAAATTTTTTCCCAGTAACGTAATTCACAGAATTTCCCTGAGAAGGCTTACAATTACTGGAATACTCTTTAGCGTATACACAATCTTGCTAATGAAACCATAGTTTACAAACTTAATTACCACACCCCAAAATTGATGACTATTTAGCTAGTGATGCCAAGGACACTAGTGTAGGATTTATCTACCCAGCAACTCTTCTGCCTCTAAGAAACTGATTGAAATCAAACCAAAGTTGTTATTGTGTTTGACTACAAAATGTCTATGATATATATCATTATACGTAACCCTAACAGAATAGCTGATGTGAACAAGGAAAAGTCAGTAAGGTTAAGATTGACTGTAATTTTAAAAAATGGTCATCAGCTGAAAGTGCAATGAAACATCCATGTACTTTAATTCTAGAATCTAGTTTCAGCATTTGAATTTGAAAAAAACTTGTACCATAGTTTCCTTGTTACTGCTTCCTCCCTTTCCTCATTCCCCACCTGCAAATGCCACAAACCTGTATTTACATCCATCAACACCAAGACAAATGCTAATATTTATGAGTTGGTAGAATTTACGTATTTACAATAAGGCATAGTCTAATGACATAGAAAGATTCTTTAATCTGAAAAAAATCATTGGTAGGTTATTAAAGAGAAAAAAATACTTAAATTTCCAGTCAAGCACAAGAAAGAAGAAAATCATCAATTTATATTCATATTTAGGCTACATGAATCATAAAATGTGCTGTAATACACTGTATGTTATGAACACCTTGTTTAAGCAGTTTTCTTATTTGCAACAGTATTTGTCATTACACAAGGAACACATTTATTGGAACAGACCTGCAGCTAATGGAAAACAAGTTTTAAAATTTCTGATTTTTTTAAAAAATATTTTAAGAGAGTAAACTTACGTTTATTTTACTGGTAAACCATTAGCAAATAGTTATTACCTGAGCTTCAAAACTGAACACCAAGCATCAGTAGTCATTGTGTACATAGCTTTGATGACTATCTGACCTATATGTGCATTTTTCCTTTATATCTTTTTTTCTGTGTTAAGAACATACTTTCTTGAATATTGTATTTAATAATGATGTTGCTTCCTTTAAAAATCACTCAAAGTTTGCACGATTCAATTCCTTTTAGGGACGAGTATCGATTAGGATTTCTCACCAGTAACGAAATTTAATTATTACCTTCAGAGTTCCATCCACCACCATTTATACAGCCTGTAGACGGAAGCTCTACCAGGTGAACAGGCAATGAGAAAGGCTCAATGATCATGACAAATTAATTTGGATCATCACTAAGGTGGGTCCCACTCGCACAAAACTGCTGTGTTAGTGAATCTACATTAACCCACTTGTTCAGCTCATAAATGTGTTAATTAATGAACTCCTTAACAATCTTTGAGGTTTTAATTCTAAATTTAATAGCTACTACAAATTTTAATGCAATCTTGGTTTGTTTGATTGAGAATGAGTGTTATATATCCAGATAACATTTTATTTACTTAATGCAATAATTATTGAAACAACAACATTATAACCAAACCTAGTCAAAGGAATTAATCACCTCAAGCTGCATGTTTGCTTAAATGCAGAAAATGGTATGATCACAACAGAGGTCCTTATGCTAGAACTATTCCAAATACCCTGGATAGAGTAACATCCCAAATTTGTTCTACTTAAGCTTTTAAGTCAGTAATCTGACATGTAAATATTTATTAATAAATATCTACTTTTGTCCCGTATTCATCAAATACTCTACTGAGGTGAAGATATGATAGCAATCCATGGGAACTGATGTTGCTCCTACTGGGGATCACTGATCAAACCTAATGCTATTGCAGTCAATGAAATCCTTCAGCACTCCTAAACTAATCAAGTTTTTGCCCACAGTCTTAGAAAGCTCTGGCAAAATCTTCCTGCCTAGACTGGTAACCTTCATTTAATCTCAAAACTAATGTAATTCAGGGGCATTTGATGCTCATAAAAGGTGAAAGTATTGCAAAGAAGAATAGCATAATAATAAATTCCATTTACATCACTCTCATACTCCTCTACTTCCTCCACAGCGATACTCCCACTTTCTCCTGTACTGACAATGCTATAAAACTTGATGTTCTATGAAAAGTGATTTCAAAGCAGTATTTTTTCCTATATCAATATTTATATATTATATCCATACAAAGGTGTTATACTATGATGGGTTGACCTTGGCTGGCTGCCAGATGCCCACCCAGCTGCTCTCTTGCTCTCCCTCCTCAACAGGGCAGGGGAGAAAATAAGGTGAAAAAGCTCATGGGTTGCAATAAAAACTAAAGACAGGGAGATCACTTACCAATTACAGGCAAAAGAGAGTCGACTTGGGGAAAATTAATTTAATTGTTTGCCAACTAAAATATGTTTGGATAATGAGAAACAAAACCAAATCAAAACAACACTTTCCACCACACACACACTTTCCCAGGCTCAACTTCACTCCTTCATTTCCAACTCCTCTACCTCCCCTGCTCCCCAAGTGGCGCAGGGGGGGATGGGGAATGGGGAGTTGTGGTCAGTCCATAAGAACCCCTCTCTTCTGCTCCTTCCTCCTCATGCTTTAGTAATTTTAGAAAGGATTAGCAGTTATATATGTTTACCAATAAGTACATTTAGAAATTGCATAGGAAACAATCCCTAACACCAGCCCACGGGTGATTAGCTGACACATGTAAGCGTGATGTACACCCCCTATTAAAGTACAATGCAGACTTCAGGACGACGCTGGTTCCTGAGCCCCATGTGTTGCAGAACAAGACCTACTCAAATTTTATAGGACAACTGAAAAACAAAAGGGATTACTAACAACAAAACCCAAACAAATGGTGCAGATAGGTTCAACTTTTAGAGGACAGCAGTCAACAGTACTTGTGGGAAGGAAATGATTCTGGTGCATTTCAGGAACAGGAAAAGAACAGACTAAATTGGTAAACCTGTGATTAGGATAAGAAAGTAGGATCTCTTATTAAGTTTCTGAAAACACTATTGTAAAAGCTGCTGATTTATTCCTTATTTTTCTGTTAAATTAGTCTTTGTAAAACAACAACACTGTTGTCATGAAATATCTGGGGAGATTAAAAAAGAGCACTCTGCGTCTATCTGTTTCTTCTCACTGAAAGAATCTTGGATGCTTCCTCCAGCTGTCAAAGCTGAACTACCTTTGCTCTTCTTTTTGAAAGGACATTTCTGTAAATACTATGTACTTAACTACCACTCCCACTTCAAAAGAAAAGCGCCTACTGCTCCCACACAGAGAAGTGCATTCTCAGGCCTGGCAGAACCATATTGCTCTGCATTTGTCTTCTCTTCTGGTCTTAAGGTTGCTTGGACAAGCTTGCTAACCCTGCTGGGGGTTACCATAATAATCATCCTTAGTACTGAAAATTACTTTATTTTTCACTCTCTGCATGATCAAGGAGGCACAATGACATACCCAAGGAGGCGTCCAGGGGATCCTCTATTATCACTGCAAAGAGAGAACTAGCCCATATTTATTTTTACTTACATGACATGTGCCAGGAGAAGCAACAGCAAGCACACTGATATATATACGTTCATTTTTTTCAGTCACACTCCAAACGACACAAAAATAATTTTTTTTATTTCAACAGGACAAAAACAAACAAACAAACAAACAAGCAGCAACAACAAAAACACAGTAAGCCAAGAACAACCACAACAACAAAAGCCGTTTCTATTTTAATAAAAAAAAAATTTCAAAAATTCATCTGAAGAAATTAACAAAAATTAATGTGTTCACACCAAACGTACCTGATGGTTTAGTGAAAACAGCGAAAATAGAAAATGCCAATTTTGCCACACACAGTGTGGCAAAACCTGTGGAGTTTTTAACTTGCGCTAAAATTACAGTTGCGATGTAGCAGGGTGTGAAGGTTGTGTCTGCGTGCATACCCATCACACATAGTCCTCAGCCCCTGGATCAGGCAGGAGCCCTGCAGCTAATCTCTGCAGATTAAACAAGGGACTGGTGTGAGACAAGGGACTGATTTACCACAAAGAGATTGACTGGACTTTTGGCAGATTCACAAGAAGGTGATTGACTCAAGTTTGCAACAGCTCTGCAAGAAAGCGAGTGAATAATGGGTATAGGAGCATTTTGTGAGGGATCTGAGGCAGTTCTGGGGATTTGCCCCACCTTCTTCTGTGCTTAGACCAGCTGAGAGGCACTATTTGCATACTAGGATATGTTGATGAACTCCCTGGAGAGAGAGACCAGGAAAGTTAGGAGACACCATGCAGTTCCTGCTGTAGACCAAAGAACTGGCAAAACTCTATGCACATAATTTTAAATTGGTATTAGAATCTATTCCCACATATCAGCAGAATAACAGCTTGATGAGTCTCAGCTAATCCAGATGAAAATATCATTGCAAGGATGTTGGAGGTGGAGATTCACATTGTCCCCCAGATAACACGTGGAAAACCTGTTCAAGGGATTAGATTCCCCATGTGAAGGTTAACTCTATACCGACAATCCCAATAAATTAGTTGTGTGGGTTTTTCTAGTCAACACCCAGTCCATGAGCATCCGTGCAACCAGTCCCAGAAGAGAAGTTGTACTCACAGTCAAGGAATGGGCCAGGAAACAATCTGCACTAGCAGCTTTGCACAATGATATTATACCTCCTGGGATCTTAAACCTCTGGGGACATTATCATTCCACCTTATATATAATCCTCTCTATTATATAGTCAAGCACTGTTTTTTCCTTGCCTCCACAAAAATTTCCAGCTGAGGGGCATAATTTAAATACCTAAAAATTGAATATGCTTAAATCTTTGCAGATTGAGTGCCTGAAATGCTTTTACCGTTATGCAATCATTTTTGATAGAATTTCACCTTGTACAAAGGAGACAAAGGATTCTAAAAGGTTCTCTCAGGTACAATTGAAGAGAAGTCTATGCATTATTTTAGTGTAGAAATTAATAAGCTGGAGTCTTAGACAAAATTTGCATGATTTTTTTTTTTAACTCCTAATATTTATATGCTCTGAAGATTAAAATGACTATAGTATAGACTATTTTAATGACCACTCAATCAAAAGAGGTCACTGACTTTTAAGTCAACCTTGGGAATGAAGAACAGAATATCATAGTCCTTGTTTTACATCTGCCTAGAAAATTAATGATGCATTAAAATTTAATGGCAGTAGAGTCCATCACCCCTCATAAATGGTCCATCTCAATGTGTCAGTGTGTACATTAAAACGATGTGTCTTAGAGTAAATGAGAGAATGATCAAAAATTAACCCAATCCTCGATGTAATTACTGTGAGGCGATGATTGGACTAACCACTCTACCTTCTGACAGTGATTGAAATGCTATTATGCTTCCCCACTGCAGACCTCTATTCAGGAATGAGTTCCATATGGAGGACCAAAGTCACCCCACATAGCTCCACTGACATCAACAAAACATGAATCAGACCTCATTAGGATTTTATAAAACCTAATTATAAGGTCAATTAAAAGGGTAAGTGTCATGAAGTGGCAAAAAAATATTTTATATCTTCTGTAATATTTATTCTATACATGACAAGTATTTATAACACTTCCACTATTACAGTAAGCAGCAGCAAATAAAAAGGTTGATTACCATTAAGTGGTTTTCTTTGAAATGCAAGCTCTGTGCATATGTGCACACACAAACTGAACACATCATCTGTTACCTGAGGCAAGACAGTGTCTTTCATCGTAGTTAGTATAAAGGCATTCTCATCTCTGACTCTCCCTTATGGACCGTGTTAGGATATATAATGTGGAGCTCACCCATTTTAGCTTCAACCATAAAATAGACTAACCTCAAAAGATTCTAACAAACAAAACCGATAGATAAAGATTTCCTCTCAAGTGGCTAGGAAGCCAGAATTACTGAGAAAATTTTTACTGCAGACTGTCCAAGATACTTGTACAGAGGAAGCTGTTGAACATGACACTACATGTGTTTCTGGGAACCACCAGAAAGCTCCCCAGAAGGATTAAAGCCTACACATCCTCAGAAGACTGCAGGACGTCAGCCTACACTGACACTGAGAAAAAATTTACAGTTCCCTAGGCTGTTCAGGCATTCAGCTTTTTACAAGTAGAGTCTTTCACATTCTCAAATGTCCTTCCAGGAAGCAGGGTGCACATACAGGATATTCTGGATCCTTGGGACCTAGAATTTTCTATAGTTGTCTTCATGATAAGATGACAAGAGCAAAGCTTTTCAAAGAGAACTCATTAAACCAATATAATTTAATAATGGACAGCAACACATCAGATGCAGAAGACTAAGCTAGGACCATAGTCCCAGATTTCATAGACCATGAAACAGATTGTGGTATCAGTCCTATCCTCAGGGATCAATAGTGGAACAAATACTCTTTAATGTTTCACAGCCTGGGATAATGGAATGGAATGCACTTTCAGCAAGCTTGTGGACAACACCAAGTTTGGGGGAGGTCAATACGCTGGAGAGCTGCTATTCATCCTACCACTTGAGAAAAGAGACTGCTCCCCCCCTCGCTCCAACCTCCCTTCAGGCAGTTGCAGAGCGCGATGAGGTCTCCCCTCAGCCTCCTCTTCTCCAGGCTGAACACCCCCAGTGCCCTCAGCCGCTCCTCATCAGACTTGTGCTCCCGGCCCTGCACCAGCTTCACTGCTTTTCTTTGGACATGGTTACTATATAAAGAAAGGTTTGTATGTCAGCGTATCCAGGCATCTGAGAAAGTCCAGTTTGAAAACTTTTATATCACACAGTTGTTACCTCATATAACATAGGCAAAGAATACTGAAACAAATTTTTACGTAAAATTGAAAACGAAAGTTTATGGACAGAGATTTTTCCTGAACATAGACATATAAAAACATAAAATTGACTGATTCATTAACAAAATAGAAGTTAACTGAAACAAAGCAAAACATTCACAGAAATATCTCAGAAAACAAAAAAAAAATATTGCTAGGAAAATTCTTTCTGTACTGGATGTTAGTGTGTTTCAGCAGAAATCTAGGGAAAAAAAACCCACAAACAAACCCAGCAATTTGTTCAGAGCAGCATATCTTAAAAAAACCCTGCAAACCCAAGGAAAAAAAAAAACCACAACAACCAAGGAAGTAAAACAAGCCTCCAAAGCAAAAACCCACATACATTAAGTCATATACATAATTCCTCCTCCCCGCCCCCCAAACTAAAAATATGCAGGAGAGAGAAAAAAAAGAAGTAAGGTAATATTTCTATGCAATTGCCTGTATCCAAGGTTTGACTGAACTAAAGGAAAAATAAGATAGCTGCTCAATACAGTTTCAAATCAATTCAAGATGGGGTGATAAAATCTTGAACTTCGTAGATTAAACAAAAAAATGCAAACACACCAGTAAAAGTAACTAATTCAAAACTTAGATGCACATCATATGCAAAGTGTTGGTGCCATGCAAAGAGAAACCAGCAACAGAAACTGTGACAGTAATATGACAGAAGTTACTAAAAATTTCTTTCAGACCTTTTTAAAGCACTTTTTTGAATGAGCAAAGAAAGAAAAATACTTTGAAATAACACCTCTTGACCTCTTTAAATGTATTTCAGACTAGTAGTCCAAATCTATGGCTCTAAAATCCTTTGCTGATAGGGGGAACAGGAAAGCAATAACTGACATCAACTGAGATCATGTTACTTGCTCAGTATTATTGCCCGCGGGCTGGTGAATATCAGGCACTACTGTCTGGAACAATAAGAAAGTATCACTGGTGTAATTTAATTCATTAGAGAAGCTTTATGGTTGATCATCCACCCCTTGTTTCTACTTAAATATATCCCCTACTGACTCTGCTAGACAATACTTGCAGTGAATCGACTGAAGAGAAACATGGGAATTTTATTTCCAAGGAGTTTACATCCCTCCACGCGTCACAAAAGATGAAGCGAGCATCAGAACTGAGTCGCTACACTCTACATCGCTCACTCCATTCAGTGTAACCTAGACATAAATTCCATTATAGCTAAATGGAAATCAATTGCACTTTTCATATGGTAACTACAAGTCAATGGTTTTAAAGGATGAAAACCCCAAGTTTAGTACTAGGTTCTTATTACCAAAGATAGCATTCAAAAGCAACCTAAGTCCTGAATATTCTGTGAGTTAACAGTTTGAAAAAAAACCTCAATACCTTCCTTTAACAATTATGGGTAGAGAAGTCTCATTTATTATATAACCCAGAAGTTTCAGAGATTGAATTCTAGAGATAGGCCTTAAGTTATAAATTTTTTCCCCCCCATATATATGTTCCACTGCAAATCATGGAAGAGTCTTGCTACCAAAGTAAACTGGAGTCATTCATTAGTCTAAATTTGACCTATACAGAAATTTTTAATAACAGCAGTTTGACACCTGACCACAGGGGTCATTCACAAGCTAGTTGTCTATGCGATGCACAGATACACCTGCCTCTTCGTACAGCAATGCTCTGTAGGTCTCAGAACCGCGGCACCACCTTCCTTCGTCTCTATGCGTCTACTCAGTTTTACTAACTGGTCATGCTCAACTACAATTTTTATTTCATTGTGTTAGCTTTTAATAATAATGTGGCATTACCTGTTAAGTCCCACTGTTTTTTTCTTTACCTTTGCTTGTGACCACTAAATGAATTGCTAAAAGTAAAAACTAATCAGAAATTATTGCTCTCTTTGCAAAATTAAGCCTACTTCTAATGTAAAGGAATCTCTGGTAACCAAAAAAAAAAAAGCCTCTGGAGCTCAATTGTAGAAAATTTGTTTCAGTTAATATTGAATTATTGACCTTCTCGTATAAGTACTGTTAGTTCAGGCAATTTCTGTACTAGCAAACCAGTTAAGCATTTTGAAAAAGAAAAAAAAAAAAAAAAAAAAAACAACAAAACATAAATAGATTGAAAATATATTGACTGCAGAATTTTGCACATTTGTGATTTCCAGGTATAAGCATATTCATTATGTGCAAAAGCACAGAGGCAATCACATCAATCATTGCCTAGCAACAATTGCAGCTGCGCCTGCAATGTCCCAGTAACTTAAAACTGCTGTACATGTGGGCTGCTGCCCGAAGGGGTGGTTTCTTCCTGAGCCTTGTACTCCGGTTCGTTAGCTCTCAGGTAGGTCAGCCTCCTCGTACAACTTCCCGCATGAGTGGCAGTGCTGGCACGATGGATCGGGACCATGCATGTGATCAGGGCTGAGAGGAAGAGAACTACCTTTCCCACCGAGAATAACCCAAGCATTGTTCACTTTAAATAAATCATGAAATCAAAGCATCAATCCTGTGTTTATATTATATATTCAAATGTATATTATGAATAATTTACTGTGACCAGCTAAATTCTTCTGTATATTTTCTTCAAGAAAAGTAACTTCAATTGGGAAAACAGTTTGCCAGTTTCTATATAAAGTTGTCCGTGATTCTTTTAAAATGTATTCAGAAAAGGCCAGATGTCCTCAACTTTTGCCAAAGCCTTTAAATATCAAATCAGGTTCCTTGTAAAACATGTTATTTTAGTTAGAATTTATTTTTTTTCCTGTAAGTATCATTGCAGCTAATTTTTCTAGTAAGTTTTATCTTATGTTTTCCTTACAATGCTGCTTTACATCATTGTCAAATTCTCATACAAACCCATATGGGATTTAAATCTAAATGGATATGTTTGTTATGTAGCTTTCAAAATAATATGATTGCCTGCAAAATAAAATATTAAAAGGATACATTATGCATTTTTACTTGCAAATCTCCAGTGGATCCTGGTTATATGCTATCTTCTATCTAAAAAACACTATTTCAAAATTCTGAAAGAAATGCCACTTTAATTTTGCATATTTTGGAGTCTTTAAGAAGTCTGTACTCGCAAGTTTCAATCAAGCTGTCAACTTTGCATATATTTTTCTAAACTATTAAGAATATGCTCAAGGTTATAGGAAGTGTGTATATTTATGTACCATAACACTAGATCAATGTCAGATGCTCTATGTAATTGTATACAATTTTCCTATAAATATCTGTCAGTTTTAGTGGTATGTTTAACTTTGACATTTTTTTGTTAACAGGCTTATTATTCTGTTCCTGTAAATTTGATAGGGGTTTAAATAATTACTGTGTCATATTCAACCTTTAACTTCCTCACTGTACAAAACCATCAATGAAATTTTTGTGAAAATAAAATTTTTGTGAAAATAAAATTGTCAATGAATGACCATATAGTGTCAAATAATATCATGCGTAAGTAGTATCTCAAAACAGTTTATATTTTTCTGTATCTTAATAAAAAAAAAGTTGTGCCATGCTACTCTTTCATTACTTCTGTCCCAGAAGAAAAAAAAAAAAAATTCTGCCACTTGAAAAGATATATCAGTTGGCCCTTGCAAGTTATCCCAAGCCTTTTTTAGGGCATTATAATTTTTAATTGGATAGAATGTTCAAACTGAGACAGGAATTAAAGAAAAAAGACAAAGTTATGATAAACAGAGCAATGATCAGAACAAAAAAATTACACTAACTGAACAAAGTTTATACCAGAAATTAAAAGTTTATAACTTTTAAAGGAGTGAATTTTTGAAATGGTTTCTCAATAAGATAGCTTGCTAATTTTATCCATGGATTTGTATGATGTGGTTATGTGCATGGTAAGCTATTTTTATAGTAAACCAGTGATATTGATGCAAATAATAAATACTAATAACAAGTTACCAAAGTATGATATTTGTTATATATTTTGATTGAGATATTAGCATATTATAGTATATAGTATATTCTTGTGGACTGTTACTTTTGTGGAGTGAACTGTTCAAGATGTATTGTGTGTCCCTAGGTTGTGCTAATTAAAAATTAGCTTTGTTATTACAAAGAGACATCTTGAAGGCTGTTTTTAAAAAATAGGATTGTTGCAGGGGACGCCAAGAGTACAAGCACATGATAGGAGAGACCTTGAAAGTGCAGGTACAGGAAGATACTAAAACCTCAAGAGTATGAGCACAAATGATAGATCATAATTTTCTGGTCCTTACAGTAACACAAATGTGACAGCTGGGTAGAACCAGCTTTAGGGCATAACCTGACAATATAGAGGCATGTTTACAATCTCTTGTAGCTGCCAAGATCAATAGCTCAGGCAGAAACAACTTTAGATTGTAGGCAGGGCTGCAATGAAACTAGTTGTTCAGGACTTGCAGGCATCTGACTTCAAAACTAGGTACACAGAATTGATTACTCTGGTACCTTGTATTGCTACATAAGTATTACTTTATGATGATTAAATTGAAATACACCTTCACTGTCTTTATTTGATCTTATATTCTAGTATTATTTTTAGTCTATTATTCTGCTCTTGAGGATTGGCTCTAATCTGAATGCAAAATATGTGATTACATCTAAATATTGAATTCATTTAATCAAGAGGAATTTCTGAGTCATACAAAAATCCAAAATAAATATTATCTCCATATTCAGTGTTCATTCTCAAGTGCTTCCTTCACTACAACTGGCTCGGATCTTGCCAACATACATTTCCCATTCTAATCAGTGTTGGAGAGCCAAAATTTGCTATGAAAATTATCACTGAAAGAAAAAAAAACAAAAAAACCAAAATTGTCTTCAATCTATAAACTGTCTATCTGGCAATGGGTATCGGTGACAGGAGAAACTGCAGAGTTACCACAGCTTCAGAAAATTACCATCACAGCTGATGGTAATTAAGTGCTGGAAAGGACCATCAGAATCATATTGACTGGGTTCCTACATAATTATATACCACCATGGATTCTTGCAGCAAATCTATTACATCTCAAAGAGACAATAACTTTCAATCAATCAAGAAACTATGAAACCACCAGAATCTTAAGACAGTTGTTCAAATACTCTTAGAAGTTATTGCTTATTCACCCTTATAAGTTTTCATCCAATTTCTCTAGTGAAGTTGACTAATTTGAGTTTCTAGTCACTGTTTCATATGCTTTCTCATCAGAAATCCCTTCTCCAAGCCAGTAACTGATCAAATAGTTCATAAGAGTACCTTGGATAAAGAAAATAAGTCTATATGGTCCGCTTTTTTTTCAGCTTCCAATTTTTTATTTTCTTATAAGATGGGAAAACAGTCTTAAAAAATGTTGGCCATGTAACAGAATGAGTAATCAGTTCAATAATTTACAGATAGGTTAACTATTATTCAGATTATTATCTGAATAATAATTCACCACATAAAATTCCCCAAATCATAAGTATATTAAGAAAGATTAAGGGTGGTTTTGTAATATTATTTAAACAAGCTAGAGTAACTAACACTATTTCTAAGATGACTGCTTTCATCATCTGTGCCTAGGCATTTAAGTACATGGGTAAATAGTATTAATGTTAGGCTCCATGCTAAATATTAAGATTGTATGGTAATGTGTCTTTTTCACTCTTTACAGAGTACTTAGTGGGGAGAAGATGTAAATTAATTTCGCTCTCCCTCAGCTCATATTCCATTTGTTAAAAACTCACAGAATCTTGTTACTTACAGGGGAGAGAATACTAATCTTCTTCTTGTAAACTTTCATTTATGTCCTCATACCCACAGAAATAAATTTGATTTTAAAGCCACTCAGAATATAAACATATTGTGCTCATTGCAATGAAATACTCATTTGTGTAAATAAAAATAATTCTTATATCCTGGTTTATTATCCAATGTTCTCATCTGTAATCCTCTCATGCTGTCCAAAGCTAAAATGACTTTTTATGCAGACTAAAGAGGTTTGAGTTATAATTGAATTATAATTCGTAAATAAAAAGTTTATATTAGATGGAAAGGAAAAAAGGCAAGATTAATTCTTTTTTAAAAAACCATAAAAAGTTTAAATGATGTGCAATAATTGTAAACAAATTGTTAGTGGTGACTGCTGACATAGGAGAATTGCAACAAAATTTTATCTAAACAGCATACAAACTGTCAATGCCTACTGCATACTGAGAGTTCAGATTACAAGCATTGCATAATCTCAAAATTCCTCTCACTGCCCTGTCAATTGACACTATATGCACCACACAAAAATTAAGGGAATTTTATATAAAGAACCAAGGTGGGTGTAACCTGACATTCAAATTTTTTATTCTCTATTTATTCTATTTATAATGAAAAATCTTCATTGTTATCATAACAACTGCTTCTACAAAAATACATCTATACAATATACAGTTCCTGAGTGTTGTGTTTCACACTGCTTTCATAAAAATGTGTTTAGAAGACTTTTGCTTCTCTTAAATGGTAGATTCTGTATTTCTGAACTGCAACTCAATGCCAAGTGTTGAAGTTGTCATGTTATGAATGGTCATCATGATTTCAACCTTTAGTAGTGGGGATATTTTGCCCCTGGTGCTTGAAACTATCACAAGAACGGAGGAACAGTACAGTAAGAACTTCAATCAGTCATGCTTCAGTCATTATCTAAATTCTAGGTATTTGATCAAAAACACTGAAACCTGGTCAAATGCCAGCTGGCCTTCAATTTTTAGTTTATGCATGTTTTTACCTCTCTGAGTGAATTCATACAGAAGTCTTCTCTCCAGAATTTTAACAGCAAACAAAACCAGAACAGAAGACAGAAACACTAGAACTCCACCCAAAATTTGAGAGGTTGAAAAGTTGTGTCAAAGGAAATCTTGAAGAATAAATTTCCAACTATGCTGCTGATATTAAATGGATTACAGGTTAACACACCCACAGAAAACATTGGGATTTCTATTTACATCTTGAAAAGAAGTGGCTTTTTAGATGATGTGCTAATCTTTTTACCAGCTATTCAAACGTTCCTGTGAAGGCTGACTACACCAGCTATTCAAACACACCAGTAAAGTCTGACTACCCTCTCTGTTTGAAATAGTCTCCCTTGAACAGTTGTTAAAAGTATTGATGCAATCAGAATGCATTTTATATTCCTGGAAAAAGAGAAAACCACATGACTATGTGAACTAGTTGATCTACTGATCAAGAGATCTAGTCTAATTTCATTGTTGCCTTTGGGGAGGAGAAGACAACAGACTTGGACAAAACTTTTGTATTTCTAATTTTTTATTTTTGTATTTCTAAGGTGAAGTCACCTTTCTACATGGGAATTAGTTAACTAACTCACGATCTAAGCCATCCTTCACCATAATATTTATGGAAAACTATGCAAACTAGGTCTCTGGAGATGGCACATACAAATTCCAAATCAAGCCACTGTAGTAATTTTTGCCAAAAGATGGACATTTTTTAATCACAAAGTCCTCCAGAAATTAAGTTTTGAAATAGAAAGACTATAATCTTCATATCCCTTAGGATCCTATCAAAATTACAGCTCTACGAATTGCATAATTATAGTTTTGAGTTTTAATAGTTTCAGAACGATGCTGCTTGGAGTTCTAATATACTACAAAGCTGTCTTACAGTTAAGACAGAATTATTCTAAAAACAGGTCCTCTAAACAAAAAGCTCAATTTGGTTACTCTCTTGGTTTCTTAGCCTAAAGCAAACTTTGTCTCATATCAAAACACATGCTAGGAGTCAAAGAGAAATGGAGCAGCTCAGTTATTTGAGGAAATACTAATTAAAAAAGTTTATCTCCTGCTGTGAAGGTATGGAAGTACTAGAAATAGTCAGTGTGGATGTAGGATTTAGGAGCCATTTTCTTCCTATGATATGGACCTTCTGGTTTTGAAAGCAACCAAGGTCTCAGCTGCGTGAAAATGAGCTGCCGTATAGTCCATGCTAAGAACATACCCTGAAAGTACAGACGTGTAGCTATAACTGTGCTAAGCTCTTTCTGTTTCAACCTTTAGCCTCAAGGAAGAAAAACAGTCAAGAGGAGTCAGAGGTGCCTCCCCAATATCTGTAAAGATAAATAAAGTCTTTATGCCTCTTTCAAGAGCCCGAGTCCATACTACTTCTTCCTCTTAAAGGAAGACATTTCACAGATCTGACGGCACAGCCACAAAGATGTAAGCCGAACTGAAGCTTTCTTTCTACCCCTTGCAATGATTAACCTTTTCCCTCAGATCTCCGAAGGCAAGATGAAAGTTCCCTAAAGATCAGAATTCCAGCAAGAGAGTGTGACCCACTCTATTAAGGGCTTTAAACATTAAGACTAAAACCTTGAACTCCATCAAAACGCCAACAAGCAGTTTGTGCACAGTAAAGCAGCGGGAAGGATCAAAAAACCTCCACCCAAACTTCATAGTAATTGCCCTCCTGTATTCTGCACAAGCCGGAGGTAATTGCTACCCCTTTTTAGCAACATAGTTTAGAGTACCTTTGAAGTAGTTTGACCGTGATACAACAAAGACGCGTAATAATGTTATGTCAAAGGAGCGCTGCTGTCCAGTGACACTGTAAGGCTAGTAAAGAAACCAGCCGGGGCAGGACTTCCTCTTCTTTGTTCAGTGGTCCAGCAACGAGCTGCACACCTTCTGCTGGAAAAACGAAGAGACCTGCAGAATGGCCTCTCTAAATTCCCGTATTAATTTGCCCATGGTTGGTCACAAGCATTGTGGTTTAGGCCTTGAACAACTCTATTGGGATGAAAAACATTGCTCAGAGTAAGTTATAGCAGAAGGATATCATGATTACCCTGCCTTATGATTTATGAGATGACGATTTGATCTGGTATTTAACCTGGAATATTGACAACATTGAAAGGATTTGTTTTTTCAACTTTTGACATGATTCTTGGTAATACCAGTGGAGACCCACTTTGTGAGCTGAAAACATCTGTAGTTCTGGCATGTTATAAGCAGGCTACTTATAATTAACATGTTTTTCTTAGTATTATGGAGAAGAAGAAACACAATACCACAGTCTAATGCTCGATAAAACAGTAAAAATCAAATATACACCTGTACAACCTGCACAATTCCAATACATATTTTACTGCAGGATAAGTGCACGTCTTTCATGTGAAAACCGTAAGTTACTTGCAAGTGTATAGCACCCAGAACACAAGTTTTATTCATGATGTAAGCATTTGGGCATTATCATGTTACAAACAGGTATCAATATTATGCAAATAGTTCCTTTTAAAGTACCGGTATAAATTTTTAAAAATATTTCAATGGTATCTGTTAATGCTCTAACAGTCTTATTACTAATAGTCTCTGTGCAAGATAAAAATTCAGGTAATATTGAATACAAGGAAAGCTTTAGTCCCTGAGAGAGATGTACACAACAACAATCAGAAAGCTATGTGGCAAAAAGTCTGCTAATCTGCCCACAAAAGAGGACGCTGACATGCCGTCTTTATAAACCGCTATAAACTATATTTTCATGATCATTAGTTTCCATAAACTATCTGGAAATTTTGCTATTCACATTTACAGTTTCCTTCAAATCAACAGCATTTTTTTCAAATTAAGGAGCAAAAGATATATAAACAGGATGATATACAGCATATATTCCCAGGCTGCCCAGGGCAGTGGTGGAGTCCCCATCCCTGGAGGGATTTAAAAGACGTGTAGATGAGGCGCTTGGGGACATGGTTTAGCGGGCATGGGGGGGTTGGGTTGATGGTTGGACTCGATGATCTTAGAGCTCCTTTCCAAGCTTTATGATTCTATGATTCTATGCAGAAAAATTTAGGGATAGCCAGTACAAAACTCCAAAATATTTTATGGATGTAAAGTTTTTGTAAGTTTTAGCATTATATATTTTTATAACAGACATAAAACCAGACTGTAAGTAATAGTAAGTAATATCTATCTATCTATGTACCTAAATACAAGATAAATTCAAAGCTACATCTTGAGCATAAGATATAATTTCATCTTCTCACACAACCAACCATGTAGTAAGAATAGTCCACCTTCTGACTTCATTGCTAGGTTGATTCCTACACAGGTGAAAGCATAACACTTGGGAACTTCACACAATAGAATTTTCGGCTATAAAATGAATCAGTTTGCTGTTGATTTATACAAAGATTAGCTCTGCAATGGTCACCACTAATAAGAAACCAAACGTTAAAGGGCTACATCAACTGCAATGTACAGTTTCCCTGGACAATGTTTGGTACTCATGATTTCTGAAATAAATGCTGCTCAGGATTTCATCTTTCACTAAGTTTAATTGCGAAATCCAAGTCTTAGTCAACTGACGTCAGCTGAAAATGTTTTTCAAGATAAAAATGGAAGTTAGCAGGGAACCTGCAACAATTCCAATGGAAAAAAAAAAAGTCCATTTTTAAGGACTATTAATGAAGGACAGAATGTCTCAAAATGCAAAGTTAAACATGGACTTCACTGTTCTCACTGTGATTTTTTTACATCTTTATTGTTTCTTTGTACCTTGACACCACAACAAGCTTTAGTCAGGACAACGGTTCATTCTGTACAAAGTATTCAATGCAGCAATGCATGCTCAAGGAACAAAATTTTTTAGTGAAAAAGATCTTCTGCCTAAATCCAATGTAGGCAAAGTACTTCTTTTCAAAAGGCAAATTTGAAAACAGATAAAAATATTTTGTCCACCAGCCTCTATTTATCATAGAATCATAGAATAGTTTGGGTCGGAAGGGACCTTTTAAGGTCATCTAGTCCAATGCCCTTGCCATGGGCAGGGACATCTCCAACTAGACCAGGTTGCTCAGAGCCCCGTCCAACCTGACCTGGAATGTTTCCAGGGATGGGGCATCTACCACCTCTCTGGGCGACCTGTGCCAGGGTTTCACCACCCTCATTGTAAAAAATTCCTTCTTTATATCTAGTCTGAATATACCCTCTCATAGNTCGATCCCACTATGTCATTGGTGAAGATATTAAACAGTACCGGTCCCAACTGTAAGTACATGACACCTGAGACAAATTACTCACATAGCTGGCATGCAGAGTAAAAACCCATTTAATTTTTGTGCATTGCTTCTTTAAATGTGCAAACGCTATGCTGGCAACTTTTAGAGAAAGCTTCCAAATTATATTTGCATTTTATTTTTAATAACAAATTAGAGAATAAGTGGCTTATCCCATGTTCAGGCCTATGGACACTATGGACCAAATTCTCACCAGTAATTATTGGTTTTTCTTGGATTATGCTCATGCAAAAACTTGTACAATTTACTCTTGTGCTTCTTTTTTACAACATAAAATGCAAAACTGGCTTGACATCATACTGATGCAGAAGCAAAAATAAAAGTGAGTTCTATGTATCCTTGGAACAGAATATGTATATCTTCTATTTGAAAAATCTAGCTATATATCTTTGTCAAGAGTGTTGGAGAAGAAGTAATTTTCTATAAGCAAACAATCCTCAACAGTGTATATTTAAATATTTACATTTTTTTCCATATTTAATAAATATATATTGTCCTTTTGCATAAAAGACCATTCTGACCTGAAGGACATAATGCAGCTTTTAATAGTTCAGTCTGAAGAAAACATGAGTAATGAAAGTTGGAGTAAGAACTTCAAAAACGAAAGATACCTGCAGTCATTTCCATAAGATTCATGCACTGCATCCTCTTTTTCATCTCCTTTTAGCCTCCAAACACTAATGAACCCAGCTAATTTCACCATTGTCAAAACTGCTACGGAATGAAAATTCCCCATGTGGCACAACAGTTTTGCAGAATCTGTCTTCAAAAGCTTCTTCTAGGAAGGACTGAAAAGCCTGCTTACATTGACAAAGCAGTAGAGATTACAAGCAAAACCTCAGCTTTTCAGGAAAACATAGGAAGGAGATCACCAATGCCATTTTGTTCTTCTTTCTGGTATGGATAAGAACCAGAAGTGTGTGTCCAACGGAGAGTCCTCTGTGCATCACACTCCTACTACTACACAAGAGCTGGGCCATGGTTCCCATGCCATTTCTATGCTGTTGCAGACCCGCATTTTGCTGAAGCAATATATATATATCTATCTATGATAGAGGTTTGTTTAAAAGTGTAGATATAGATAAAGGTTTGTTTAAAAGTGTAAATTAAGTACTCTCAAAAAAAAAGAAAAAGGGAAAAAAAAAAACCAAAAACAAAAGAGAGGAGGAAAAGAGCATTGCACGGTATGGCAATTCTTATAAGGAAATTCTGTGCAACGTGTTTTACACACACAAAAAGGAAAGAAAACAATTATGCTGGGAAACCACACACTTTCGAAGCTTCAAAAGCAACAGACACGAGTTGTTGTAGTCTAATCACTATAACATTTTAAGTAGTATCACTAAACTGAAAGAGACTTTACTGTAAGTACCATTTATTAGCTCAAATGCAGCTCTACTACTGCATTGATGCTGTCAACATGCACAGAACATCGAAGAAGACTCTACAGAATTATCCCCACCTACATAAACAATACTTTTCCAGGCAACCTGAAAAATCTTTCTTCAGAGTGGTTTTATCCCAATTTAAAATTACAGGCTTTATACATTCAAACATTTGGGACTTTGGATTGTTAACAATAAGCTAGAGAAAAAGCCAATACTCTCATTTCTGATTAATTTGTTTATTTATTCACTTTAAAATCCAAAGAAAAATATCATATTTACTTTTTAAATACTTTGTCAGTGCTTTTCTCCACCAGAAAAGTCAAAGGAATTTTATGGTCTCACTTTAGAAATTCTAATAGGAAAATATCAGTATTGCATTTGTTCTATGTGAACTATCAAAGTTATGTGAAATGATAGTGAGTATTACCATTGTCAGTATTATCAATTTTCCAAATTATTGATTTAATAAAAGTTCATAGGGCTTTTGAAATATTTTAAAAAGACTCCACAAAGTCTTCTACTTTGCCATCTGAACTGCAGTGCTACCTTTCAGATATAAGCAGTCAATGCGATGGTTTGCCAAAGACAACATCAGTAGAGTTATTTCTAAATTAATCATTAATCAAGGCAAACTTGATTAGATTTTTTTTAGTTTTCCAAATAAAAACTTTTTTAAAACAGATCTAATTCCAAGCATTACAATCACACATTTCTTAAGCTTTTTCTCATGGCTCAAATGTGCATAATGAATTGAATGCTTCTTCCAAGACGGAAGGAAAAGTGCTCCAAGGCAGACAGAATTTGAACAAAGCATCAATCTGCTGCTGCAGTCAACCAAGCCTGACAAGAACTTGTCATTAATTTTAAAAGGAACTTCGACACATGGACTGATAGGGTGAAACTTCCGTATATATTCTCTGTTGGTGGTTTTGGGCTGAAACCTGGGTATTTTCCTCCAGGCTTTTGTTTTCCTTTTAATCAGGAACCACTACACTGTTATCAAGCATTCTAACAGTACTTTCAAATAACTAGTGTGCTTGTCACTACAATTTCCTCATCAATTTTCCTTTATTTCATTAATTTGAACACATATAGCTAATGACCTTAATACTAGTATTTTGAAGACACAGTAGTTCTAGACAAACAAAAGAAACAACTGAAAGCATGTAGATATTACTACTGTTGAAAGTTTCACTGTTCCAAAGCCAGCAGTCCCAAAACAGCTACGTACAAAATAGTTCAACATGTTAAAATCTGACTAAGAAAATAGTTCCCTGGGCAGTTTAAAAAACACTGAGAAGAAAGTAATAAGACTGTAAGTATTTTTATAGAAAGTAGAAAAAGCAGAAAAATAAGGCTTTTTATAAACTGTGAAGTTAAACTTTTTTATTATGAAGACAAAGCACCACCTGTGACCTTTAAGAGATTTATTTTGTTCCCTTACTCCTTCTCCCGTGCAAAGGATTAAAACATTATTCATTCCATAGCTATGAAAAAATCTGTCATCTACACCGCTTTTTATTTTCTTCTCAACACATCCATTATGTTTCAAATAAACATTTTTTTCCCAGCTCCTGGAGTTCTTAAATAACTTCTTCAAACACTCAGGAGAAGTGTTGACAAAACTGTGAATAATGTTCAGCTGAATTGAATGTGTCACAAACAAACACCTCACCTACAAGCATGCATTTCCCCTGAGACAACATGTTAAAGCAATGCAAACTTCAATTCTACAGCTCCCAAGGACAGCCATCTTACCCAGGTGCAGCAAGTATGATCACGCCACAGTGTCCTTACAAGATGAAATATTCACAGCTTAGCAGTTATCTGCATATTTCAGCCAGAGTGCTGAACACTTTAATTGGAGCACACTGGGATTCATTTAACAAACATCATTGCATTTTATAGGTGTTTTTAATCAGTTTGACTCATCTAATGTTTATATGACCTTAAGTATCTAGTACTCATATTTTAACAGGTTATATTAGCTATATAATGCATAATTTCAGACTATCCTTATTGCCATATTTCTTAATAGTTTAACTGTCATTGCTGGATTGTTCCCCCATGATCTGATCTTTAAGTATATACTTACTTGCTTACACATACTACTACCTCGGATGATTCCTAGCGGCTTCTTCAGCATGGGCACAGACATACTGACAGGATGCTGAATTTTGTATTTCCAGTAAATCTGCAAAGCATAGCTTGGTTGTGCACCCTCTGCAGTTACAATGAGGAATGAAACACCCTTTCTCCCACAAAGATCTTCTCAGACATTAGGAAAAGATAATTGTGAGTGAGCTGTTGGCTTATATACATTTGGATGTACTGATTTAAGAGATATTGTCCATCTCTGCATACCTTTGCAGATTTTACTTGTTGGACCTCCTACTTTCTTCCATGGCTTCTGCTATTATGTTTGAGCAATACATACACATAGACCCTGTTGCCATTCAAAAGAAATTAAGAATGAAAAGGTTCTTCTGTGCTCCATCAAGTGCAGAACTTCTCAAAAGAAAAAGCCAAATGGTTTCCTACTTTTTTAATTTAAAAGTTAAAAAGACACTGACATCTTATGCCTCAGCCCATGTAAGAGTAAATAACCTCAATGCTTTGATCTAGCTTCTATCAGAAACAGAAGACAGAAGAGGCAAAACTAGACTTTATGCACCGAACAAGGTTCCCAAATTGTTTTAAAAGCTAATGTTCCAGAGCTGGTCTGGCAGTCACTGAACAAGTTCGATCTCAAAAATAAAATTGTAAGAAGAAAAGCAAAAGCAAAAACAAAAACAAAAGCCCCAAACAAACCAGAACAACAACAACAACCACGAGATAAACTAGCTATGTTGCTTTTAAGAACACTGAAAAGGAAGATTCAGCCAGGGAAATGCATTGGAAATGAGGAATTTGCATGAAGTTCACTGTTTGAAAAACAAAACCTTCAAGCTAAAACACTGCTAACACAGTCTGTGAAAACATACTGTCTTCAAAGTCCTGAGAGTGATGATTACTTACCCCACAGTCTCACTGCCAGGGGAACTGTATGGCACACCAGTCAAACAACCAAAACAGTAAACAGCTTCTGGGAATATGTTCTTTCACTCTTTTAAAACAAACTCATTTAAAACAAACACATTCTGAAGTACTTGGGCATCTCCAAAAATACATACTACTGTGAAAAAGTCAGCAGCAAAAGGAAAGCAAACTGAAGACCAATACAACATGCAGAATAAACATTGATTCACACCTTTCCATAGCATTAAAGATAAAGCCAAGTACACTTTTTGGAATATTAAGAGGTTTTTGTTTTCAATCTACAGAGTTAAAAGAGTCTAAAACACTGAATCAAGCAATGGTCCCAGCTGGAGGTGTACTTGCTAAATAATTGTGGTTTCAAGTGGGTAGGCTGTCTCCAAAGCAGGCAATTTAATGGCTTCACTGTGGCCACTGTGCTTTAAAATTCATAATAGTAGTAATTTTTTGGTGTTTTGAAATATGAGCCATGTGATGTGGAAGAACGAGTGACAGATCAGCACCACTTTCATCAAGTGACTGAGCTATTCCCAAGTTACTCAAATCAGTGTTGGTGACGGGGCCTCTTTCATGCATAAAGCAGGAGCAGCTTGAGCAAAAGGCAGTTAATATTTGCTTGCCTTGCATCAAGGCCTAAGCACACTAAAATATTNTCTCCCACAAAGATCTTCTCAGACATTAGGAAAAGATAATTGTGAGTGAGCTGTTGGCTTATATACATTTGGATGTACTGATTTAAGAGATATTGTCCATCTCTGCATACCTTTGCAGATTTTACTTGTTGGACCTCCTACTTTCTTCCATGGCTTCTGCTATTATGTTTGAGCAATACATACACATAGACCCTGTTGCTATTCAAAAGAAATTAAGAATGAAAAGGTTCTTCTGTGCTCCATCAAGTGCAGAACTTCTCAAAAGAAAAAGCCAAATGGTTTCCTACTTTTCTAATTTAAAAGTTAAAAAGACACTGACATCTTATGCCTCAGCCCATGTAAGAGTAAATAACCTCAATGCTTTGATCTAGCTTCTATCAGAAACAGAAGACAGAAGAGGCAAAACTAGACTTTATGCACTGGACAAGGTTCCCAAATTGTTTTAAAAGCTAATGTTCCAGAGCTGGTCTGGCAGTCACTGAACAAGTTCGATCTCAAAAATAAAATTGTAAGAAGAAAAGCAAAAGCAAAAACAAAAACAAAAGCCCCAAACAAACCAGAACAACAACAACAACCACGAGATAAACTAGCTATGTTGCTTTTAAGAACACTGAAAAGGAAGATTCAGCCAGGGAAATGCATTGGAAATGAGGAATTTGCATGAAGTTCACTGTTTGAAAAACAAAACCTTCAAGCTAAAACACTGCTAACACAGTCTGTGAAAACATACTGTCTTCAAAGTCCTGAGAGTGATGATTACTTACCCCACAGTCTCACTGCCAGGGGAACTGTATGGCACACCAGTCAAACAACCAAAACAGTAAACAGCTTCTGGGAATATGTTCTTTCACTCTTTTAAAACAAACTCATTTAAAACAAACACATTCTGAAGTACTTAGGCATCTCCAAAAATACATACTACTGTGAAAAAGTCAGCAGCAAAAGGAAAGCAAACTGAAGACCAATACAACATGCAGAATAAACATTGATTCACACCTTTCCATAGCATTAAAGATAAAGCCAAGTACACTTTTTGGAATATTAAGAGGTTTTTGTTTTCAATCTACAGAGTTAAAAGAGTCTAAAACACTGAATCAAGCAATGGTCCCAGCTGGAGGTGTACTTGCTAAATAATTGTGGTTTCAAGTGGGTAGGCTGTCTCCAAAGCAGGCAATTTAATGGCTTCACTGTGGCCACTGTGCTTTAAAATTCATAATAGTAGTAATTTTTTGGTGTTTTGAAATATGAGCCATGTGATGTGGAAGAACGAGTGACAGATCAGCACCACTTTCATCAAGTGACTGAGCTATTCCCAAGTTACTCAAATCAGTGTTGGTGACGGGGCCTCTTTCATGCATAAAGCAGGAGCAGCTTGAGCAAAAGGCAGTTAATATTTGCTTGCCTTGCATCAAGGCCTAAGCACACTAAAATATTGTAGCTAGCAATGTCACAAAATACATTTTGCAATATTTTTTGTAAGGATGTAACGTAGTTCAGTCTTTTGTGATGCAGCTAAGCGTAAATATATACATTTAGATAAATATATGTAACCCCCAAGGGGCCATCAGAGACCTGTGGTGCTGTTGCACAGGGGCAAACACTTGGAAACAGTAAAAATAGCAAGATAAGAATAGGGAATTGAAAGTGGGAGAGATGTGTGCTGGAACCAGATGATGTTACAGAATAAGCAAGAAAGGAGCCCAGTGAAACCAGAAAAGGTCCTGGTCTCCAAAATAATTTAAACTATGTCCAGGGCAGATGAGATCATCCCCTTTTCTTTTGGGAGAAGAGCATAAAACATCGACGATGGGAAAGGTAAGCTAGGGAGGGAAGACTTCAAGTCCAGTTTCTGCTTTCCAGCCGGCTCTGCCACAAACATCCTTGCAATACCTTCTGCTGGGCCAGCTCAGGCTCACCAGACTGTTGTTCTGCTGATTTCTTCTCATTTGTCCAGCCCATGCACCTATGTTGCATGTGTTTTATTGGTTTGTATTGACGAGTCATAGTCTACGCACAAAACATACCCGAACGAGTTGCAAAAAACGCTTCTCATAACCTATCCTGTACGGACTTTATCCTTATGTCAACATTGTAACTTCCGTATATATCGCAATTATAACTTAGATCATGCCACGCTATCCACCAGAAGAGATGCATTCTCACAGTATCCTCCCTCTTCCATATGAAGAGAAATAACTGAAAAGGCATATTCTTTTGGCTTGTTCTTTGGACAGGGTTTCTTGCAGAGTGGGGTCCCCTTTGACTTTTAAAAAAAACAGCAAGCACAGGATATGACAAGATGCTCCAACAACTTATAAAAACTCCAGGAAGACATTTAACAATGCTCTCTCTGGCAAGATAACCGATATCTATGTTCAAAGAAACCACTTATCATATAACAATAAAGTTTCATTAAATGACTCCCAAGTCTCCAAACCAGAAAACAGAGAAAGTGAACTGGCCTCAGGCAATCACCAATCCCAAAATTTGCCTTTCCATTCACCAGAGGGAAATCTATCCCATATTTTTAGGTATATAAAAATATCACTTTTGGATTAAATAAAACAGTTCTGACAGCATAAGCCAAATAATGTTTATTTGCCCAGTGTAATCAGGATAGTGAGAAATTAACTATTTACACTAATAATCTCAGACTGTTATGAGTAAGATTAATTTGTTTGCAGAGGCATTCCGAAACAACCCCAAGATATGGTGTTATATATATACTACACTTCTGAGATTTATGAATGGAGGGAGCCAAGAACAACATCGCAACTTCTTTTAGATTCATTAGGAAAGAAAAAGAGGTTGAAGAGTCCAAATGCTTGCTCTTCATTTCACAGAAAGTAAACCTCAAGACGTAACAGTAAATTTGTTCCCTACAGTCCAATGCTAACTCTGGGAACTGTACTCAGATCTGTGAATTGCAGAAGCATGTCCTGAATCTTACTGTAATTTTCCATTTAGCAACCTACCCCTGAAATGTTATTATTAGTGTTCCCAAAAAGCCTACATAGCAGAAATATGTTAAAGCATGCATTTATCAGCAGATGTAATAATTGTAAATTTATTGCCCAGAGGAGGCAGCTTTTGTAAATTATATACATTTTTTGTACACTGCCTTCTGAATGCTTTGGTAATTACTTTATTTATTTGCTTTATGAGACATAGATGACCACTGCAACTATTAACTGACCATTTGCCACCACTTTTTTTGTTCTTATTTCAAGACTTGAAGTGTTTGCTCTTGGCTAATTGGCTAATACTTGTCCAAACTGACTTCTGCTTTAAATCACTTCCAAGAGTAAGAATTCAGGGCAGAGTGGGTTTGTTGATTTATTTTTTAACACTACATAAGAAACAAGCTATTAGAGGAATGATGCTATTTTTTTTCTTTTCTACAGGATTCTTATTGGAATTCATTGTCCTCTTGCCCTCCTTTGCTTCTCCTGCTGAGAAGCTATTTCTAAACTAGAGAACATCAAATTTTTGTGAATGAGGTCAGCACATGGTTAGACCACTGTTCTACATGAGGAATTAAACTATTCAGTGAATCTTGAAAAGCTGCACAATCTTTAATTCCAGTCCCATAGAAATAAATTAATATAAATTTAAGATTTGGATATTATTATTATAAACTTCTCACAGGAATCAGTGATTTTCCAGCATATGATAAGATGATACACAAGTATGACTATAAAATACTCCATGTTGATCAACAAAATTTGACAATACTTTTTAAAAGAATGAATTTTAGCTCCCCACAGGAGGTGTCCTTCAGACAGGTGTCCCTCACTAGTTTTTCTCCTCTCTCTCAATGTCGACAAGATTATAAGAGCACATCAACAAAAAAACCAGAATACTCTTTACTGTAGCACAATAATGAAGAGTTGCATGACTCATGCAATTCAAAATCTGAATTTCACCACAATTTATGTACTCATTTGTTCAGCCTGTACTAGTTGCCCTGCACAAACAACCAACAAATATTCTTTTTTTTCTTGTATTTTTAGTTGAAAAAGCTTGTTCAAACACTAAAGATATTTTTTAGAAATACTGAATGTTCTAGTTGTCTAGACCTTTTGTAGGTCTTTTCTTTTTTTTTTTGTCTAAATGTGAACTAAGATTTTTAGAAAGATATGCTGCTTGATTTTTGAAACAACTGACATGTTTACAACAGCTACAGAAGATCTTTTCCTGCACATACCTGAACATATTTTTTTTACTATAACAGACAGAGCTATGCCAGGAGACTATTCACTCGACATTGAAACATATCTTTTCTGGTTTTATGGTGACACATTTGAGTTTTTGGCATACCTAATGTGCTGAACTCCAGCTACAAGTGACTGCCTTCCACTCACTACGAAAGTTATGGAGGCCTAATCTAAGTTGTAAATCTTAGAATCATAGAATCATAGAATCATTAAGGTTGGAAAACACCTCTAAGATCATCAAGTCCAACCGTCAACCCAACACCCCCATGCCCACTAAACCATGTC
>VZTQ01003989.1:0-20367 GCA_013400755.1 Pelecanoides urinatrix | reverse complement strand
GGCCACCAACTGGATTTAGCTCCATTGACCACAACTCTCTGGGCTCAGCCGTCCAGCCAGTTTCTTATCCAGCGAAGAGTGAACCTGTCTAGGCCGTGAGCCGCCAGCTTCTCCAGGAGAATGCCATGGGAGACAGTGTCAAAGGCCTTCCTGAAGTCCAGGTACACCACATCCACAGCCTTTCCCTCATCCACTGGCGGGTCACCTGGTCATAGAGGAGATCAGGTTGGTCAAGCAGGACCTGCCTTCCATGAACCCGTGCTGGCTGGGCCTGATCCCCTGGCTGTCCTGCACTGAAAAATCATCTTCTTCCTTGGACCTTTCTTATTTACTTGAATTTATTTTTTTTTCTATTGAGGTAGGTCTCATTTCATTACTGTGACACTGATAATTTTTTAGATGCAATAATGTATTATATATATACACATATAAATACAATTTATTTTATTATATAAATATGTATACATACACATATATGTATGCAAGTATACCTTATTCTGATACATATAATATTACATATATTATATAAATATACTTCTCTGTATGCATATACAGGTGTTGTTTTGAGAGAGGGGTTGTTTGCTTGCTTGTGGGTTTTTTTGTAGCTAATTCTCCTCCCAAATTCTGGTAAGTCTGAGTATTCATGTAGTTAAAAAGTAACAAAAAATAAAAATTTCCCTGACCCAGTGAACATGCTAGAGCTCATTCAATCTGGAGTCTGCATTCCATTAAATCTTGAAAATTCTACTATTATAAATTCAGAAAGTAAAATGTATGAGAGACTGATTTAGTCCCTTTTCACCACTTAAGGTCCATTTCCTACAAATGAGTAATATGTATTACCAGGGTTGCCTTTTGATCTAACACCATATTTCAGCAACATACTGAAGAAGATCTACTTCAGAGAACATGGAAGGAGTAAGCCAATGATCATAGTTTTGGGTGACTTACTCTTCTTCCCAAAAAACCCTCTTTTATCATTAATGAGTTTTATTTAAAGCTTACACGTAGTATCTAACTGGCAATATGTAGTAAGGAATCAATATTTGTAACTCTTCTAACAGAATGAAAATACATTGTTTGAAAGTTTTCATTATATATCAATCCTGCTGTATTATTAGCTTATCTATGCTTTATAGGGCCTTTAACTCATTTACTCTAGGTGGCAATTATCAAGAAGAAATCATAGCTATTATTTTTTAATCTAATCAGATATGGTCTAAATTACTTCCAGATGTATCTTATTTACTAAAAAAAGAAAACTCTAATATTTCACAGTTTCTCTAGGATTGGTTTGTCATCACTTGATTAATTCCCTCCTCATCTTCTTCTTGCTTTCTAAGATAATAAATCAGCCTAATAAAATTATTGTCACTTTCTTCATAACAGACGGAAAAAAGACAGTTATTCTTTACTGTCGGCAGTTGGCAGAATTCTAAACCATGAAGTTTTTTAAAACATATGAACAAGCAAAAATTACAGACTACAAAAATGACAGCTTCTTTCCAGAGCTAGGAATAGATGGGGCTTATATTAATCATTCATAAAATCTCATCTGCTTCCTATCTTCTGTCCTACGTAAATGCAGAAGTTTTGAATCAAATTTATCATTGTAAATAACCAGAACTGGGGGAGAAGAGGACATTTTTGCAAAAGCAGTGATTCATGAGGGAAAGTTTGATTTGGTCTATTTGTCTTGTCTGAAACTCTTTTAAATTGCTTGGCTTGGAGGTGGTATTTCATTTTGTTTGCTATTTAGTCTGGAACAGCCCATAGTGCTTCTACTGTGTAGAAAACGTGGAATGCCGGTATTTCTTCCCCAAAATCAAAGGCCATATTTCCTTGGTAAATGATGCCTCCTCTGATGTGCCTTTGGCTCTTATAATATTCCACGTGTAGTTTATTCTGTGAATCATATCTTCCCTCATTTTATAACCTCAAACTACTTTAGTGATCAATCTGGTTAGCTTAAGTTTGGAAGAACATACTTAGGTAGAGCTTTTGATTTTACTGAGCGTGCATATGACTTTTCTAAGGAGCAAGTACAACTAATTAAGAATCTTTTTGCTGCCAATATTACATAAAGAAACTAAATCACACAATTATATAATAACTGGGAATATACTGATACTGCTAATGTCATGATTTACTTCCCCAAAAATGAGAGGAGTATTAGGGAATAAAGAATAACCTCACCTGGAATATTTTACTATTCATAGATTCATTTTGAAGATGACAAAATAAGATTGGAACAGGTTGTACAAATGATAAGGAAAATAATTTAGAGTTTTATGCAAGTGTAGTTATACTTGGCCTAAATCTCACACCAAAAAAAACCCTATACAATGTCATCAAATTCAAAAAATAGACTGATGCATTGTTCCTGGTGAAAGAGTTCAGAGATTGATGTGAAGCAGGAAACGTTTTCATAGAATGAGAAGAAACTTTGTGTACAAAAAAAAAGTAATATCGGAATAAAACACTACAAGTATTTTTTTTGGGGTGGTGGTGGTAGGAAATTGCTATCTCTTACTTCCAGAAATAGTATCTGCAAACAGCAATTCTTCAGATTAGTCATTAGACAGCTGCTTACAAATTCACGTAATCAAATGAAACATTTTTTAAGTCTTGCCTCTGATAAAGTATGGTTTGCCTACAAACTTTTACATTACTTGTTCATTCAATTTAATTACAAGAACACATTTGATTATGTCTTTCCTCCAGATGTAGTACTTGTACTGATATTTTACAGTTCTGAACATAGCATTAAGAAAACTGTCAAGCTTGCCAAGCTATTAGACTATAAATCTTTTATTCTCCCATTAAACAGATGGAAGATGAGCCTAGACCAGACTGTCCAATACTAGGTGCTACAGAAAGGGATAAATCCAGGTAAATATAGTTGATCCAATACATAATTGCAGCGTTATAGATTTTCTTCTGTTCTGCTTTGCAGCAAAGGGATACCAGAAAGGTGAATTTATTCGCGTCTGTTTACCATGGTGTCATGTAAATTTATATCTCAGTCCAGCATTGGAAAGCAAAAGGCAGATCAACAGTTTCTTGAACCTTTATCCTCACCAGATACATCCTCTGTTGTGACTATAATGAACAAAACCATAAATCTGAAATAACCAGCATTACTCACGTTTGAACCACTGAAGTGCCATTCTGTGCACACCACAAAGTGTACTTCTCTAAGAAATGTGTATCTGCTGCACCAAAACAAGCATGTATATAAAAGTGGGTACTGCTGATTATAAAACGATTCTAGGGAAACGAGATGGTTTTATTAAAACAGAATTCATCTTAAAAAAAAAAAAAAGAAAAAAGTAACAGTTCATAGCAAGTTGTCTTGAGTCCCGACACTTAAAAACTCAAGCACATATAGTCTAAGTCAGAGAAAGGGTGACCTAGACATGAAATGACAGCCTAGTCATGAAATGAGACTCAGGTGACCTAATTATCACTCCCACTTTCAGAAAAGAGCAGGATACCACACCGTAGTCGTGGATGGTCCTTGGATTCAGTATGAAGTAGATGGTATTACTACTTGCCTACTGTTTAAACTATACATGCATTTGACAAGAAAAGTATGCAGGCCAATTGTAGAATAGCATTATGAGAACCATCTGAGAAAGCATTTTTTCTACCAAATTTATGTCATATATATTTTATAAGGATGTCTCTAACTCCATTTGCTAGTTAGACTCGCAGATTCTAGTCTGATTGTCCGAGGTTTCAAACACCACTTTAAGTCATGTCTTAGTGGTCTTACTGGTAAGTTACCAATCAACAAAAGAATGGCAAATTAATTGTGTGTTGAAGGAAAAGCAAGACCCAATTTCCAAAAAGAGGATTTTTTCATATTATTAAATAAAGTTCATTAAAAAACAGTTATTAGTAAAATAATCAAACTTCTGTGGATAAAATTCGAAAGTTACTTCAGCACATCTCAGTACACAATAACACAAGGAAGTATCAGGACGTTATACTCCTTTGAAAAGCTCAGACAGGTGATAATTTCAAGCACATCAATGAAAAACAGTGCGAAACAGCTGTCTCATTTTCAGGCCTTTCAAATGTCAACCAGCCTCATTACTTCAGTCAGAATGTTTCTCTTCTAATGGTCTTTGTGCTTCAGAAGGGTGAGGTGTTGCATCTGAACATATATCACCAAGGAAATTAGAGATCACTGTGATAGGGGTATTTAAAAGAATGACAGATCAGGCCAATTTTAAGCTCTAAATCCAAACTTTACTGGATTCATTCATTCACAGCACACTTCATGCTAACAGTTAATAGTTACACATTATTATCATCACTACAAGTCCAAAACGGTTAGCTTTCAACACTCATATTCTAAACTAGCTGTAAGTATACAAAATTATGGAGCCAATGCTGTAGTTAGTGATGATTTTACATAAAACTGTAAGGAAAAAAAAAAAGACAAAAAAGAAAACAAAAAGAGGAAAATAAAACCCAAGAAAAACAAGTGATGCAAAGGAAAACAATTGCTCACCACCAACTGACAGATGCCCAGCCAGTCCCCTGGCCAACCCCTACCAACCTCCACCCCCTGGTTTTATTGCTGAGCATGACGTCATATGATGTGGAATATCCCTTTGGTCAGCTGGGGTCAGCTGTCCCGGCTGTGTCCCCTCCCAGCTTCCTGTGCATCCCCAGCCTCCTCGCTGGTGGGGTGGGGTGAGGAGCAGAAAATGCTGTGTAAGCACTACTCAGCAACAACTAAAACATAAGGGTGTCATCAACACTATTTTCAGCACAAATCCCAAACATAGCCTCATACAAGCTACCATGAAGAGATTTACCTCTATACCAGCTAAAACCAGTACACGGCTATAGTCCTTGGCATTTTTCAGTCATGGGGTCAAGATGGTCATGCTGGAGATCTCTCTGACAAGAGAAGTGGGAACCACAGTAGGCTCATCTTCTTCCTTCTCCGGTCTTCCTCGTTTGTGTTTGATGTTCTTATGCCACTTCCTCCCCTCCTGAAAAGGATGATCTCATGTTCTCCCAATACATTTTAATTTTTTTTTTCTGGCTGGTCATCTTTTTAGGTACTCAGCGGGATTCAGTCTATTTGTAATCTCTTGTGCTCATCTTCTCCTTAGTAAAATGCATATACACAGTGTCTGGCTACACCATCACAGTATTACCAGTGCTACCAGTGTTGGACAATGTAGCTGCTGATTACACTATTAATTATAACCTCATTAATAAACTTTAAGGTGTTGCTCTGCTCTGGCGCCAAACAGCAGTCATGTGACGCTTGTTGTGGTAGATGTGTACCACAGCCTGTTCCAAGCTGTTTGTAAACAGCCCTGTTTCAGGGTGATCTGTGCTACTGATGCAGGCATATTTTCCGTTCCTTTTGAATATCATGTTATGTCTTTTGAATTCTTCTCACAACTTCATCTCAATATGATTATATATCAGCAGCAAAAATTCTAATAAATCTTCCTGTGTGTTAGTCTGACTAATGAGCAGAGTTGTCTCAAGAGAAAAACGTGGCAGAATTTCTACAGTGCTGTACTACAGATGTATCAGGAGAGAAAAGGTTCTCTTCTTCATTGTTTTTCTTGTTTCTTTTTGAGGAAAGTAACTTTAAAACAAATATATTTTATATTTTTGTTTATTTCCTGACCCTCTGTTTTTTATTCTTTGTGATACAGAACCGTTCTCAGTGCTGCATTGCTGTTGCAACTGGTCTCTGCCATGCCTGGGAATGGCTGTGGCTGAACTGGAGACTCCTACAACATATCTTGGGCAGGCACCCCTTGGGTCTGGAGTGGTTGGAAGCCCCAGATGAGGTTCATCAGAGCCACTAAAGCCTACAAAGGCACCAGGGCTGTGACACTGATGATTTACCACTGTTAGACTGATTTTCTAACCATCATCACAAATCTCTGAAATAGCTTAGCACAATTCAGTGCAGACTACTGGAACTTTCACTCAAACATTAGGTATTATTTCCTATTGAGGCTGAAGTTTGTTTGGAGAGAAGTTAACAACTTATCTATAGTGCTCTGGAACCACCGTTTCCCCCCATTTCAGAAGAGTGCTATGGTTTCACATATTTAAGATGGAATTTTTTGTGTGAAATGTCTTACTGAAAGTACAGAGAAATGATAAATATATATAAAACAATAATATAAACAAGCTTCTTTCTTACAATTCAGTCTGTAGAAACATGATTCTTTACCTCTTTTATTCCAATACTCATACCAGTTTCTCAAAAAAAAACCCCTAAATAAATCTTTTGATCTTCTTACTAACCTGGCACATGAAAACAGTAAGTAGGATTGCTTTCTAAATCCAAGAAATAGGAAACCATTTCTTGCACTGTTAGGGATGATATTTCAAAGACATAAAATGAAATCATCACAAAGACTACATGTAAATCTGGTAGTTGTTCACTGTAAAAAGAAAGGAATGAAAATTCAACTGTTTACCCTGTTTAGAAGACTAACTAGGTATTTCTTCAGTTAACATTTAAGAAGCCCCAAAAAGAAAAGCTTAGACTAAACCATCTACTGTAATAAATTCCCTGCAGCCTCCCATTTGATAATCTCACCTTTGCTAGCACATTGATGTTTCACCATTAAGCTGTTCAACAGGTTAGTCTTAGCTGTAGGGTTAGGATTAGGAAAAGTATGCACACTTCTGGTCGTTTACACTTCACTATTGCTACAGGGACAACAGTTTAGATAAATAATCACACAGCATGTAGTTGTCTGCAATAGGCAGCTGTTTGCAATGTATTCTACAAAATTCAGTTACTTTATGGGCTTAAAAAAAACCCCAAAACTGTTTCACGTGACTGAAGGCTCTTACCTGTACACTGATCTAGCTATTCCAGGTACATATTAAGGCCTTGGCCTTGATATTACATTAGCAAAACTAAGACAGAGATAAATGAAATAACCTGCTGAAGGTTGCACAGTGTCTGGGGCAGAGGACAAAGCACAAAAAGTATCAGTGAGAAATAAAACTCTGATTACATATTAAATTTGTGGTCTATGAAATACAGATGATAAACAGAAAACACTACTCATTTGTTTCCTTACGGTCTATGTCTTTGTGGCTGGAAGGAATAACGGAGGATATAATGATTCCTCTAGCAAATTCAGGTTTAACCTATGAAAGTCAGAAAATTCTACACCTGCCTGAAGCCAGAGTTTCATACTGAGTACAGAAAGAGAGGACGCAAATCCTGGTTGATCCTAGTTAAGCCTGACTGAGCTAAAACATGAATGATATTAATATCCAACTGAAATAGTCTATTGTATTCTATTCTATTCTATTCTATTCTATTCTATTCTATTCTATTATCCTATCCTCTTCCAATCTCAAGCTTTACTCACTCCAATAGCTTTTGAACCATGTCCATGACACTGTCTTCCTTCTGCTTAGTAAGACTGATAAAAAGTCCATCTGCATGCAGCATGAGTGGGAAACAACTTCCTTATGCTTAAAGAAATGTTCAAATATTTGAAATGGAGTGATTATTTTAACATAAAACAGACAAACCCAGAGAGAAACACCATGATTCCTTCCTCCTCATTAGAAGGAATTTCTTATTGCTAAGGATTTTCAGTACTTCAATTTAGCTTGTATCTCCCAGCTATATGGCCATCTTTTGAAACTATAAATAAACAGCTAGAACAGCACTGCTTTTTGGATAAGTATTGATAATCCTGTGTCCTGTTTCATGGCATTCATCTATGCAAATGAGTGCAAATCTCTTCCAACTTTGAAGTCTAATAGCTTAATTGAAGGCCAGATCTAAGGCCTAGGACAGGTTCACCTTTCCTAGCTTTACCCATTTTCAAACCTGCGCCTTCTTCCCCCTTCAGAGGTCCCTTTTCATTGGACTAATCGTTTCTTAATGCCTGCATTCTCTGCCCTATCCTTATTAAGGCTAGCAAGCAATTTGCCAATGCTTACAGCCTTTTCCTCCACTTCAATTTTCCTCTAGGCGTTTTTTTAAGACTTTAGAAAGGATATGGTACAATGGTCCCAGACGATGGAAAGAAAGAAGCTGCTTCTTGCTGCTCAGCAGTTCTAGACTTCTCACTGCTCCCACTGTGTAGGACTTCTGTAAGCAATCAGGTAGATGCATTTCTGATGCCTTCCTCCAGGGATGTCTGCTTTCCTTTGTTTCTCCAGGAACATCTCCCAGAGAGAGGATTTTGTATACCTGCTCCCAGATGTCCTGCTAATATTGCAATCTTTCAGTTTGCTCCGCAAACATTTTTCCCTCTACAGATGGAACTATTTTCCATGTCTACTAAATAAAAGGCAAAAAAAATTTATCACAATTAATATAGCTTTATAGAAGCCAGGACCAAACTTGTTTGTAATGCATTAGCACAAGCAAAAATGTTAGCAGCTTAAGTAAGTGGCAGACAGAACATTACTCTATTGCTGTAACTAAGCATGCTTCTCTGCAACTCAATATATAAATCAATTAATAAATTACAACTAGATATATTGAACTATATTTAATTGTAGTTGAACACTGAGCAGTTGTGTTATTTTGACTGCTCTAAACACCTGTTGATGTAGACTTGGAAATTAATTAAACATTTCTAGATATCTTTTGTAACAGATTATATATGTGCAATACAGCTTTGCTGTTGCTGCATATTGCACCACGGTAGGAAACACAACTTTTCCAAACCTTGAAAATTATTGCAAAAGATCTTGGCACACAGAAGTCTTCACAAAGTAGCTTTCTCATGTCATAGTCTTTGTACATCTCCTACCCTATTTTTTTAAGGAATTTTGCATGAAAAGTATCTTTGCTACAAATAACTCTTATATTCCTGCTGCTTAACTCTCTCCCAGAGCCATAATGCTTTTTCTGTGATATCAAAATCACTTCCAAAGTAAACAATTATGATGGCTAAAACAGGAGATTGTGAATACAAGTAAAAAATAAGCAGCAGACCTCAAACTCTTAGGCAACAGATATCACATTTTCATGCAAATGTACCCTGTTAAAGGAATCAAAGATGCTTGGAGGGGAAAAATAAAACAACACAAACAAGGATCAATATAGTCACAGAAAGAGATGTCTGGGAATGTTCATGATACAATTTCTTTAGTTTATATCAAAACTATAGGGCATATCCAAAAGTTTAAGTCTTTTTTTTGTTATCTCTCATGTATGATAAGCATTGTTTTGGCAAAATCTGAGACATACTCCCAAAACTTACATCACAGGTATGAAAAAAATGTACAACACCCCTAATAAGTTACTGGCTGTATTATGCAGTCATAGCTACGAAATCAGTTCTTAAGCCTTCCTACCTTACTACGCTGTATTATTTGCTTGTTAAAATTAAATCTATAACCTACTTTATATTTGGCCTGAATAGCCTAGAGGTTAAGCATGACCTACTGGAACCTACAGTTCTGTGTGACCCAGAAAATAAAAAAAACAAGCAAAAAAATTCAAGTATATTAAAAAGTGTGAAGACAGCCTTTCCTCTTGCAAAAGAATTCAGAAGGTGATGACAATAATGTTTATTTCCCTAACATGAATAAACCTTAATTTTATCTACTATAACTGAAGATGAACAAACAAATCTATTAAACTGAAATTAAACCTCCTCCCTGAACTGTTATAACAGAGGTGACTGGGAGGTGAGGCAGGGAAGAATGTGTAATATATTCAAATACCAGACCCTAAATATTAAAAGAAGAAGAAACCCTCTACCAGTTACTATTTTCCAGATTTTTCTCTCATTTAACCTTGTTGTCTCATTTACCCTCATTTAATACATTCTACATTGAAACAAAGATTCTCTGCTTTGCATCTGCTTTATTCTTCTGATTTGTTCCCTTTTTCACACCTAGGAATTTAATTCCCATGAGCAGTTCAGAAAGCACAATCTTACTAACATAATTTCATCAAATGGAAAAATAAGCAAATAAATTCATAGGGGCTAGAATACCTTGAATATATGTATAAATAAGTGACCTATTTTAAGTCATAAAAAATTTCCTGTGTAGCTTCTTAAAATAACAAATTGACTTTATGAGAAAACAAATGAAATTGTGTGATTATCATATCCCCTCTATATTTAGCAGATCCTGAAGGATATTTAGCTGATACAGATGGTTTGAAAATAAAACGTTTTACATTAGGTGCACATTTCAGTCTGACAGGGAAGAAATAGAAAATACAAGTGTTTCACATACATGAAAGTGCACAAATTACTGCAGACAGGAGAGCGTCTGCATGGTTACATCCTTTAAAACCTGCGTGAGAGTTTTGTCTCAGAAACATGAGGGTTAGTAGTTTGTATTTTCACTGGATTGGTTTGCATTAACAAAAGTCATGAGGAAAGTAAGAAAAGTGTACCTTTATCCATAGATTTACCTGCTAGCGTTATGTTAGGATGGTAGAAGGATGTTGGTATCGTCAGGCCTGGGTCAGGCACTGACACGTTGAAACGATGATGCTCAATGTACAATATAGCTGGAACAACAGCTGTGGTTCATTGTCTAGTTCCAGATTATAGTTGATCACATGCACAGTTGCCTTGCAGGTACCTCTGTACAGTTTGGGTTCCATTATTATGTGCCTTATTAGTCTTTTTAATATTTCTCGACCTTTTTTTTTCTCCACCCCAATTTCCAAATAAAAACCTGCCCTTAATTACTTTTTCCACAGTAGTCCATTTTTGCTACATCTTATCCAAATTTGGTATTTCCTATACCTTTACCTAGGCAATCTCAGTCTTAATATTAGTGATGTTGATACTGTTACCCTTGTGAGACTGTACTGCTCAGAAGGACCTTCGCCGGTTATTTGTGAAGTCTGGCCACGTATCACATAATGCCCCATATTTAACCAGCTATAAATTTAGCCATCCCTCTTGGCACATCTGTGGCTTCTGTCATTTTATCTGTCATGTCCAGCAGTATTCTCATGTCATGTCCAGCAGTTTCCACATTCTGTTCCCTTAGCTCAGCTTCAGGCCAAGGAATAGTCATCTGCCTGCAGCCCTAACAGGATCACCATGGGCATCAACTTTGCTCATCCAATTTTTCATTTTCTATATTTTAGTGAGACACAGGATTTTCTACACCTATACAGAGGAATATATTCCCTTGCTGCATGAGGGGAGAGCATGCTCCAGTAAAGGCTGCAGGCCAACTGGCTGGAAAGCAGTTCTGCAGAGAAAGACTTGGGGGTCCTGTTGGGCACCAGATTGAAAGTGAGCCAGAGAAGTGCCCTTGCAGCAAGGAAGGACAGTTGTATCTGGGCTGCACTAAGAAGAGGGTTGCCAGCAGACTGAGGAAGTCTCAACACTGGTGAGACACATCTGGAGTGCTGTGTCCAATTTGGTGCTCCTCATGAGAGACATGAGAAAATTTGAGCAAGTCCAGCAAGGAATTACAAAGATGATTAAGTGACTGGAGCATCTCTTATAAGAGGAGAGGCAGAGAGAGCTGCAACTGTTCAGACTCAGAAGACAAGCCTTGGGGAAACCTTATCCATATGTATAAATACCTGATGGCAGGGAGTAAAGACAACATATTCAGGCTTTTCTCACTGGTATCCAGTGCAAGGGCAATGGGCACAAACTGAAATAAAGGAAATTCCACTTAAACTTAAGGAAAAGGTTTTTTGCTGTAAGTGTTATCAACCACTAGCACAGGTTGCCCAAAGATGTTGTGGAATTTCCACCCCTGGAGGTATTCAAAAGCCTGGATGTGGTCCTAGGCAACCTGCTCTAGCTGACCCTGTTTGAGCAGGAGAGTTGAACTAGATGATGTTGAGAGGTGCTTTCCAAAATCAACCATTCCATGATTCTATGGTGCTAAGAACATTAATTAATGCACAATATATGAAATTGTAAATTAAAATTATTCCCTACTCCCAGCACCATAGTAATTGATTCTGAATGTTAGCGCTCTATTAACCAACACCACAGTAACTGTGTTTGGTGCAGAAGGATCCAGAGTCCGAGTTACAGGCTGAAATCTGATTGTCCCCCACAGGTAACACAGCAGTAACTAGAACTAGTTACTGATATCTTAAACAATAATAGCGCTTCAAACGTATTTTATCAATTTTTCTTAAAAAGCTTTGTTAGAACTGCTGCAAGGTTTTGCTCTAGTAGGTAATATTTCCACTTCAACCAGCAGAGAGCTGGGAAACAAACTATAGCATCAATGTAGTTTATTCCTGAAATAGTCACGATATTATCATATTTCTAACTTGACAGAAACTACACTTTCTATTCTATAGACTGTTTCAATTTTTCAAAAACTTTTCTTCAATTTAGGAGAGGCATTTGTGGCAAAGAAGTTCTCAGGAACTACATTTTTGAAACAGTGATGAGAAATCTTTGACATTTTGACTCAAACAGTTCTAAAAACTCCCTTTTCCTAAAGGTAACCAAGATTGGGGAAAGGATGATTCAATGAAAATGTCAGAGGCTGTGCTCTCCTGGAGGCCTGTCTGAATGCTGACAAAGTCCTTTTCCAATTTCCTTTAAAATGGATTTGGGAAACGTTTATTAGTTCTTCCTGAAGTGCCTGTAATTACTTTTTCTTTGCTGTTCAGTGTGCGCCTGCAGGCTGTTTTGCACACACTATCTATTGCCATTCTGTGCAATATGCTTTGACGGTAGATATTAAGCCTCTAATATAAAAAAGTTTAGATGTACTTTGTGATCCTAATCCATGCAAAGTTGCTACAGCTGATTCTGAGAATTCTTTCAGATCAAATTTTACAAAAGTAGTAACTGATGTTCAGTGTTAATATGACTTTACTTACTGTTGCTGTTTAACCCCAGCCAGCAACTGAGCCCCACCCAGCCGCTCGCTCACTCCCCCCGGGTGGGATGGGGGAGAGAATCAGCAGGATACAAGTGAGAAAACTCATGGGTTGAGATAAAGACAGTTTAATAGGTAAAGCAAAAGCCGCGCACGCAAGCAAAGCAAAACAAGGAATTCATTCTCGATTCCCGTCGGCAGGCAGGTGTTCAGCCATCGCCAGGAAAGCGGGACTCACGTTTAACGGTGACGCATAATGTCACTCCAAATGTCCCCCCCTTCCTTCTTCTTCCCCCAGCTTTATATGCTGAGCACGACGTCATATGGTATGGAATATCCCTTGGGTCAGTTGGGGTTAGCTGTCCCAGCTGTGTCCCCTCCCACTTTCTTCTGCCCCCCCAGCCTCCTCGCTGGTGGGGGGGGGTGAGGAGCAGAAAAGGCCTTGACTCTGTGTAAGCACTGCTCAGCAGGAACGAAAACATCCCTCCCTGTGTTATCAACCCTGTTTTCAGCACAAATCCAAATCATAGCCCCATACTCGTTACTGTGAAGAAAATTAACTCCCTCCCAGCCAAAACCAGAACACCTACTTTGCTTATAATTATAATTTTACTTATACCATACTACATAGTGCTTAAGGACTAGGTTCTGGTAGCCTTAAATTATGTGGAATAGCTCTTTAGGCAAAAACTCACTCTTACTTTAGTAAGACCAGCAGGCTGTTTTTCATAGAACATATCTACAGTGACTTTGAGTTTGATCAGTGGAGTTTTGAAATAACTCTCCATCATCACCACTTAGCAATTCGTTCATGTTTTGTAAGTCTGGGAGCACAAGAATTTGGTTCGTTTTAGAAAAAATCTAAACCAGAAAACGCTCTCCAGGAGTATATGTAAGGCACTCCAGGCCCTAACAGGCATTCAGTCCATGGTATCAGAGTAGAGCCAGTCTAAACCAAAATCCTCAAAATTCTGAGTGCTTATTATTAATCTGCACTACTTTGCTGTGCAGATCTGTTCCTGTCTTACTGTACTGTTTGGTAAGATAGACATCACCTTACATTTAAACTGGGTATTTCCATGGTGTATCACACCAATTTGAAATAAAACTACATCCAAAGGTTTAGGGGGGAGAAACCCCATCTGGCATTCAGAGATTTTATCAACATTTTTTCCAGTATCTGTGTTAAAGTAACAGTTACAGGCCAAATTTCAGAAGCAATATCTGTGATTGCATTTACTTCACTGATGATTTTGAGGTGTTCCATTTCTTTCTATGCCTATATAAAATTATTCAGAAAATCTTCTTTTCAGGAAGAGAGCTCATTTGTTGAAATTAATCAGTTTCATTCCAAATATTCATTCATTTTCAAATTCTCTTTCAGCTTCTGATCTGCATCGTGAACGTAAGAAAGAACTTTGCAAACAGTTACACTACAATCAGTTTTCTTAGAAAAAAGGCATTGCAAGAAATTTTCAGCTTCAAGTCCTGGGCTCTGTTAACTTTATCTCAGCAAATAAAACTATTTTTCAGCGGAGAATTTAATCAATATACTATAATAACTATTTAGAGCTGCCATTCAAATGTTTACCACATATTATTTTTGTGAAATGGCACACGTAATTGCAGAGCAGATAAAGTAGCTGTCTTTGCTTCTGATATCTACAGCCCAGTATCCTAAGAATATAACCCAACCCAGCCTTCAGCTTTAAGTGAAAGCTAGTTTATTTTGTGAATGTACTTTCTGATTCATTCTAATGTTATTCCTATTATAAAAATGGATATTACTTATGGATATTGAGCATTAATTTATTTGTTTAGGAAGCTAATAAACCTCAGGATATTTATTCCCCTTGTAATTGTATTAAGTAAATACAACTTTCATTCTGAAACATAAAATCATCATGAAATGAATGAAAACATTAGAAGAAACAGGAGTTTTCTGAAGTCAAAACTGCTTGAAAATTACTATTTTATTATTTTTATTTAGTTTAAATAAGACAACAAAGTGTTTAAAATACTAATGTCAGGGGTGCAAAAAAATGCAGAGTCAAAAAACACAGCTTCAATTCTTCTGACCACTTTAAGAAAAAACAAACATTGCTGAAAGTTATAAAGCTTTGTAATGTTTTCATTTTCTATTCCACAATAACTTTGAGTTATCTTCTGAAATGAGACTTGAAAGCACAGCACTGATAATGTTTTAGAAATGCTGCTTTCCCAGAATTAAACTGGAAAAAAAAGCAAAAAGTATTTTAGCAGAGATCAGCTTTTACATGTTTTTTAAAGATATTTCTATCTTGACTTAACAGTTCATGATCAGGAATGGAACGAAATACTCCAATTTTTCTAGTTTTTTACTAATTTTCTCATTATGTCTATTACTATCCTTCTGTCTGTTCTTATCTAATTACTTAGGCAGTGCGGCAACACAGCAACTAAAGGAAAGGTAGGTTGTCAATAGATTATTTTAATTGTAGGACTGTAGAGTATATATGATATATATAAGAGAGAATTAAAAAAAGCGAGACCTCAGAAAACCAAATTTATTGCCTTCTATCAAGGCAATCCCAGAAAAACAATGGAAGTACAGTCTACAAACCTCACAGGAAAGACCAGCTGTTCCCCGGTTTGCCATTTCCCTAGTAACTTAGTTTTGCAGATCTCAGCCTAAGTACTTCTGTGAAGAAATTATATTCTTTGTCATAAAACTGTTCTTTTACCAGGGCAATTTCACTCAACCATAAGACTCACCTAAAATCATCCATAAAAACTTTGAAAGACTTCAGTGATTGGGAATTTATCTGTTTACTTGACTGTAGTGGCCTAAAAATCATTAAGCCACTACCTAACCCCCAAGGAAGGGTCTTGCAATACAGCAGTTTGAATTTTGGGCTATTTTTTAAATACATCTATTATTTTAAATACCTTTTGAGACTGAAGAAATGCACTAGTTAAGTATATCTCCAATATCAGCATCTAATGTTACGTAGTAATAATTAAAGAAAATATTCTCTAGGAAGAAAAGGTCAAATGTATTGATTATTTTTGGATAACCCTGAGGTGATTTTTGAAAGTTTAGGAAATTGAGGAAGATTTTTATGCATAAAAATCTGTTCTTTTCTTTATATAAGAAAACATTAAAAGGAAGTGGTTTAGATAATCTAATTTCACTGTCTCAATTCTGTATCTGGATTCTTTTTTAAATTTATCTAATAAAGCTCCATTTCATTAAGATTTTCCAAACTGACTTTTAATACTTCCCAGTTGTAACATAAGAGACAAATTAAAAACAGGATGGTATATCATAATCATTGCGTCATTCTAGTGGAGTCGTGGCAAATTACATGAATTTAGAGTCTTCCATAAGAATATATTGCTGTCAAACAGTAATTGTCTGCAAGAGGAATAATATCAGAAAACAGATCTTAATTGCAGTATTGGTAAAAGGCACAATGTAGACTTCTATTTTATCCAATCCACCACACTATTTGTCTTCTAAGGAAATCTGAATAACCATATTGGTTCAGATCGACCACTTATCTAGATCAATCCTCTGCCTCTCAGATTCAGAACACGAGTTCTGACTTAGCAGGGTTTTGGTATGCTTATTGTTATCAAGTATTTACCAGGAGATGCCCTGAAAAATTTTCTGAAGACACGTAAGCAGTTAAGTCAGCAGCAGGACAAAGAGGTACAAAAGACCTTTATTGTTAATTTTTCATTTCAAATAGGTCTGGCAAAACATGTTTATCAATAATTAAAATTTAAAAAAATGTTGTATTGAAAAAATAAAGAAAATTATGGTTATTGAGGAATTTAAACTGATAGTTAAAAATCAACAGAAAGTCCTTAATACAAGGAAAGGAAAATGATACTCAAAAAGAAAGACATTCTTTGATCAGAGAGGCCATTAAAAATAATATGGTATGCAGTTATTTTTAATGAAGTTTAAAAGCATAAATGAGGCTTAGCATTATAGAGAATAAAAAATTAGCTCTAGACTAAGTAATGTATTTTCTTTAACTTTTGGAATAAAATTCTTCCAAATGTCAGTAGCATCATTAGCATCTAAAATATAGATCAGCTTTTCCACTGATGGTAAATGAGAATCTAACTGGTTCCCGCCAGTTTTGAAATTAACAATGTATTTTAAATTCTCAGTTTTCTATTTTTAAAGAAAACTACCAAATTAATTTTATTTTAAAATATTACAGGAAGCTTAAAAATTAATTGTATCGACTAAAATATTAAAATATAAAATAATCAATTCCAAATGAACTTTTAACACTCATTACATAAATTCTTGCCTTTGTCCAGTAATTAAAATAGAGCTTATGAAAAAGACCTGCCCCGGTTTCATCTCAGATGGTTTCAAATCTGAGGGTTTTTTTTAAAAAAGACATACAATTGTTATTTCCAAGACATTTAAAGGACATTTTCTTTTTCATCTGTCAGCTTTTGGAGGAATAAAGTGCCTCTCTATTTTAAGTAGCCCCTCATCCTGCAACAGACTGGCATCACGTGCAGCTTTTTTAGAACAACCTATGCCATCAATTAGCTTGTCTTCTACACAGAGTTTTGGTGACTAATCTCTAGGCCACTTACAGGCGGATTTTGTGATTATGCCTTTACAATCACAAACATTTTTAAGTTTGTTTGTCTCCTTATATTGGAGAACTGGTTCAATTGCAACTTTTCCTATCGCACTGTGTTCAAATTTCATTTTTCTTTGCTTGTTTCCTCTCCATAAAAAGGATATGACACCTCCTTTCTTCTGCTCTTGCCCCTTACTGTTACTCCAAACAGGAAACTGAATATGAAAATGTAAACAGCGCCAAGGTATGGAAAACCCCCGATCCTTGCTTTAGTCTCTACATGACTACATGTATTTGAAAAATATGATGCATAAATACAAATAGGACATTGCAAAAGATTCTCTTTAAGTAAACGTACTTGTAGCACTCAAGTGTGTTGTATTTTCTGTTATCCTCCATTTAGTTATACACTACTGTAGTAGACAGAGGAAATCACGCAGCCCATCTATGGATTATGTAAAGCAAATGAGACTAGTGAACCAAAATGTCCCACGAAGCATCTTGTCCCATGAATCCTTAAAATCCTACACACTACCTAGTGGCATAGATGAAAGCTCTTTCTATTGGAATTGGGAACAGTACTTGAACTCAGACTTCGTGTCAGCTGAACTGGAAAGCCATTCAGGATTGAGGGAAATAATCACTGATAGCTTCCTCTGCTATTAATACTCCCATTCTCATTTCTTGCAATAAATTATTTATATGAGTATTTACTGATTAAAAACCAAAAGCTGTTTTTTCCAGAGTTCCTCATTTTAGGTAATAACTATGCTAACACACACTTTTTTCTCATTGTCTCTTATTTCTGATTCATATCCATAATTTCAACTCGGATCCCGAGAGGCATTCATTGATAGGATTCAGTCGGAAACTGCAATGTTGTAAGGCATAAAAGGGAAGATATGCTGCAACTGGCTTCAGTCCTTCAGCACAGAGAATCAACTGCAACTATTTTTGCCACTTTCTTACAGAATGTGATTTTTGTTCTAGCAGTTTGGGTGCTCCTCATGACAGCAGTTCAAGCTGGCTCTTCTTCCAGCTTCCATCATTAATTTAAATGCTATTGAATTAGACTTTTTCCGACGTAACAACATAGTAGCAAAGGATGGTAATCTCTGACATAATTTAGAGATTTCTGTTAGGGAAGAGCAGGAGTGGAAATTTGAGCTCGGGGTGATGAGAAGACCAGCAGGTCAGTGTCCCCACTGATCAGGCTGCCATCCCCCCGAACCCAAGCGAGGTGAGCAGAGAGGTCTGGGGACAGTAACGAGGTCCAGCCAAGAGTCCCGGGGTCAGCATATCATTCTGTGAGGAGTCAAGCTTTGAAAACAAGCCAGCAAGGCAAAGCCAGAAGTGACAAGATGCAAGACCAGGCACAGAATATCTATAATATTGCTTGGAGACGGATCAAGGGCAAGGGCCTGAGCTTAAGCAGCTTCCGAACGATAGATGGATGGTGCATAGATGAAGGCCTCCTGAGAAGCTTCTCACAGCTCTCTCCCACAACTTAGCTGTTTTCACAGAAGTGTGCTGCAAAGGTGACACAAATACACCCACGCACAGCAAACTAAACAGCTGCCCCTGCAGGCAATGGGGGAAGAGGTTGCGGGGGAGGATAACAAAGATGGTTATATAGGCTGGTCAAGAAAATTACAATGATGCACTCACGTTCCTGATGCTTTCAATAATAAAAGCTTATGTCTCTACATTAGGCTACTCCTTTGGATTGTAGTAACTCAGGAATTTGTGAATTTTCTCTGGATCTGCAAACACTAAGGAGTTCTAAAGAAGAGTCCTGAACACTGTTCTTGAGGGAATCTTTTCCAGCATTGTATGTCGGCTGCAAGCAATGATCTAAATAAGTGTTTTGCTTCTTCTTCCCTGAGAACATTAATACATATAATTGTAGAAAAATTTAGGTTTGAAGAACCTCTGGACTTTTTATACCAATGTATTGCTAAAAGCAGGGGTAACTTCAAAGCTAGATTAAGTTTCTCAGGGCTTGTCCAACTGACTTTTGAAAGTCTCCAAGAATGGTAAATACATCTCTCTTAGCAATTTGTCACAGTGCATAGCGATGATCCTTATGTCCTATCAAAAATTCCCTTATTGCAACTTGGGCCTAATGCCTCTTGTCCTTTCACTCTTTGCCTGGCCCTGTCTTCTCTAGGACCCTGTGTTATGCAATCAAGGACAGTAATTAGATTCTCCTCATCCAGGTTAATCAAAGCAAGCTCCTTCGGCCCTTTCTCATATATTACATGCTCCCACCTAATGACCTGTGCTTCTCCAGCTTGGAGAATTTCCCTTATACAGCAGGAGATCCAAATCTGGGTGCTATATTCCATGTAAAATCTCACAAATGCCAAACAAATGGGAATATTCACTTCATTCAACTTGCTTTTGATAGTACAGCGCAGAATACATTTCACCTTCATTGCTAGAAGGATACACTACTGATCAAGTTCAGAGATTATATATCTGGGTGTTTTAGAGCATTAGTTCATCTAAGGAATATATTCAGTTCAAAAAGCAGTTCCGTGTTCAATAACTGAGCAGACCCTCCAATGGATTTTTGTTTTCATTTGAAAAATATGTCACTAAAGATGATCAAAGCTAGTTTACCCGTTTCAAGTATTCCTGCCTATCAGAGGTATGGAAGGCCACTTCAAATTCTGGACCAAGAAATGTTGGATTTATACCAAGAAAAGAGAACAAAAAATCAAAGAATTAACTTTAACTATAAATGGCAGGAACTTGCTGTTCTTTCCCATGATATTTCAGTTATGTTGATATAACTGTCTTTATTACAGTTTAGCTAATTAAAGCAGGGTAAAGAGAACAAGAATCAGACATTATAGAGCTGGTGCAATTACTACACATTTTTTACAAACCACTAAGAGACCTTCAGATATTTAGTATTCAGTTTTATGTGATTTTTTTTTTT